>OU343221.1:16318768-16765390 GCA_910596185.1 Chrysanthemum makinoi | reverse complement strand
TCATCATATTTTTTCCATGTTTCTTTCTGGTATATAAGTGGAAAATGCATAACAAAATGTTTAAATTGCTTTTTAGAATATAAAAACATTAATTAGTCATTTTCCAAATATCCAAAGACTTGGGTGTCTAGTCATAGATTTTCCACAGATTCACATGGATATAGATCTAGCCATTTAGCTAAAATACATAAAATGACCCTTTTGACTATATTTTTTTTATTGAATGATACGACCCAGTTAGGGGTTGTATCGGGATAGGGCACCACTTCAAGCGGGCGCGAGCTCCTTAAGAATATTTAGAGAAGAAAAGAGAATTATTTGTTTGACATAACTATGATTCCATTCATTATAATGACTCGGTATTTATAACCCTTACAATGACCTAAACAATGACAATGGGCTTAGACCCAATTAGACTCGAACATGACCTAATGAAATAAGATAGATAAAGATAACTTAGCCCACGACATAATCCTTATGCCATACGGGACTAGACACCACCCTCGGGTCGACCCTTTTGGCGGTCATAACATTCCCCACTCCTTCAAAAGTCACCTTGTCCTCAAGGTGTTGCTTTGTCGACCGTGATTCGGATCCCATGTTCTTCGTTGACTCCCTCTTGATGACACAAAGGCGGTAGTAGTCATGAAATTGTTTTGCAAATTCTTCCCAAAGATATGCAAATAGGAGGTTTGTTTCTAGGCCCAACTTAGGCTCTAACTCCTCTTGAAGAAACAGATTAATGCTTCCCTTCGTAAGGCCATTTCTGATCTTAACACTTCCTCCCACGAAGACAGTCATGTGCACAGTCACAAGTTTCCCACCATCGGCGGTTCCACCTTAGTGTCGACACTCTTGTTGTGATCAATTCCTCCGCAACCCCATGACTCGACAAATGGGTGCATATCCCATTTATTCGCTGCTGTATTCAACGTCAATCACTTTGCTTTCTTTACGTTTACTATTATCATCGCCATGAGTCTCGACTTCTATTCCTTCCGGATGTGTTGGATCCCACGTTGAGATATTCTATATCTTTCTTTTTCTCCACTGCCATGCTTGACTCAACAAAATTATGCGCAACAAGCGACCAGTTATCATTATTTCTTTACATATTGATTTGTTTTTGTGGGTACCTTAGTGGTTTCCTGTGGAGGTAGGATAACAGTAGGTTTAGGTGGTGTTGGCAGCAATGGTGTTTTTACAGGCTCATGTCGAGGCGTAGTAAAACAGGGCGTTGTGGGTTTTGGTTTTGGAACCCACTGGTTATTCTTGTAGGGTTTGGTTTGGTTGAAAGCGACCACTGGTCTTCCAAAGCGTGCCTCTGTGGCGCGAGCGAAAAAGCATCGCCAGAGATTTCGGTTTTAGAAACCAATAGTTCGAGTTGTAGTATTGGTTTAAGCCCCGAGATATAAAATGATATCAATAAGTTATCGGATATACACGTGACATGATTCATCAATTTTTCAAACTCACTTTGATATTGTGCCACCGTCCCCATTTGCAATAACTTAGAAAGCGCATGCGGATCGTCGTACTTACATGGTCCAAACGATTATGAACACTCTCCAAAACAAATCCCAAGTCGTGATTAAATTGTTGCAGCGCCATCCAACGAAACCACTCGCCGCGTCTCGCGAGATTAAAACCCACCACACGTAGTCGTTGTTCGACCGTGTGTTCAAAATAGTAAAGTACTCAGCGATAGAGATCCAACTATCGGGATCGGACCAAAACTTTGGCACATCCTGCCGCAAGGAACGTGGTAGTGTCGAAGCAAAGGCGTCACCACCGCACCCCCTGGACTTGCGAAATGAATCAACTCTTTAGTAGCCTGTTCTTTGAGCAACATTCGAACAGTACTGTACTCCTCCATGAGATAGATTAAATTGTTTACACTAAAAAGAGGTTAATCACGTTGGTTATGGTTCAAAGATCCAACCAATAAACACTAAAGTACCTTGAATGATTGTAGAAATCAATAACTAAAAATATTCCTAAATGGATAAACCCAATATGTAGATTAACACATGCAGTAGATGACAAAAGAGAGCATGCAGTATATAAGAACAAAGATTAATGCAAAAACCGAATGAACTTTTTTTTTAATTGGAACCCTAATTTGGTAGCCCTCTCAATGAGGACTCTCAATGAAAGCACCAATTGATACGACCCAGTTAGGGGTTGTATCGGGATAGGGCACCACTTCAAGCGGGCGCGAGCTCCTTAAGAATATTTAGAGAAGAAAAGAGAATTATTTGTTTGACATAACTATGATTCCATTCATTATAATGACTCGGTATTTATAACCCTTACAATGACCTAAACAATGACAATGGGCTTAGACCCAATTAGACTCGAACATGACCTAATGAAATAAGATAGATAAAGATAACTTAGCCCACGACATAATCCTTATGCCATACGGGACTAGACACCACCCTCTTGGGTCGACCCTTTTCAACTGGCCGGTCATAACATTGAACATATCATTTGCATTAATTATTACGAACATCCGCAAGCACTGAAGAGCTTGCTAAATTACAAACAAGTTCATCATCGATAGAATTCACATGGGTATCTAAACCCAATTAGCTATAGTATGAGCGGGCAAATTTTTACTAAGCTTCACGAAGATCCACTTGCATGAATCAAACCGGTGGCTTATTTCAAGAATATCGTGCCACAAACTAGCAATTTGAAGTATAGTTCTCTTTGTACAGAGTGTGATCGATGTAAAATTAGAGAGTCCATTTCCAATTCAATTCTTGAGAAGTGTCTTTCTCGAGCTATCTGAACGACAAGATATATATAAAAACAACCGGGGTGAAGAAACAGATACACACCCGAAGGCCTCCAAGATAGAGAGCCAAAAGCGAAAAACATAAAAAAATACCGACTTAAAACACCAAAGAGGACTTCAAAATAGAAAAGTCGAAGCAAGCAAACCAATATGTTGCACCATTAAAGCATGGTTACTCTTCTGGGATTAGCGATCGAGTTGTCCCAATTCAGGCTCTGTTTATGAAAATGATTCTAGACCCAACAACAACACGCAATAAAAAAAGTCATTTTGATTATATGATCTTTGTGTACTTAGTCTATCTTACATAATATTTTTTTTTCTTTTCATAATAAAATAATTCAATCCTTGAGGCGGTGCATATACAACAAGAATACGCAATCTCATCAGGTGGAAATGAGAAAAGTAAGATATAAATAGTTTCTTGAGTAAAGTGCAAAAATCGTCTTTGTGGTTTGGCAAAATTGCAGGTTTCGTCCCTAACCTTTCGAAAATGCAGGCACCGTCCATGTGGAAACTCTGTGTTGCAGTTTTTGACAAGGGCATTTTAGTCATTTTATTTTGGACGGGAACAAAAACAACAACCTATAGTTTTCCACAGGGACGGTGCCTGCACTTCCGAAAGATTAGGGAAGATTTTTGCAATTTACGTAAAGTTAAGTACGTAGACCGCTTATATATATATATATATATATATATATATATATATATATATATATATATATATATATATATATATATATATATATATATATATATATATATATATATATATATATATATATATATATATATATGTGTGTGTGTGTATACGTATATGAAGTAAAATTAAAATCCTATATAGTGATACAATTAACTTAATTTGCGTGATTTCATGCACGTACTGTTTTTAAACATACATGTCAAATTGCCTTGCTTGCCTTACATTCATGATACGAGTATGTATTATCAAATTGCAAATGCATGATATTTTTTGGGTCAAGGGTTTCTCCGGTAAATATATTACTCCAAAAGACATTTAAGTACAAAGGCTACGAGTTAAGTCCCATATCTCAGCCCGTTATATAGGCGGTAAAGCTAACATAACAAGACACTTCCTATTCTTAAAACACTAAAACAACCACTCTAGATTACATTTGACACAAAACCAAGCATAACCTAACGTCTAGATTGCTTACTAGCACGACCTTGGAGCTTGATATCATACATGTCAGAAAAAGCATTCAATTGTCCTGGTAAATCATAGACCTGATTCGTATAATCTGTTGAGTTTAAGATACATGAAAACAATAAAATCATGTAGACACCATAGAGTACACAGCGGAAGACATAGAATCATAACAATAATTAATTATCTGAAAAAATACGTAACGTACCTCTTGCAATTGGTAGATCTCTTCAATGTATGTAACAAAGTGGTTTAACGAGTTGTCCCTTACCGTTTTACAACTCAAACCAATAGGTGTAAGAATAATGTCTTACTACCACAGTTTTGTACACACGAATTAACCGCGAATCAAAGCGATTGCTAGATCTAACACAAGTTCTTGTTTTATGAAAAAACAAAACCAAAACACCCTTAGGAGGGGGTTTCGGTCGAAGTATGCAAGAGAGGAAGAAGGAAAGATCTAGGGTTAATTCAATGCACAAAAGTTATGAAAAAAAACCTTAACCATAGCCTTTGTATATATAGTGAATGAATAGCTTGATGGAAAAGTTACGGTTTGGGCTTGGAGAACCCACCCTTGGCCGGCCACCTAGAGGAGAGGAAAGGGGAACCCGAATCTTTTCCAAATTTAAGATATTCACCATATATTCTCTCCCTTTTACATTTAACGGTCGTTAGTCATTTCCGTTAAATATTTACGATCGTTAGGCGGACTTTATGTGTAATTAATCGTAATCATAAACATTAATTATTAACTTTAATTCTCATTCGCTAATGTGTGCAATCCGTGGTCACGAGTTCGAATCCGGACATTCACGTTTTATAATATATACATTTCCAACAGCTCCCACTTGGATATGTTTACAAAACGTGTAATGACATTGGTTAGCGTCTAGCAACACGCCAATGCCCCGGTACAACTCGTGTATGGTTTTCTGGAGAAAAACCAAGTTTGATGATTCATCATCATATTCATCCTTTGTTTCTAATACCATGTTAATAAGAATATGGATCTCACTCATTTCTTAATTAACTATTCGTTTCGTTTTATATGATTGATCAAGATTACCAATTCTTGAACATATTCCGAAGACCTTGGGCATGGCCGGACAAACATCTTGACAACCCTACGAGGGGCCAGCAGTATTATACTTCAAAATAAATTTGAAGGAAACAAATCCCGTTTTGACTACGAGCATAATTCATAAATTTTGCAACACTTCGAAAACAACCCTTATAACTACCATTCATTATAGCGTTAGGCTACAAAATGCACTACATCCATGACATATCTCTTGTATCTCAAGTCAGAGGATAAATATTCATGATATACTTAATGACTAAGATCCATAAAGTATCATCATGTGGGTGGGATAAGTCCTATACTCAATTCATTGAATATCATCTGAAATTAGTCATGCTACGCATCAATATATTTTCAAGTATATTCTAACTAATACTCAAATTTGTTTTAATTCAATATCATTCCCAGGTTATTGATTGACAACGGACTATTTAGAATAACTTAAGTTATTCAAGGATTTAAACATGCAAATATAGGATAACATCATAATAAATGAATAATAAACATAACAAAATACTTTATTTCATTTCAATAATAATGTTTACAATATCCTTTTATCTAAAATACTTAGTCACAGATGGGCATGAAACTACTAGCTAAACGAAGTCCAAACTTATCAGACAAATGATTAAGTTTTTCACCGGTAAGGCCTTCGTTAAAGGATCTGCTAGGTTATCATCTGTGTGAACTTTGAGCAACTCAATTTCACCTATCTCGACTTGCTCTCGAACATAGTGATATTGTCTAGGATAGTGTCTGGTGCCCTTCATGACTCCATGTTCATGGGCAAAAGTAATTGCAGAAATTGTCACAATATACTTTAATAGGATTTTCAATCGACGGCATAACACCAAGCCCCGAAACAAACTTCCTTATCCAAACAGCTTCCATGGCGACCTCAGGCAGATATGTTTCTATAGCGGAGACATAAAGTGTTGTCTGTTTCTTGCTCTTCCAATCCACAACACCTCCATTAATGACAAATATGTAACCCGTCTGAGACTTCGTATCATCTTTGTCACACTTCCAGGATGCATCACAATAACCTGTAACAGACGGTTCGCTTCGGATTTCCCCATACACTATGAACATATCTCTTGTAACCCTAAGGTACTTGAGAATATGTTTAACAGATCCATGAATTTCACCGGATTCGTTGATATCGACTGGTCAGGTTTTGAGCAAACGCCACATCAAGCCTTGTGCATCGCACCGCATACATGATAGATCCTACAGCCGAAGCATAAGGAACTTTCTTCATACGCGCCAACTCAGCAGGTGTTGAAGCACAACCTTGGCTGCTCAAACCATGATTTACTTGCATCGGCAAAAATCCCTTCTTGGAATTTTGCATATTGAATCTCTTTAATATTTTGTCAATGTAAGCACTTTGGCTTAAACCAATTAGCCGCCTTGATCTATCCCGATAGATCTTGATTCCGAGTATATATCTTTGCTTCCTAAGTCCTTCATCGAGAAACATTTACCAAGATAGGCTTTCACCTCATTTAGACTTGGTATATGATTTCCCATGATTAATATGTCATCGACATACAAAACAAGGAAAGTAACATGACTCCCACTAGCTTTGTGATATACACATGGCTCATCAAGATTCTGAGTAAATCTAAAACTTTTGATTTCTCCATCGAATCTTTTATTCCATTGCCTTGATGCTTGCTTTAGTCCATAAATGGACCTTTTAAGCTTGCATACACGGTTAGGAAATAGTGGATTCACAAACCCCTCAAGCTGTGCCATATAGATGTCTTCATCTAGACGACCATTCAGAAAGGCGGTTTTGGCATCCATTTGCCAAATCTCATAATCATAGTGTACAGCTATAGCTATGAGAATCCTAATAGCTCTTATGTCCGCCACAGGAGAGAATGTCTCCTCGTATTCAATGCCATAGGTTTGAGTAAAACCTTTAGCTACCAGACGAGCCTTGTAGGTGTGTACATTGCCATCCATGTCAGTTTTATTCTTGAAGATCCACTTACTTCCAACGACTTTAGCATTGGGAGGAAGGTCAACTTCAATCCAAACATCATTATCCTTCATAGATTGCATTTCCCCATTCATAGCAATATGCCATTTTTCCTTTTCAGGATCAGCCATGGCAGCCTTATAGTTGGCGGGTTCATTAAGATCCCCAACCATATTTTCCTCCACCTCTACGTTAAGACATAGACGGTCAGGTGCACATAAAGTCCTTTCAGACCTACGAATGGGAACAACTGAGGAGGGCGCCTAAGCTTTAGGGCTCTTCTTGAAGTTGGCTAGTATTTTCAGAAGGTGTTGTATCTTCTTGATCATATTCCAAATCGTATACTCTCACTTGAGTTCTTGAGATATGAGATTCCTTTCAAGGAAATCTCCATACCTAGCCACTATGACTTTGTTCTTAGCTTGGTAGTAGTAGTAACCCATAGTTTCCTTAGGGTATCCTACAAAGATACACTTAACATATCTGGGTTAGAGCTTATCACGTTTAACAAACGCCTCACATCCCTAGACCTTTAAGTAAGAAAAGTTGGGAGCTTTTCCTGTCCATATTTCATATGGAGTTTTAACAACATTCTTTGTTGGAACCATATTCAAAATGCGAATAGCAGTTTCAAGGGCATAATCCCAAAAAGTAAAAGGAAGAGTCGTAAGTTCAAACATTGATCGTACCATGTCAAGTAAAGTACGATTTCTCCTTTCAGATACACCATTTTGTTGTGGAGTATAAAGAGATGCGACCTGCTGGATAATTCCACACTCAGCTTCCACACTCAGCTTAGTAATCTTTGAACTCTTGACTTATATACTCACCACCTCTATCGGATCGAAGAGATTTAATCTTCTTAACGAGTTGTAATTCTACTTCACTTTTGAAAACCTTAAATGTTTCAAATACTTCATGTTTATGTTTAAGTAGATAAACATAACCATAACGACTGAAATCATCCGTAAAGGTTAAGAAGTAGGTAGCACCACGTTTTGACACATGTCTAAGTGGACCACACACATCAGGGTGTATCAATCCAAGTAGATCAGAAGCCCTTTCCACTTGTGGTGAAAAAGGTTTCCTTGTCATCTTCCTAGCTATGCAAGACTCGCATTTGTCAAATGATTCATCATCGACCTTTTGTAAAACCCCTTCGTGTTGCAGCTTTTCCATGCGTTTCTTGCCTATATGGGCAAGGCGACAATGCCAAAGATAAGAAGAATCACAGTTAGACTTGCTCTTCTTATTGCTAATGCTATACAACGAATTATTTTCATTTGATATACAACCATCCATATCAATTTCAAACACACCAAGCATAGGAATTGCATTAAAATAAAAAAAACATTATTAAAAAAAACTGAAATTCCATAACTGGTAAAAGTGTGCACAAAACCAATATCTTTTAACAAAGAAACTGAAATAACACCCCTAACAATGGAGGGTGCATAATGACAATTATTTAGTTCCAAAATTAAGCCCGAAGGCAACACTAAATCAAAAGTCCCTATGGCTTCGACAACTGCACACTTTCCATTTCCAACGTACAAGTATCTCTCTCCACAAGTCAGCTTCCTTGCTCCTCTAAGTCCCTGCGATGTATTACAGATGTGAGTACCACATTCTGTATCATATATCCAGGAATTTTGCTTATGAGGAAAAGAAAATAATTCAAACATAAAAATACCTGCTGAGCTAGGCACCATCTTATTTTTATTTTGAAGGCACTCATGAATATCTTGGATAGTTCGCTTCCATTGACCTGGTGAGTTCACAGTGGTGGCAAGCTAAATCCTTCTTAGGATTTTCCTTTTTCTTTGCAGGGTTCTTCTTAGGAGCTGGTGGGATGACAACTTGTTTTCCCTTTCCTTTTCCTTTCCCTTTCTTATCTGCTTGCGGCTTTGGCTTATTCACCCTACCACCTTGTATTGCTAGTACAACAGGTTTAGGAGCCTTCTTTGGCAATCTCTTCTCGAAGTCTACAAGCATTGCATGTAACTCATTCACTGTCTTCCACGTGCAATGCATGTTATATTGTCGCACAAAATCACCAAATCGTTCCTGATTGAGGGAGTGATTGATGAGGCCGACACACATATCTTGGGAGTAACCACATCCGAGCTTCTCCAATTGGTCCAAGTGATGTTTCATCTCGAGGACGTGGTCGGAGACAGATTTGCCAACCTCCTGCTTACAGTTATGAACCTTTTCAATTAGTTCATATAGTTCAGTTGCAGGTGGCTTCTCAAACATACATTTGAGTTCATCTAGCATGCTCATAGGCGGATAGTGCTCAAATTGTTTTTGCAATTGAGCAGACATCCCCGAAAGCATTAGACACGCCACATCATTATGCTTATCATATTCAACAAGATACTCGTCTTTTTCAAGAGCAGTAGCCATATCGAGATGAGCATTAGGCAGAGGTGTAGTCAAAATTTCAAGTCTTTTGGCAACACGAAGGATGATCCTAAGTGCACGATGCCAATCATTGAAATTAGGGCTAGTCAGCTTGTCTCTTCCAATCATATCTTTGAAAGCAGAACTCATTAAGCTCATAGTGTTTTCAGCTAAATCCTTTTTAGGATTTTCCTTTTTCTTTGCAGGGTTCTTCTTAGGAGCTGGTGGGATGACAACTTGTTTCCCCTTTCCTTTTCCTTTCCCTTTCTTATCTGCTTGCGGCTTTGGCTTATTCACCATACCACCTTGTATTGCTAGTACAACAGGTGTAGGAGCCTTCTTTGGCAATCTCTTCTCGAAGTCTACAAGCATTGCATGTAACTCATTCACTGTCTTCCACGTGCAATGCATGTTGTATTGTCGCACAAAATCACCAAATCGTTCCTGATTGAGGGAGTGATTGATGAGGACGACACACATATCTTGGGAGTAACCACATACGAGCTTCTCCAATTGGTCCAAGTGATGTTTCATCTCGAGGGGCGTGGTGGGAAGACAGTTGCCAACCTCACGCTACGGCTATGAACCTTTTCAATTAGTTCATATAGTTCAATTGCGGTGGCTTCTCAAACATACATTTGAGTTCATCTAGCATGCTCATAGGCGGATAGTGCTCAAATTGTTTTTGCAATTGAGCGAACATCAAAGCATTAGACACGCCACATCATTATGCTTCTCATTGTCAACAAGATACTCCTCTTTTTCAAGAGCAATAGCCGTATCGAGATGAGCATTAGGCAGAGGTGTAGTCAAAATTTCAAGTCTTTTGGCAACACGAAGGATGATCCTAAGTGCACGATGCCAATCATTGAAATTAGGGCTAGTCAGCTTCCAAATCATATCTTTGAAAGCAGAACTCATTAAGCTCATAGTGTTTTCAGGTTGATGAGCCATCTACAGAAAAAAATTCAAAAAACCATAATTAGTATTTTTATAATTTTCCTTTTCAATAAACAATTAAATACCCAAGGTTCATATTCATATAACCAATTAATTTTTATTGAAAACTAGGATCCAAATTGTCATAATCTCATCACGTCAGTTGATATGCTAGTAATGAAATTTATACAAAATGGTAGAGCTTTTGCTCAATTGCCAATTTCAATTGCAATTCCTAGATTTATGGGATTTACATATAGCCAATTTCAATTTCCATGTAAACATGTTTTATCCCATCTTATGCCTTGAGTTTTCAGTTTTCACCGCCTAACTCAATTAAGTTGTCAAAGAAAGCGCAAAATCATCCATGCCCGTTCTCACGTCGTGGATATTTTACCCTTTGATTTCGATCTAAGTCGTTCTCACGCAAATAAAAGGTAATCTTAGGTGTTTCCGTTTCGTTGGATGACATATAACTTAAATTAAGGGTAATAATTTTGATGTTAAATCAAATATGTACAAAGATGTCATGCATTCATCTTCGTAACATAGGTTTTATTAAAACATTTATATCCTTGTTTTAATGTTTAAGCATCATCAAACTTTAATCGGTATTGGTAAACCAATTAAAAAATTACCGTTAATTCCCACTATATCCCACTGCTTTGCATGAGTCATAAGACCCAAGTTATTCGGATAATTACCACAAAAGTGGCTCGTAGAATTTAAAGTAAATCACCCTTAAGATTTTATGCACACATATAGGAATATTGGTAGCTCCATTAAGAGCACAAACGGCGGAGAATTAGGTCGTATGAAGCATATTACATACCCTCATTTTTAAGGTCACAATTTAATGCGTACCAACCTTATACCCATCACACGGTTTGTCATTAATGGGTGAGCCGTTCTAACTATTTTGCGCAAATAATCAATCAATTAAACGATTACGATTACTATGCTTAAAAAAACATGTTTCACCATTGTTTAGGTCAATTTATTTTTCTTATAAAAATACCCTTGTTACACATAACAAACAAGCAAGTATTTAAAAAATAAACAAATAAACAATGAATGCATAAAATAATAATAAGTCATGCATATCAAATAGCCACATGCAAACCTTTTGATAATTCCTATTAATAATCAATTATAGATCTGTTAATATGTATATGTTTAATTAAGACTCTCACCCATTTTCAGCAATGTACAAAGTGAGCCACATGCATCGATTCATCGATTGCGTAAGTCAAAATCAAACACATACCACATAGCACATAATTGATTAAATAATAATGATTGAGGTCTTCTTCAATTTTAGATCTATCATAATTTTAGTGTATATCACTTAACCAAATAAATCATACAATAAAAGCAAATCCATGACAAAACATGCATGTATTTATCATGGATGTAAATCACACTTAACAATTAATGCAATTAAACAGGGTTACGCAATACACATAAAATTGCATGCAACCTAGGGTTTCAAATCCAATTAAAACTGAAGTTTACAAAACCCTAATTAGGGCACCAAAAAAACGCCCCCCGAAAAATTAGGGTTTAGGTTTTTTTTTTTTTTTTTTTTTTTTTTTTTGGGTAAAGGGGAGTAATCCTGCACCCTGGTAAATATATTAACCAAAGAAACGTTTAAGTACAATGGATATGAGTGAAATCCCATATCTCAGCCCGTTACATAGGCATAAAGCTTACATAACAAGATACTACCAATTTTCTAAACAAGAAGCGAACAACTACTCAAATGATAACATAGGACAAAACGAAAAAATTACCGTAGGACCTTGAAGCTTGGTGCCATACATGGCATTAAATGCATCAAATTCCTGGAAGATCATGAACCTGCTTCGCATAGTCATCATAGTCATCATACTCATCTTCAAACTCATGGCCACCACCACTGAACATATTAGCAGACTCATCAAATGGGTTAGCAACCACCTCATCATCAGTCGAAACCACGATATCTCCCACTTTAGAAAAGGATTAACTCTCTTAGTAGATGAGGCGAATAGAATCAACCTTTTAATAGGATTCGGCATCATCAACAAGAGTAGCTTTCCCATCCATAAGAAGCTTTTCAAGCTCCCCAATTTTCTCAACAATAGGGGTATGGCCAACCACGTTAGCTTCCATTGAATCACTCTGGCGAATCTTGTGATACATTCCCGAACTTAACAGTCCCAACCTCCTTGCTTCCATTGAACAACGAGAATCCGCTATAACGATTGGGAGTACCACATTCATCAGTATCAATCACATTAAGTGCATCAAACGGGTTAGATGTAGCAATTGTCGTCCCACTCATACTAGCCACTCGGTGGCTTTCATTTTAGAATTATCACCGCTGGGATTAGGTGGGGCTTTAGGTTGATACCGAAACTTAGGCCCCACACCTGGTTTATTAAAACCTCCCTTACGAGGAACACTTGTACCACCATTCCTACCCTTATTCTTGTTACATCTTGTTTGGAAACCATCGGTAGCACTCTGTATAGGTGAGTAGGCGGTGGAGCGATTTAAGACATTCAAGCAGCGTATGCCCAAACCGTTTACATGTATCACATATTGGCGGTTTCCATTCATATTCAACCCGGATCTTTTCAATAGTAGAACCCGATCCATCCAGTAAGGGTATCTCAACAGTGAGGCTTTCCCGAAGAGCCTTATCCGCACCAACCTCTATCAAGCACCTAGCAAAACTACTACGGCCCTATATCTACGCATACAATTAATAACACAATCATGTTTATTTTATTTATGTATTTCAGTAATTAATTACTTGTTATACAAGGCTCGTGATGCCACTGTTGAGTTTAAGATACATGAAAACAATAAAATCATGTAGACACCACAGAGTACACAGCGGAAGACTTAGAATCATAACAATAATTAATTAACTGAAAGAATGCGTAACGTACCTCTTTCAATTGGTAGATCTCTTCAATGTATGTAACAAAGTGGTTTAACGAGTTGTCCCTTACCGTTTTTCAACTCAAACCAATAGGTGTAAGAATAGTGTCTTACTACCACAGTTTTGTACACACGAATTAACCGCGAATCAAAGCGATTGCTAGATCTAACACAAGTCCTTGTTTTATGAAAAAACAAAACCAAAACACCCTTAGGAGGGGGTTTCGGCCGAAGTATGCAAGAGAGGAAGAATGAAAGATCTAGGGTTCATTCAATGCACAAAAGTTGTGAAAAAAAACCTTAACCCTAGCCTTTGTATATATAGTGAATGAATAGCTTGATGAAAAAGTTAGGGTTTGGGCTTGGAGAACCCACCCTTGGCCGGCCACCTAGAGGAGAGGAAAGGGGAACCCAAATCTTTTCCAAATTTAAGATATTCACCATATATTCTCTCCCTTTTACATGCGATTAGTTAGTCATTTTCGTTAAATATTTAACGATCGTTAGACGGACTTTATGTGTAATAATTAATCGTAATCATTAACATTAATTATTAACTTTAATTCTCATTCGCTAATGTGTGCAATCCCGTGGTCACAAGTTCGAATCCGGACATTCACGTATTTATAAATATATACATTTCCAACATAATCATCATAATAATCTTCAAGCTCATGACCGCCGCCTGTTGATGCGAGAAATTTAGCCATAGGATTATCCGGCTCAAGCACCTCCTCATCATCACTGTCAGAAACAATCACATTCCCCACTTTAAAGAATGGGTTACCCACCATAGAATCGGAGAGAGGAAGAACTAGGCTTAGTAGTCGTATCATGCGTCTTTTCTTTCAAATCAACCTTTTTAAGAGGTTTACCATCATCATCCACAAGAAACTTTCCCTCAATAATTAGCTTTTCAAGCTCCTCAATTTTCCAACAATAGGAGTAGTACTAGTGCTACCATTTCCACCCTTAGCAGAGCTACCATCTTTTGTCAAGTCAACAGTAACACTAGGAATATCAGCCTCATCAGTATAAACCATATTAAGAGCATCAAACGGATTTGATATAGCAATATTCGTCCCACTTGTACTAGCCATTTCAGTACTCTTTTCCTTTGTACCATCCGACTTCTTCGACACAGGCTGATACACCTGCTTTTTATTTTTAGAAGGGCTAAATTTAGCCCCTTTTCCCACCTCAATACCACGAAATGCCTTCCTTTGAGGCATTTGGAACCCTTCATTCTTTTGTGCTTGATGTTTAAGATCAACAACAGCACGTTTGGGACATTGGGTCTCATCATGGCCAAAAACCATACAAACGCCACAACGAGGTGGTTTCCACTCATATTCCACTCTGACAGTATGCAATACCTCCCCTTCACCATCTCAACTTGGCACAGCAATAACCATTGTCCCCTTAAGCTCCGATCCGCCTGATGTCAATAAAAGCTCGAGCATAATCAAAACGCCCCCATGACTGCAAACACATAGAGCTCGTGTATGCATCAAGAATAATAGAGGTACCGAGAGTTTGGTAGCCATGGCACTCAATCCATCTTCGATAAAAGCAACAATAGGAATATCATGTAATTTCACCCGACGAATCGAATCCAAGTCCTCTTTAATAAAACTTCGTCCGAGGGTCCACTTCTTCAAAATAATAGGAACGGATAGAATAAACCAAGGTCCATTCTCTAACACTCCATTTAATCCCTCAATAGAGGCAAATTTGAAGAAAAATAAACCTTTAGAATTCATCATAGAGCGTACCACACAAACTTCTTCCATGCATTCTTCACGTAGTTATCAACTACGGGAAATGCAACCCTCTTTCCAATAAAATATCTAAAAAGAGTATTATCAAACTTAGAGTTAGCTTCCAAGACAGATGACAAAGGAATTTTTACCTCGGCCTTCTCATTAAGAGGCTTGTCCGTATCAAGAGCGCGAAAATTAACTTTGCGGTAGCAGAAGTAGATCCCACCTTACTTGCAAATGTAGGAGCTTTCAATCCATCGTTGACCCTCATCCCCTCCTTAGTCACATTCGGATTACCAAACAAAGCCACCTTAGGCATAGAAGTTTTAAAGGATTTACTTCCAGCCATATCATCAAGATTACTAGCAAAAGTAGTACGATGTGGTGCGATTAAGAGAACTAACACTAGGGCATTTAGTGTCCATGCTAAGACTCTCAACTCGGGAGTAACGACACCTGGAGCCATTTCTGGAGTAGTCTCCTTCAACGATGAGTAGTTATCAGCACCACCAAAATCATGTTCTAACGTTCCCCCACCTTTATCCCTCTCTCTCGTAACCTCAATCATGAATAAATCACAGCAATAAGACCCTCAAAACCGCATACAGACCAACGCAAAAATCACAAACAAAAAAAACCTAATCGCTTAGGGTTATCAGCGTTTTAATCTTGATAATTTATGTAATGATTATTACGTATTATAATCGATCAAATATATACCACCACTAATATGTTAAAACGAATAGGAACAAAACCAAGAATAATTGACTGAATAGTCAATAAAGGTGGCGTAATAATGCGTAACTTAAATGCATGCAGTATAGGTATCAATTAAAGAAGCACTATTGACGATTAAGGCTGGTCCCAGTCGCAACCTGGGACGACCTGGGACAACCTGCGCCACGTTAGTTTTCTCTTTCTAGCGATCTGGGACAATCCGGATGCCCCAGTCGACGACCCAAGGAATATCATGAATGACCTTGATTTACTATATCTTTCGTATGCAATATATTACCAGTACTATATATTTGTGTGATTGACATCATGGAATTTCAATCTTTCTTGGAAAACTAGGAAGATGCTCATCAAATCAAAGCCATCAAGCTAGATTTTCCATTCCATTGTCATTTAAGTGCCGTTTGGTTTGTTAGTTGAAATCACTATAACTATGAAATTGATAAGATGATGGAATCGGTATAAGTATGATAGATCAAAAAATGTTATTTTGTTAATAAAGTTGGGTTTTAATAATATTTAAATTATAAATAAATAAAATAAATGTTTATGTTTTCTTTCCATTTGTTTTTTATGCCAACAGTGAAATTTGACATAGTTGATGTTGACGTTTGTCTCTAAGATTAATAAAAAAATATTTAAATGCTATAAAAGAGATAGAATTATTAATTAAGTGGGGTTAACAAGTGGATCACAAGGGAATCAATTTTGCATTCCTACCAGGTGAGAGTGGCATGACAAAAACACAATTATCCGGTATCCACATTCTCATAGATATATACCAAATACATACAATAATTGTCATTGTCATTCTTTTATTCCTATAGGTGTATACCAAACGGGCCCTTAGTTTCTTTCTCATTCCCACGATTAGTCGATTAACATGTACCAATTAGTTCGAATTTAGCAATAATTTAATCTTTGGCAAGGCGGAGTCCAGACTTTAGGTCGAGTGTGCTCAAAACAAATATTAATGCTAAATCGTACTAAATTTGCAATAAGATTACAGAAAACTTTCTTGTTCAATGGTCCAGTTGAACCGACTCGGATCTATGTAGCTCCGCCCTGGCTACTGGACCATTTTTATACATATGTCGCTAACGTTTTTTCTTGTTCTCTAGTTTTCTAAATGTAGATAGAATATCTTATTTGTACACCGTTTGGTAAAAGAAATTTCCCCGAAGATGGCTAACAATTCATTCATTATTCGATCCGAGAAAGATAGCAAGGTTATGATAAGAGAATTGATACCTACACCACATTTTTTGATTAATGCACCACAACTTGCATTCACAGTTTATGCCGAATGCAATACATGTATGTAGTATGATCATTAATCAAAATGTCAGTCACCCCATTTATGATAAGCAATGTGTGAATGCACTGGAAAGTCTAAACTTTAGAGTATGTTGGTAGGACAATGTGGGGGAAATTAAGATTTGTTTCTACTTGAAACACAAAAAGCTAAGGGGTCCCTCGTCATCTCCCTAAGTTTTTGCCTTTTTTCTTACAGGATAACATTCAAAGTATAACACTTAAAGTTTAAACAAAATCAAGTGAATCTTGTTTGCTTTTTTTTTTGTACTTTTGTCGTCAACTTATGACTTATACTTGTCATGCATGTACTATATAGTACTAGTATACTACACACAATGATACATATTTATCATTTAAAAGGTATCACATGCATATCCATTGTACTTAAACGTATTTTTTGGTTAATATATTTACTAGGGTGCATGATTACTCCCCTTTACCCAAAAAAAAAAAGGTATCACATGCAATACATTTAGATTTTTCTCAGATGAATTCTGTTCAAGATTTTAATTACACAAAGGAAGATTGGTTTTTAGGAAATGATTGTTAGGCTTAAAAACATGTTATTGGTTGAAGACACATTAATTTAGTATAAAATGACTTGAAGTCAAGATATGGAGTACATGGTTGGAGAACACATGTTTTTGAAGGAAAAAAGTTGATGAAAAATGCTCTAATTTTTTCTTCAATGGATAATAACTTTAAAAATTATTATATTTTTTAAAAATACTTTTCTGAGTATCGAACAAACTTGCTTATATGGGTACTAAACTTTCAAATTCGGAGTTTTTGAGTAACCAATCTTTCAGATTCGGTCTTTTTGAGATACTTTTGTGACATTTTTGCCCCTAGATTTTTAACAATTTGAAAGGCAAAAATGTCACAAAGTACATCAAAGAGTCCGAAATTAAAAGTTTAGCACCCATATAAGCAAAAAAAAATATTTGATACCTAAAAGAGTATTTTTTTATACAAATATGATGCTTTTTAAAGTTATTATCCCTTTCTTCAAGTTTGAAGACTTTTTGAGTGCATAGTTGGAGATGGCCAAAGCTAGCTACAAGTATTAAACAAGATACAATTTAAATTAAATATGATATTTTTATATGACAAACAAGCATGATTATTTAATGTATATTCATCAAGATACTTGTAGTATTCATGGTAGTATCTTGTATCATTTTCTGGATGAACGAAATCATAATAGTCATGATCATGCATATACATCTCAATGAAATGATTTATGTTAAAGATTCTCTTATTATAATTGAAGATGTTTGTCGTGCAAAGTGAAACCAATGTAATGATGATTTAACACATCACACGTGGGAGAGATTGAGGTGTCTGATTCTGAAGATGAGGTTGTTGCTAACCCATTTGATGAGTCTGCTAATATATTTGGTGGTGGCCAAGAGTTTGAAGATGAGTATGATGACTATGACTTCGATGACTATGCGAAACAGGTTCGTGATCTTCCAGGGAATTTGGATGCCTTTAATGCCATGTATGGCACAAAGTTTCAAGGTCCTAGGAAGTAATTTTATTTCGTTGTGTCATATGTTATCATTTGAGTAGTGGTTTGTTTTCTTGTTTAGAAACTAGGAAGTATCTTGTTATGTAAGCTTTATGCCTATGTAACGGGCTGAGATATGGGATTTCACTCATATCCATTGTACTTAAACGTTTATTTGGTTAATATATTTACCAGGGTGCAGGATTACTCTCCTTTACAAAAAAAAAAAAACACATCACACGTGTGTTCATACTTCGTGCTTAAAGATTTGTTGCCTAATTGTCGAGATGCTTAATCATCATATCTTTCTTTTTTGCTTCCATTGTCCACTAATACATTGTAACTAGAAGTAGAGTTTTCAAAAGCACCACTTTTGAAGATTCGAAACCCTTTTTCTGGTGTAATTTCTCCGTTTTTACATTATATCATGCAAGACCATCTTTAAGGGAGTGCAAGCAGTGTTATTGCATAAAATCATCACTTGATGAGGGTCAAAAAATTTCATGCGCTTCTGTTATACATATACACAATACAAGGCTTGAGTTTAACTGGTTAATACCCGATTCATGCACATATAATACATGTGCATTTTATGTGTTTATTTAAAGGCCTTTTTATGATAATGACACGAGATCATTAAAATTCACGAAACAATAATGATAACGTGCATGCGTGCAAATGAAATTTACGTACATCAAACGATGAATCCTTGCATATTTGTTATTGGACATGCATGTAATTTGTTGGCTTTTAATTTCATGTGTTTCTAGATAAAAAGTTTATTTTTTAATCTTATGGACTATGGAGTAGCTAAAAAGAAATATTTTTCTTATCAAAACAGAGATGGTACACTACTACAGTACTACTGTAACTTACTAGGAAATCAAATCTTTCAACAGCAAGAAAAGACAAAGATTGCCATAAATCAAATCTTTAGCTACAGTATATTTAACCTGATTCATTTCAAGGAAATTTCTTATGGGTAGGTTATTTTGGGTAAAATGTTTTTCCTGTAAATGTATTATTTAAAAAAATATTTAAGTACAAAGAATGTGAGTAAATCTTTACATTTTGGCCCATTACATCAGCAGAAAATAAACGCACAATTTGTGCTTCAAATTACAGTATACCTATCATAAAAATAACAAACCAAACTTATAAACTGGTATAAGGAAAGTAACCACTAATTAGATTACAATTGACTCATAGTGATACCAAGTATAACCTATCGTCTAATCTATCATCGGAGAGTGATACCGAACGCATCACAAAATGCAAGTTGTTCTTTTGTTAAGTCCGATACCACATCATCATATCCATCATACAAGTCATACTCATCAAGTTCACGCAGACTAGAGTCATTATATCCGCCACCATTTTACTTATATGAAGAGGCCATAAACTGCGAGTCTCATTATCATATTCTTCAACCTCACTTTTCGAACCACCATCTTGCAAATCCATTAAAGTACCTAGCATCCTCCACGTCAGTCATACTGAATAAAGCATCAAAAGAATTAGAAGTAGTAGTAGTAGTGTTAACAACCTGTGTAGCACTCAGAACCTTCAGCTTTGGATGTCTAGAATCCGTCTTCTGTCTTTCTTTGGTTGAATCGACATGTAAACGAGATGCAAGTATGAGCCAATATGAACACCACGAACTGTTTACCTTGGTGCCTTTGTATTCTTCAAAACATCCGAGAAAATTTTCTGCAGGCATTAATTCAAGACTTGGTCAAAAACCTTGCGATTTGAGCATCTTTGTAGTTTTCACTCGTACTCAATTCAAATAGTATTCAAAATATACCCATCACCCTCTATTTTTTGGATTGCTACCACAAGAATATCTTTCAACTTCACATCAACCCGTAAATCAATCATAGCTCTCACATAACTCGACCTACCCCACGATTCCGTACACATAGTTGTAGTACAGGCGTCTAACATCAATGTTGTACCGTGTTTAGTTGCAATAGCACTCAACCCATCTTCGTAGCGGTAAGAGGGCGTCATGAAACTTAACCTAAACGGGGCGTTAGACAACTCTGCTTTGGTAAATTCGCATGGAGACAATTTTTCGAATTAATGGTCATTAACAAATTAACCATGGACCATTTTCAAGCATTGCATCTATCCGGTTCTTAGAACTAAACTTGAAAGATAAAAATAAGCCTTAAGAGTTCATCATCCGGATATACCACTCTTTTGCCCAAGAAAAAACCATAAATAGAATTGCTAAATCGTTCATTAACTTCAAGAATCGACGTTAATGAAATAGCAACATCGACCTTATTACGGCCGAGATGGTTATTCATACCTCTTTAGAATGATTATGCTACCTCTTTTTTCAATAGAAGACAAAAAAAATATTGAATATTTGTTGTTTTGAAGTGTATTATTAGAGGTTAAAGTTATAATGTTTGACATGACAAATTTATTAAAAGACAAAAAGTACGAAATAAGTATTTGAATAGATTAAACTAAAAAGTAAAAGAAAAAAAATGTATGACTCTGATAAAGCTGTTCTGAAATGTATTATTTGGGGGTAGCGTGGTTAGCAATAATATTACCTATTTTTATTTTGAAATGAAAGAAATCAGAATCAATAACAACACTTATTTCACATTTTGAAATGAGAAAAATCAAAACAAACTCATATTTAATAAGTAAAACCTTAACTTCAATATATGTACTAGTCATTCTTATTTGTTCAATACACGTATCCTAATATTTTATAAAAAGTTAAGCGTTAACCACGTATATCTGCTTATAAATCTATTATACGCGATGTTATAAAAGATACTTGAAAATAAAACAAATTTCTTTGAAAGAAATTAATTACATACTAAAAAACTTAATTTTGAATCCAACTTTTATAAATACATTTAATTCTTATTTGTATTGTTATATAGATATATAAAACACTAATACATAAATTAATTGCACTACATTAATAGTTATATATTACATATTTACATAATTTTTTATATAGATATATGAAACTCAGCTTTTATAATTTTAATAATCATTAATACCTTCATTACATTTGATTATTATATAGTTATATAAATAAATTATAGTCATTATTTAACAATCATAAATACTTATATTTTTTTATGATACTTAATTTTTATAGATATATAGTTTTAATCATTAATACTTTCTCTACATTTAAATAGTACATATTTACAAAATATTAATTATAATCATTGTTTAACAATCAAAAATACTTACATTTGTATTATGATACTCAATTTTATAGATATATAGATATATATGTAAAACACTATAAAAAAATTTCTAGTTATAAATTACCTATATGATAAGTTGCAACTCACATTCTTTCTAATATATGTAGACAAATTAAAGATTATAAACATTTCACAATTTTATCTATTTAAGGGGTTTTTTTGTTGAACTAACTGTTTGGTATCATAAATACTCAAGTTTATATTATGAAACTCAATAAGTATGAAAAAACTTAATTCCGTACCCAACTTTTATGAATACATTTAATTCTTATTGTTATATAGATATATAAAACACTAATACATAAATTAATTGCATGAAACTAAAAATTCTGGTAAATTTTACAACTATTAATACTTGCACTACATTTAATTATTACATAGTTATATATTACATATTTACAAAATATAAATTATAATCATTAATACTTTATTGCATGACACTCAATTTTTTTTAGATATATATAGATCAGATATAGATAAATATAGATTAGATATGTAAAAACCAGTGTTGCAAAACAAGGCCTACAAGGTCGATTAATCGCCGATTAGGTGCTGCAAGGCCACCAACCTTTCCGATTTATGTAAATCGGTAAAAAAAAATGGGTCAACCGTGGTCAATGGTGGTCAATGACGGTTAATGGTGGTCAAACTTGTCGAAAACCTACGTATCTTGCCGAAAATACTTAGAACTACCCATAAAATTGTTTGAATAACTTATGGTCATTGTTTATATCTATTACATGATTTTTTCAAGAAAAATATTGCCGAAAATACATAAACTTATCGAAAATACCTAAAACTTGTCGAACAAACCTAAAATTTGCCGAAAATACTAAAAACTTGTCGAAAATGCCAATCCGGTTAATCACCGATTAATCCCGCCTAGACCGATTACAAGCTACAGGGAGGTCGACCGCCCGACTAACGATTCGCGATTTTTGCAACATTGGTAAAAACACATTTAAAAAAATTTCCAATCATTAAAGTTCTAAAATTACCAATATGATAAGTTGCAACTCACATTCTTTTTACTATATGAAGACGGATTAAAGATTTTAAGTATTTCACATATTATCTATTATTATTATTATATATATTTTTTTGAACTAAATGTTAACATCTTTACCTAACATAAATTTTTTGTTAAATATTAAAATTATGGACATTCTTGGTAAAAGTAAGGTAAGTAACATGAAATATTTATGTAATATTTTGTAACACAAAAAATTCATAAATTTAACTCAAGGACGTTACTGAAATCAGTAGGTAACTAAAGGGACTATTTTTGTAAATTTTCATTACACAAATAGTCACATATTTAAAGATTCTTGCAGCGATCAAATTTGACGAATACGACTGTTGTTGCAATCGCATGTAGCGACAAAATGAATTTCAAAAGTTATTAAAGATTATCTCTGAAACGCAAGTTAATATAAGAGATTATTTTTGCCATTTTTTAAAATATGCGGTTGATAAATAGTAATTTGCCTCTCAATGCATTAAAAAATATTTGTTTGACAAATGTTATTTATACAAGACGAGTACTGGTACATATTAACGAGATTTTATTGCGATAGATAGTTTTAGTGATAAAAAAATTTTATGGGTTATAAACGAAAAATAATAAAAGTTTAAGGATTTGAGAATTAAACACAAAGTTCAAGGATTTGGGATTTGGGAAAAAACAAGTCAACTTAAACCGGGTTATCTCGCCGAATTTGAAACTTCCCGGATTAATTAGGTTTTCAATATGTATTAATAATTTTCTTTTGAAATATACGTGTATTAATAGTTGAAATTGCTCACAATTAACTGTTACAATATAATAGTGAGTACACCTTTTGTAAAGGGTTAATTGGCATCCAAGCAAGGTAAAATTTAAACACATGGGACCCTAGTAATGAGTTACAATTATTAAACCGTGGGGATAATCTTTTATCATCATTAAACGTCAATATTGTCAATGTCAATGTGTGCATAATTTCTTTCATGGATCATTACTTGTATGCTTTTGTTTTATGGACGCCCATTAATCTAATTTAACCTAGCTACTATAGCTAGATGTGAATGCATCAATTAACTAGGTCATCATGGTGTAGTTAAAGATATATAGCATCATCACATGTTTGTATATATTTAGAAAGTTGATTGATACACCATTATTATCAAAGCCAAACATTTTTTCTTATATACCGTAGGGGAATTGATACTCACACCACTTTTTTGATGCATGCACCACATTCTGTGCATTACAGTTTGTACCGTACAATACTGCAATGCCCAGAATGTGGTGCATGCATCAAAAAAATTGGTGTGAGTATCACCTCCCATACCGTAGTATCTAAGGGTGCATTTATTTACGATCTCCCCTTTAATTATTTACGATGGTAGTTCATTTGTGGTGTGTAGATCAAAGATATAGAGTGTATGCTTATTTACAGGAAAGTTTTCTTAATTTTATTTCTTTAATTTTTTGAGAACGAAGTGGAATAACTCTCTTTCTCCAGATAACCTTTTGAAAACTGAAGAACTCTAAATTCAAGCTCTCTAAATCATAGTTATAATACCATAAAACAGGTTTTCTATTTTCAGTAGAGGTCAGATCATACTCATTTTAAACACGTTTTCTGTTCTCTCTCTCTCTCAGCTCTTTCTTAAAAAACTTGTTTGAGAAACTTCTCATTTTTCAACAACTAAACACACACACACACACACATATATATATATATATATATATATATATATATATATATATATATATATATATATATTTTACAACAAATATATATTATCAAAACAAAACTATCAATGATCTAACTAATTAGATATGAGATTGTATTCAACTGGTCCAATTACAAATCTTAAATCCCTTAAATTTAAGCCAAGAAGAGAACTTTAGATCGTTGTGTTTGAATAAGAATGGGTCAACTATGACTAGTAAGTACTAGGTGATAAAGAAATGTGTAGTAATTGAATAATATAAGTTATAGATTGCAATGTGTCGACATATTTCTGCAAAGAAGATCTTAAAACATGGAGACCAAAATCTTGTTGATGTTTCTCCATCACATTCACATCATGCAAACTTTTGTTTTTACATTTGAAGTTTCTCATCAAATCTCATTACTAAATATTTCAAAGATTCTTCAACGACCCACCAAATTAAATTCATTCCCAATATGGAAAAGAAGACAAAGGTATTTTCTCTTCTTTTATACTTTTCGTTTTCTACTTTTGTATATCTTATTTTTTATAATTAGAAAAAAGCTATACAGTATTTCGGTAGAGAACAAGAATCTCAAAATAGTACAATATTAAAAAATAAAAATAAAAACACTATTTCCAAATTATTACTTTTTACGATATGTTTGGCGAAAATAACTATTGGTATAACTGAAAGTAGTTGTAGATAGAGATGGAGATGAAGTTTATAAGTTACATCAAGTAGCATTTGATTTTAAAAGATTACGAAAAGTTATTTTTCTAAAATCTCTGATAAGTTTTGCAGGTTCAACAAAACTTATATTTTAAATAGTAGGATTTTTTTTTTTTTTTTTTTTAAGAAATAAGCATTAACTTCTAATCTTGTGGGTGAAACATAGAAATATCTAATAATTGTTTTTGAACTTTTATGACTTCATTAGAGTACTTCTAAACATTGTAAAGTAGAAGTGTTACAGTAATATTATTCTGTATCCATGTTGGGAACCATTTCCTTTTAAAACTCATGTTTAATCAAATTGTCAAAACCAATCTTTTTGGTTCCATCAAAGGGCCACAAAAATATTTTGCTTTAATTAATAAACTTATTTCTTACAAAGTTATATTCCTTAAAGATAGTGCTTAAATTTAACCAACAGATATTATAAAAGCTTTTAACAAAATAATTATTTATAAGCTCTTAAATTCACATGCAACTTCACGTAACTTATAAAAATAAACTTAGATTTCCGATTCTACAATAGCTTCATCTACGGTCTCAACTCCGGCATAAGCTATTCCTAACCCCTGTATAAAAACACTAAAAGGTGTGTTTTCAAGATGCATTAGAGATAATTATAGTATCTTATTACTAAGGATAGTCATAATGGAGGGTCACTCCTTCGGTCGGTTGTGTAATGGAACGCGTCCCCCTCATCTTTTGGCTTGGTTTGGTCAGCCATGCGACTGGATGGTTTGCATATGTTTGTGTATGAGAGTGTTTTTTTTTTTAATTAATTTTTGCGGATTATGTTTTTTATTGTGACCGCGGTCACCTTATTATGGACATTTGATCATGCATTTGAAAGAGAGAGAAGCTGAGTTAGTGCTGAGGCGGCAGAAGCATTTGGTCACCATTACTACTACTCTAACTCTCTTTTATTATATTTGATCACCATTACTACTATTCTAACTCTCTTTTATTATATTTGATCATTTAAAAAGGTTAATTCAAGTCAATAGAATACTAAGAGCATAGCAGAAAATGAAATTTCTTTGGTGGCTGCTTTCAAGTTTCTTTTATTGGGTACCATGAAAAGTGTAGAAACCTAAGAATCCTTCATGTTCCACTACTGGCTTGGGTTAATCCTGTCTTTTATTGGGTACCATGAAAAGTGTAGAAACCTACAAATATATTCATATAATGTTGTCCTATATGGTATAGTTGAATTATATATGAATTTCCTTGAGTATGTTTTCTTTAAAGTGAAATATACTTTTGGGTTCCACAGCCTATATAGTAATATAGTATGCATGCACTTGGTCTTTTATCAATGTTTGATCCTAAATTCTTCTAATGGTGACTTCTATATATATGCACTGTCATATTCGCATACGTTTCATAACAAATATTAACTTGCTATTTTGATTTTCTACGAAATAAGTGTTTGTTTTCGGATTTTAATCAATAAGAAAAAACTCATCAGAGGTGGAAACATACATTTTATTGGTTGACAATGTAATAATTACACTATATTAGCTAGCACTTAGTATACAAGGACATAAAATTATACTTCTTTTATATAACAAATTTGTAAGGCTGGTCCCATTCGTGACCGAGCATGACCCTGCCACATCAGTTTTTTCTCTCCAATGACCAGACACGATCAAATTGTCACAGTCGGTGACCAAGTAAAAAAAAAGAAAGAAAACAAGAAAGAAAGAAAGAAAGATCGGTCGAAAGTTAGACCGATATGTACGTTTTTTCTCCTCGACCGATGTGGCGACCGAACCACCACAATCGGAATGCCCGATGTCCAAATTGGTCGTGGCACCTATTTTTTGACAACCAACCGATGTTATGACCCTCGATTGGGACCAGCCTAATGGATACCTATTATAAGATGTTGAGATCAAGTAGTATTTTAGACTTAGACCACATGACATTCTATTCTAGTTGATGATATTTTGTTAGCATATTGTTCTCTATATATAGACCTATATATCTTACCACCTTCATATCCTTATATCATCTTAATTAGTTTCCTCTCTCTCTATCTCTCCCTCATGGCTAAAGCTCATCTTCTCCGAGCATGCATCATTGTACTATACATGATAAACAGCTTGGTTTCAAAATTTTTAACCACATTAACACCTTGGAAAAACACTTCACTTTCATCACTCCCAGACCAAACCCTATCTCTTGAAATAGCATGCAAACATTTTAAAGATGCAACTTCTATCAACAAAGCTTCTTCTGACTTTGGTAAACTTTTTCAAGAGATCCCATCTTCCGTTTTCCATCCGTCCACCATTTCCGACATTTCCCACCTCATTAGATCCTCCTACACATCAACTTCTCCTTTCAAGATCGCTGCCCGAGGCCGTGGACACTCAGTTGGAGGACAAGCAATGGCGAAAGATGGGGTGGTGGTGGAAATGGCTTCTTTGAATAGTGGTATTAGGGTTTGGTGGAGTGAGGATCTAGGGTTTTATGGTGATGTTGGTGGTGAGCAGCTTTGGATCGATGTTTTGAGGACGACGATGGAGTATGGGTTGGCGCCTGTTTCGTGGACGGATTACTTGTATCTAAGTGTTGGTGGCACACTTTCTAATGGTGGGATTAGTGGGCAGTCTTTCCTTCATGGTCCTCAAATCAGTAGTGTGCATGAAATGGATGTCATCACTGGTATATATATGCTCACACATTCGCTACATATATACATTTTTAATGCATGCATGCATACATTATACTTATCACATATTCAGTATACCCAATTATTAGTTTGTCAAAAGATCGGAAATGGTATATCATGATAAAAAAAACAAAAACAAAAAAGTTTATACATAAACGCATGTGCACAAAAAACATACATAAATACATACAAATACTGAGTTACAGGCAATTAAGCCATGGGGATGGCATAATTTTTTTTTCCTGCTTGTGGTTTGTGTTTGTGGGCTCCGGGTTTACTGATAAACCCGCCCCAGGTTTACTTATAAACCCGAGTTATGTTTTGTATTATGTTATAGTGTTTGTGGGCCCCAATGTACTTATAACTCCGGACATAACTTGACCCTATAGATCAAATGACACCTTCTATGAGAAGATAGAAACTGGAATTCAAATTGCAAAGTAGATAAAAGTTAAGCTTTTGATAGATTCTTGTATACCATAGGTTGCTTATTCAAAAATATATGTAGAAGTGACGACATTCACATCATTTTGTTGTTTCCCTTTTATCTTTTTATTTGAAAACGATGTGACAGAGGATATGGATTTTTATAACTATGAAAGTACAACTATCAATTACAGTAATTTTTATTCTCAAAATCAGTAAAAAAAAAAAAAAAAAAAAAGAGGTGTAAAACATGTGTCTGTGCAGAAACAAACCACCAAATTAAGGTTGTCACACTCACTTGTCACTTGCCACTATTCTTCTTCATACAATTATCTAGTTATATTCTTGAACAAATTAAACACAAAATTGTTTACACTCATACTTTGATACATCTTGGTTCATATATAATATGCTAGCTAGTACATTTCACGTGAATGTTTTTGGATGATAAATTAATATTGGCCGATCGATTAACTAATTTCCTAACACGTGTTTTTGTGATGGTTGCAGGAAAAGGAGATTTCGTAACTTGCTCTAAAAGCATGAATTCCGATCTCTTCTATGCCGTTCTTGGAGGTCTTGGTCAATTTGGGATCATAACTAGAGCAAGAATTGTTCTACAAAAGGCACCAAAAAGAGTAAGACCTTGATTAATATACAATTTGTTTTTATGGTATTCGGATATTACTTGACATGACTTTGTAATTGCGTAGGTGAAATGGGTTCGTATGATTTATGAAGACTTTGCTACCTTCACAAAGGATCAAGAACACTTGATCTCACTTAATCATGGGCCGGACTACGTTGAAGGTTCTCTTATCATGAAGAAGAGTCCTGCAAACAATTGGAGATCATCATTTTTCTCAATTCTTGATGAAGCTAAAGTAAATTCTTTAGCATCCAAACATGGCGTTGTTTATAGCCTAGAAGTAGTCAAATACTACGATGAATCCAACATACAAACGATAGATGAGGTACTTGGTGTTCATGTTCATCGCGTAATATATTTAATCTTTTGCATGCACCTCATTTGATCGATGTTTAAGATTTATTTCTAAACGAATACAGGACCTTGATGAGATGTTCAAAGGATTGAGCTTCAAAACAGGATTTATATACAAGAAAGATGTGTCATATGTTGATTTTCTTAATAGAGTTCGAAATGAAGAGCTAAAGCTTCACTCTAAAGGACTGTGGGATGTTTATCATCCATGGCTAAATCTATTTGTTCCGAAATCGCGTCTTCTGGAGTTTAATCAGCGTGTGTTCATCGACATTCTTCAAAAAGAGAACAAAAGCTCGGGACCTTTCCTCGTCTACCCCATGAACCGAAAAAAGTAATTAAGCAATTCCCTAATTTGTTCAATTTATAAGAGGTCCTTTATATATTATCTTAAGAAAAAAAAATAAAATAAAATTATACAGTACATTTATCCATTTGTGTATAAGTATATATATATAAATGAAAATTTGAAAGAACTAATTTGATAAAAAAAATTACAGGTGGGATGATAGGATGTCGGCAGTTATATCAGATGAAGATGCAGATGTGTTCTACACTGTCGGTTTGTTGCATTCGGCTAGAAACGTTGAAGACGCGAAAATCATTGATGATCAAAATGAAAGAATACTAAAATTATGTGACGAATTCGGAGTCAACATCAAGCAATATCTTCCAAGATATTACAAAACAAAAGAAGAATGGATGAAGCATTTTGGTGCAAAATGGAGTCACTTTGAAGAAAAGAAAGTGAAATATGATCCAAAAATGATCTTGTCTCCTGGACAAAGAATTTTCAATTCTAGTTAAAGTAGTTAACTAATTGTATCCATATATGTTACTGTATGTATATAGTAGAAATATTGCTATTACAGTGAAGACTTAATATAATAATAAGAAAGCCTTTACCCAATAATAAGAAAGCCTTCAAGTTCAAGCTAGGCGTTTTTTACAGGCCGACGACAATGCATACTAACCACGCCTTTTGCTTAACCGCCAAGAGTTGGGTTCATTGTACCTATAAAGAGGCTCAATACGCTCTTGACACTTGCGCTTACTCAACTTAGTTGGGTCTGATAGCTTGAAGAATCTAGGGTTACTCGACTAGCCACTTGGGGTCTATGACAGTAACCTCGCGGATATACTCTTTTGTGGTCATGACTAACTCGTGATAGATTACCTAATCTGGTTGTCTCTGAAAAAGAGCACTGGATGGGTGCATGTAAACAGGTTGATTATCAACTATGGTCCGGTATCCGCCTTGTGGGTCCTTCCTTGCAGCATGAAAGAAGAAACCAGCAGTTATCGCTTTCCTTATCTTTGTATAATTCTTTCCAGCACTCACAACATCTAGTTTGTACTCTAGGTTGCACGAACACGGACATGGACACGGCGATACGGGCGAAATCTAAAAATATAGGACACGGACACGGCGTGAACACGGAAATTTTGTATATATATCCCTCTCTCTCAACATCTCTGTGTACCTCGAGCCTATAACCAGAAGATTCCCTGTTGTCCCCATGAGTAGTAGACAGTCCCATGTGTTGCCCATGTGTGTGGTCTTGTGCTTATATATATGTATCCATCAGTTTGTAGTAAAGCATCATCTTTTCACAATGTATACCTTCTTTATTTCTTATACTTCCTTTTTCCCAATCAATATAGTTTCCCTGTGAGTTCCTTCTTCCTGTTTTCTTCATGTTCTTCTACAAAAACCTTTTTCTTCATTTTTTTTTTCAAAAAAAAATCCAAATCCGTGTCCATGCCGTGTCCAAATCCGTGTCCGACCCAAACATCACGTGGGACACAGCACATGCGTGTCGGACACGTGTTCGAGCCGTGTCCGAGGCGTGTCCGTGTCCGACACTGCCACGACTTACCTTTAGCCGTGTCCGTGCTTCCTAGTTTGTACCTAATCGAAAAAACGATAGATTAGTAAAGATCAAAAGCTTTATAAGAACTAAGCAATTAACAGTGTTTTAAAGCACTGTTAGCAAAATAAATAGAACATTTGGACTCTAACAATATAGATAACAGCTACACTTAAAGCTCAAAAATTCCATCAACTGTAAGTTATCTTCGTAAGAATATATAACTAATTTAACATGACTAACTCATGATTTAAGTGTGTCACGCCCCACCAAGGCGGAAACGCGAGGCGTAACGAGAGAGGTATAGTCATAACACATTTATATATAAGTAGAGAATCACTAAATGAAATCAAAATCAAAATGTCATGACGACACCCGATACAAGAGGGGACTTGTATCCAGTGGCGGACCTAGAACGGAATCTAAGGTGGTTCCTTTATTTCGTCTAGGCTACGAAATCGCTAGTAAACTATCTAATCGGGTTGGGTCGGGTCTAGTGCATTGCTTATAATTTAGCGGGTGTTTGAACTAGTGTTGAAGTAAAAATATGTCTTCACCTAAACAAGCAAATATCTTTCGGCTGACCCTTCGTTAGACACTCCTTAAACAAAAAATGACTAGTGCATTGCCTTATTTTCCAACCTTATGAGATCACATAAATTTGGAAAAGCTCATAAATTCTGTTTAAGAGTTTACCAAATTGATAATCTCTTACCAAAGAAAATTAGCTTATGGATTTAAGCCTAAAAATTACTTCATTAGACACTCCTTAAGCAAAAAATGACTTTTGATAATGAGCATATTTCACTCAAAAGAACTACAAATCTTCTATTATCATTTCTAATGTAATATAGCCATATGTTTAAACTTTTGTGTAAAATTTTGTGTAACTTTGACATTTTCCAGCTGTATTCCATTTACCCTCGTGTTGCATGTTGTGCTTAAGGCTTTGTACTTCAAATTATTTTTATTCCCATACACTTTGTATTATTGGATAAAAAATGTACTTTCTTTAAAAAAAACCTTTTGTCTTAAAGCTTAAAGTCTCTACCATCTTATATGAAGAAAGAATGCTACCAACTTCATCTACTTCATCATTCTCTTAATGTCCGGCGATGTCCTCGGCCAGAATTCTTTTTTCTTTTGTTTTTTCTTTCTTTCCTTTTTAACTTGGATCCTAAGGTGGTTCCTTGTACAATTTTAAAGTAGGTCCTAAATTTTCTTTATATATCACCTTTAAAGGATTTCGGTTTTTAAGGTGGTTCCCGTGCACCACCTACACTTGCCATGGGTCCGCCCCTGCTTGTATCAAGATTAATCGTAACCATAACAATACATAGTCTTAAAGTAATAAAAACCAAAATGTCACAACCAAAATACCGAATGTGTAAAGTATAAAAATACGAAATTTTAAAGATAACATGTATGACTCCAATGCAAGTATCATAAGGTCTCGCTAGCGCTGTACTCTTGACATCCTTAAGCATCTTTATTATCACTTGAAAATGATACTCGAAAATGTTAACATAACGTTGGTGAGTTCGTGGGTTTAAAGTAAAAGAAATTCGTTTTACCGTGTACGTTGTATAAGTGGGACAACGTGTAAATTATAATGCAAAGAGAATATAGCAATGTTGTATACCAACCCACAAGGAATGATCATTGTAAACTACATGAATTGTACACATACGATGGAGCTAAATTGTTAGTCCTTACGTTGGATTATACCATGCTATAAGCACCTCAAAGAATATACCACAAGATTGTACCACAAGTATGCACCACAAGAATGTAACACAAATATGTACCACATATGCACCTATTGCAATTATAATCACACATAATTGTCCAAAATAAAATCAAGTAAATTGCACGGCATGAAAACATTTGTAACATAAATTTGAGTATCATTTCCCCCTGAAAAAAAGTGAAAAGGGGCCACGAAAAAATCACTTTGAATCACCGCTAAAAGTATGCACACACGAGCTAGAAATTTGCAAACAATAGTATCGCATACGTTACGAGTGAACAAGGTTTAAAATCCTTTCACTGACTCACATATGATGGAATGAACATGAGCACCTAATCATTTTCCAATGAATGGCTACTTGAAATCCCAAAAGATCATGTCTTAAAACATTAGATATTGGTGTCTAGGTATAGGCCCGTATTAATTAGTTTAAACCTTGTTTTAGCAATTTTAGGTTCACTTTTACGAATTTTTAAACCACCCTTATTGACCTACTGATGTTCCCAATTTTTAACCGGAGGTACCTATATGAGTTAAGTATTTCAAATAAGTTTTGTAGATTTTATTTCATAGTGCAACTATCTTATAAAATTCGTATATCACAACTAGTCAGAATATAACTTGATTGTACATACAGAAAGTTTGCAAAATTTAAAAATACTTAGACCATTCGGAAAAATCTGTAAACATTACTGTAGTTAAAAGACATATAGAACATGTTTCTACTAAATTTATAGGTCATAACTCATTATAGTTGATGAGATAAAAATTCCACAATATGATCTAAAACTATCCCAAAAATTCAGATTCGACAACTGATTTCATTTAAATTATTTGAACGACCAAATCAACTCTGAACGAATCCAAACCAATTGAAACAGAAAGTAGACTCCCTAAACTTAATTTTAGACTCAAGAAACACCTTAAAATCTTTTCTAAAACTCGAGTTTTGGTCTATGCAAGTCGGGGTTTTGAATCTGCCAATTCCAGAAACGCGTATCTACAACCGCTAACATGTTTATTCTTGCATAAAATTGTATAAAAGCCTAAACTAAATGTTCAAATCATCCCTGAAACTTAAACTACAGATTATAAACATAATTTTATAAACTCTAATCCATCATGTGAGTTAATTAATAATTAAAAAGAATTATAAAGCTTAAATGTATATATAATGAAACACTAACCGGGATCCTCAAATTTATCGAACACGAACCTAGGCTTCAACTTTTTTTTCTTCTCTGCTTTGGATCGACTAAGGGCTGGTATTTGGGGGTAATCATTGGTCCTTGAAGGTTTTACGTATAGGAGTGAGGGTGTATTAGGGTTATACTAGGATTAGGATTTATATTTTAGGTATTTACCCCTTAATCAATTTTTTCTTTTTTCTCCTTAGACGATCCCTTACATGCCATATAAAATTTTTTACTTTATTTATTTACTTAGATTATGTGTTTTACAAAATCCATTTTTATTAGTTATGACCCGATACTTCTCGTTTTGACAAAAAAAACTAAATACTCGCGTTAACAAACGAAATGAACTTTCCATAAATTGAAAAAACCTATATATTACTATATTATCATTGTTATCATTTCTAAATATTATTTTTATATTTTTCTAAGTTAGTTAAGGGCCTACACTAATGTCGTACGTTTAATAATTATCGTATAGACTTAAAATGCACAGAACGAAATTACTTCAACGTTTCAAATAAACGTGAGTAACTTAGAAATCTATATAGCCTAAAATATCTTATAAACATATGGCTATACCATAGAGCTTCTATAAATCATTTTCTATGTCAAAGGGAGCACATAAGCACATAAGTTAACAAACTATAGCATATACGGTCAAACATCATTTCTTCAAATTTCCTCACAGAAAAAATTTGGAGAATTTCGTCCCTGTCGCAATCTCCCCTAGTTAGGAGAATTTCGTCTCAGAATTCCACTGCTAGAAATTTCCTCACTGAAAAAATTAGGGTTCTTAGTTCTCATGTGGTCTTCCCTTTCCCGAGTAAATTCTGATCCTCGATTAAAGTTCCAGCGAACCTTAACAATTGGGATTCTACTACATTTCAATTTCTTTACTTCTCGATCCATGATCTCAACGGGTTCTTCTACGAAGCATAAATCACTGTTTATCTTGATCTCATCTAATGGCACATGCATGTTTGCATCTGCCAGACATTTCTTCAGATATACTCAACTCTTGTAGTAACCTTAATCGATCGATAGGCTACATGTCAAATTCGTTCATTGATCTCGAACGATCCCACATACCTTGGTGCTAACTTGCCCTTTTTGCCAAAATGTACTACACCTTTCTAGGCTGACACTTTGAGTAACACTTGATTGCCGATGCTGAACTCCAATGACTTACGTTGTTTATCAGCATAGCTCTTTTGACGATCCTTTGCCACCTTGAACCTTTCTTTGACTTGAAATATTTTGTCAGTGGTTTCCTGTACAATTTCTGTACTAGTCAATTGACTCTCCCCAACTTCATCCCAAAGAATAGGTGATCTACATTTCCTCCCGTAAAGCATTTGAAACGGAGCATGTATAATACTTGTATGGTAACTGTGGTTGTAAGAAAACTCAACTAAAGGAAGGCGAGTATCCCAGCTTCCTCCAAAATCAATAACACATGCTCTAAGAATATCCTCCAAGGTATGAGTAGTTATCTCACTATGCTCGTCAGTCTGTGGATGATAAGCCGTACTCATGTCTAATCGTGTTCCCAAAGCCTTCTGCAGTGTTTGCCAAAATCGTGAGGTAAACCCACTATCACGTTCAGATATAATGGACATCGGCACCCCATGCCTTGCCACTATCTTATTGATGTAAATTCTCACTAGCTTCTCCATCTTGTAATCTTCACGGATATCTAGGAAGTGTGCAGACTTTGTCAACCTGTCCACAATGACCCAAACTATGTCATGCCCACTACTAGTTCGAGGAAACTTAGTAATAAAATCCATTGTTATATTCTTCCATTTTCATTTCCATTCGGGGATCTCCGGTTGCTGTAATAATCCTGAGGGTCTTTGATGTTCGGCCTTAATCTTTGAGCAAGTCAAGCACTTGCTAAGATATGTGGCTATGTCCTTCTTCATTCTCGACCACCAATACGTATCCCTAAGATCATAGTGCATATTGTCGGATCCTGGTGAACGGAGTACTTTGTCGTGTGAGTTTCATTCATGATCAACATTCTCACATTTCCCGCTAGTAGAACCCAAATTCGTTCCAAGAAGTATAGTCTACCATCATCTCTTTTCTCCATCTGTTTGTCTAACCCACGCAGCGTCTCTGCTGGGGTGTTTACATCCTTGAATGCCTCACATTGTGCTTCTAATATGTTGTTTTTAATACTCGGTTGTATTGTCATACGCATAGCTCGTACTTGCCTCGGCTTGATCCTCTCCTTCCTACTCAATGCGTCAGCCACTACATTTTCTTTCTTCGGGTGATAGCGAATTTCATAGTCATAATCACTGAAAAGTTCAATCCATTGCTTCTGACAAAAATTCAACTCCTTCTGGTCGAAGATATGTTGTAGGCTCTTATGATCCATATAAATAGTACTCTTCGTACCGTATAGATAGTGTCTCTAGTTTTTAGGGCGAAAACTACCACACCTAGTTCCAAATCGTGAGTGGTATAATTCTTTTCATGAATCTTTAGCTAACGGGATGCATACGCAACCACCTTTCCTCTTTGCATCAACACATATCCAAATCTTTGGTTTGATGCATCACAATATACCACGAAGTTGTCTGGTCTATCCAGAAGTGTCAGGATTAGGGCATTACACAAATTATCCTTAAATTTCTGAAAGGCTTTCTCTTGTTCTTCGCCCTGTTCATAATTCATATTCTTTTTGGTTAACGAGGTGAGGGGTTTAGCAATCTTGGAGAAATTTTTGATGAATCGTTGGTAGTAACCTGCCAATCCTAAAAAGGAACGTATTTCAGACGACGTCTTAAGAGTCCTCCAATTCTTTACTGCTTCAATTTTGCTAGGATCCACGTGAATGCCGTTATTTTTAAACATGTGTCCGAGGAAATGTACCTCTTCGAGCCAAAACTCACATTTTGAAAACTTAGCGAACAACTTCTCCTTCTCCAGCAACTCAAGAATAAGCTTCAGGTTACCCTCATGCTCTTCGTTAGTCTTCGAGTAGATCAATATGTTGTCAATAAACACGATTAAGAATTTGTCCAAATAGGGTTTACACACACGATTCATCAGATCCATGAAGACTTCCGGTGCATTGGTCAACCCAAATGTCATAACTATAAACTCAAAATGTCCGTATCGTGTCCTAAAGGAAGTCTTTGGGGTGTCCGCCTCATGCACTCTTAACTGATGATACCCGAAACATAGATTCATTTTATAGAAGTATCGGGAACCTTGTAATTGGTTGAATAGGTCGTCAATCATAGGAAGTAGGTAATGGTTCTTTACGATTAGCTTGTTCAATCCACGGTAGTCGATACACATCCGGAACGTACCATCCTTCTTTCTGATGAATAACACTGGTGCTCCCCACGGTGAGTGGCTTGGTCGGATGAAACCTTTGTTACAAAGTTCTTGAAGTTGAGTGGACAATTCTTGCATTTCGGAAGGTGTTAACCGATATGGGGATTTTGCAACCAGTGTCGCTCCAGGAATAAGATATATTCGGAATTCAACTTGTCGGTGAGGGGGGTAATCCCAAAAAGTCTTCAGGGGAAATGTTAGGAAAATTTCGTACGATGGGAATATCTTCGAGCTTATGCTCGTTGGTTTTTGTGTTTATAAAGGACTTCGAGTCTTTCTTATTTCGCTCTCCCTGCACCCGGAGTATGGTGCCGTTATCTAAGGGGATTCAAATTACCTTCTCATGACATAATATTGCAACCTTATGTTTGGACAACCAATCCATTTCTACGATCACATCAAAACCCCGATTGTTAAGAAAATTAGAGAGTTTGAAAAGCTTCTTATTGATGGAAAAACTACTCTTGTGGATGATGATGGTAATCCTATTAAAAAGGTTGATTATCCGGATAATAAAAAGGATTTTCCATCTACTTTGTCTACTTCTTCTACTAAGAGGGTTAACCCATTCTCTATGGTGGGAGAGATTGTTGATTCCGACAGTGATGAAGAGGATGTTGTGAACACTTTTGATGAGTCAATGAAACTATTTATCGTGAAGATGATTATGATGATTATGATTATGATGACTATGCGGGATCAGGTCTACGATCTTACAGGGAATTTGGATGATCTTTATGACACGTATGGTATCAAGCTCCAAGGCCTTGGTAGGAAGTAATTTTGTTTTCATAGGAGTCTAATGCTATCTTTTGAGTAGTGGCTTATTTTCTTGTTTAAAGACTAGGAAGTATCTTGTTATGTAAGCTTTTCCGCCTATATAACGGGTTGAGATATGGGATTCACCCATATCCTTTGTACTTAAACGTTTTTTGGAGTAATATATTTACCAGGTCTTTGACCTTTTACCCCACATCAAAACTCCCACACGCCCAAATGGTATTAAATCTATAGAGAATGAGTAACCTTCTAACATAATAGTGCATCCACGAATAATCCTACTAGTCTCTATCTTTCTGCCATTAGCTACTTCTATCACATAGCTAGGTCTTAAGATACTAGGTTTCACATTCAACAAATTCACAAATTCTGTGGAAACAAAACTAAAGTCGGCACCAGAATCGAATAACACAGTAGCATAATGATCATTAAGAGAAAAAGTACCCGTTACAATGTTTGGGTCCTGGCGAGCCTCTTTTGTATTTATGATGAATGCCCTTCCTCTTGCTGGGTTTATATTCTTCCCTTGGTTCTGACTTCCTCCTATTTAATACCTATTGTTACACCGACTTCTTACAATAGCTAATTTGGTTTCCGACTTGACCTGCTACTCTATTCAGCTTGGGGCACGTGTTACAATAGTGATCTAGGCATCCTCATTCGTAACATGCCCTTCGGTTGTTCACCATGTTGACTGCGTTAATCAGAGTCACCTGACTAATCACTACTCGACATTCTCCAGAAATGTGACTCGGGAGGTTGCATTTGAAACATATAAGGCACGACACATGCTCTGGATGATGGTAGTTACACTTAACACATTTAGGGGAGGTACCAAAGTACTCCCTCTTGCCCAAGTTTCCTGTCACAACGGGATTGGTTGCCACAAATCCCTTTCCAACCTTAGTCTTCTTATTACTCAACCAGGAGCCTTCATGCCTACTTGATTTACCATCATCATTCCTCTTTTCATTACCATTTGAAAGGATCCCACTCCTAACCGCCTCAGCAGTCAGTGCTCCTACCTTTTGTATGGCACTCTAGATCGTGATCGACTCAGTAGCTGATAAGGATTTAAAACATACATTTTTAGGGGGTCATTTAAGCCCTAAATTGACACATTTTATATCCGTTACTGCTTAAAATCGTTCCTTTTCACTTTTTAGGTATTTTGGAAGCAAAATTTTGGAATGAAGCATATTTGCACGAAAAGGAGCAAAAACATGAAGAAAATGGCAAAGTCAAGATCAAAGACAATCCAAGCTGTTCACTACACCTGATGGCGTCCCAATCAAAGGGCGACGCCGTCCCTATATAGAATACTTGATCAAAAAGTGTATGCGACGGCTCAGTGGAATTTATTATCCGAAAGACTGACGGCATCACGCCTTATTTCTGGAAGGCGTCACTCATAAAAACTACACAAGTCTCCCAAGATCCAAGATTCAGACGACATCGTGCATGAAGACGAACGGCGTCACAAATCTCAAGTGACGCCGTCCCAACGATGACTTGGCCCAAATGAAACCCTAATGACGGCGACCTGACGGCGTCACTAGCAAAAGGTGACGCCGTCGCGATTGTAAATCTATATATAGAATTCGATTTTTCTTTATTTTAAGAGGTAGAATTTTGGAGAGCAAACCCTAACTCATTTGTAGTCCGACTTGGACAGTATTCTAGGGTCCCATACCCTATTTTACACATCAAGATAAGTTTGTTTATCCAATTTATCATTATGTCTACCCCATGTTCAATTGATTGTGTGTATGCTTGTTTGTTTAACATGTCTAGCTAAATTATTTGTGTGTTTGCTTAGATCTATGAAACCTAGTTATTGATTGTTGTTAGGTTGTCTCTTGTCTTAATAGCAAAAAGCCATAGGAGTGCACCTAGTGTAAAACCCTAAAAATCCTAAACATGTTAAATGACTATTTTGCCCTCGAGCTTAATAATTGTGAAATACGTAAAAATCGTTAATTTCGTTGACACCTAACTCGTAAATGAATTATACCAAATAAGAGTGATAATTTTATCTACCATATGAATATTATACATCATGCAAGTTATTTAGACCTAAATTATATGTACAAAATTAAATGGAAATTAAAGCTAATTACAATTATTATTATGGTCATTAATCAAGTTGAGTTGGTTTTCCCATGTCCCCTAAACCGTCCATATATCACGCCCCATTCCCCATTTATATTTTTTATTTAATCTCCTAAAATCTATCACTTACCAATTCAAAAACAAAACACAAGAAACCCTAGTTCTCCCTCTCCATCCTAAAAGTGACAGCAACAATTTTGGTCCTTCCTACCATTCAAATTCAAGGCACAAAGGAATTTCGTAAGGTGTTTCAAAGTCGTTGTGATCGTGAGTAGTGATTCGAAGGAGGTTGTTTTGGGTAGTTGTTGTCATGAAGTTCTAAGCCAAGGAGGAAGCTGGAGGTGGGTTCTTAGTGTGGTTTCTGTCGTGGGCTTTGGTAGCCTTGGTTCCTTGTTTCATCTCGTATACGCTACAAGGTAACACGTTGTGTCTTTATCTCATCTTCTTCCTTGCGTATGGCTTCTCGATCATGTCGTATGATATATTTTTCCATTCGAATATACATAAAATGATAACTATTATTTGTCACATGAAATCATGGAGATGAAATATATATACATACCGATATCAGTCCTGATTTGACTAAGTGTTATATAAGTTTTTGATTTGGGTTTTTAGATCGTTCATATGATACATAAAATACGTATTGAAAACTGAAAAAAAAAACCTAGAGAATGAGGATGGGACGTACATGGCTGGTCATGTGGCTAAGGTTGTGTGATGCTTGTGTCTAATACTGTTTTGATACTTGTATGAGTATGTCATGTGTGAGCGTGTGTATGTTATCATAAGTTGCATGCATGTGTGTGAGTGGTGTGTCTAATATAGAACTAAATCATGCTATGTCTCATTAACCTTGATACCATTCGAACATATATATATATATATATATATATATATATATATGTATGTATGTATGTATGTATATATATATATATAAGTATGATCATGCATGCTAAACAAGGGTAGCATTTTAAGTTTAAGATATTGCATGTGCCTAGCGTAGTGGGGTCAAATGAATAAGTCCATATTAGGATAAAACATTCATGTGTAAATCTGGTTTTAAAGATTATATTTTGGTCACCTTAATAACACCTTATGGTTCGCGTTTGCTAGATTAAATGTATGATTTCATAAACGAATTAGTGTGGGTATGTTATGATGTTCTAAACGTGATACAACCTGAAATAAGTGGCCTTGAGTCGTGGTTATGTTTGGTTAGCATTTGGTCAATTGGAGTTAAGTTTTGGCCCGTCATATATGTACCGAGAGGCGTTTTGTTTTGTGACTCGTATGTGATGTGCATGTTCTGAGCTTGTTTGAAAACTAGTCCGAGTTCCTAATTGTTTCTAATTCGGTAAAAAAAAAATAAGCATAACACCTAATTTAGCATGTTTAACCCTAAATTATAATAAATTGATACATTTAGCCCTAAACTTATATAGATTATCAAAATGACCCTTAAACTATGATAATACACATTTTTCATCATTTTAACTTAATTTGACATTAACTAAATCATAAACGAATAAACTTACTAAGTATGGAAACCTGCTATTTTTGGAAAGCTGCTTAATATGGAAACCTGCTAATTATGGAAAGTTACCTAAAATGGAAAGTTACTAAAAGTGGAAACCTACTAAAAATGGAAAGCCTTCTAAAATGGGTAATCTGTTCTTAATAAGCGTTATCTAATTCATAGGTTCCGAACGGCGGGATTGATTCATCGTATGACCTTACTTTCCTATTTTGCTTGCTTCGAAATGAGGTACATATATTCTATCCCTTTTCAGTAGGGGTTTCTCATGACTTTCTGGTCCTTCGACTTTATTTCGCTTATGATATTTCACTGCTATGATACCATTGCTATTGACCCTCTGATATTGAACCTTTGATATGGATCTTCTGATTATGAACTTATGCTATGAACCTTTGATATTGAACCATTGCTATTGACCCCTCTGTTATTGAACCTCTGTTACTGAACCTTTGATATTGGACCTTGACATTGAACTGTTGCTATGAACCTTTGGATTGTGAACCACTGATATTGGACCTCTGATTATGAAGACTTATATATTGCTACACTTTGGACCTTTGTTTGACCCTTCAGATTGATACCCGAGCCAAATATTGTTATCCTAGCCATGAAGGTAACATGGCCATGTCATTGATGCACCAATGGCATGACTCTAGTGTGGTTGAGTGATGCTCCACACCGTCCCTATTCTGTATTGATTATGCGCGCTCAAGATATATTGTTATGGCCACTATTGTTCTGCAGGGGCGTATGGATGCATCCTAGATTTGTACTGTATTGTTATTGATATTGATTGATCTGTTCTGGTGATGTGGTGCGTGTGTGCAATACACCCCCTCACAGTCTGGGAGCTAGCAACTCCATTGGTTACTGAGGTCTCCCCTCCTATTGGTTTGGTATTCCGAGGTCACCCCTCCGAATACAATGGCTACTATTGGATACTGGGCTGCTAATGCCACTATTGATTGTATTGTATTATATTGTTGGCTCATGATAGATTTCTGACAACCTTTACACTGTTGATATACCTATATTGTACCTTCTGTATTTCCCCAACGCACCATATTCTGCATTGATTGTCTATTACTCAGTACCCTTATGTGCCTCAATCTACTACCATGCTATATTCCATTGCATTGATTTGTCATACTCTTTTTCCGTTACTTCAGACTATCATTCCATTCATGTACCGGGTTATTATATGATTATTGAATTTGATTATGCTATTCATGTTTTATGTGGCTATCGTTTACCCTGCTACGATATGATTAATATTCGATTATATGATTCACCTGTTGTCATCTGACTATATGTTATCCTACTGTTATGTGACCCCTTGATTTGTCTGGTGACCATGCTAGTGTGTAATCGATTGTTTTATCTGTTTATCATGTATGCTTTCGTTCAGTTAATCTCGTGGACTATAGTATCTTTATCTGCTAATTGTTGACCTGCCATATTCACACTCTTGCTTATGCCACTGTTTGATGATGTAAATGGTTCAGCCTATGTTATCCGTCTAGTTAATGTGTTTAGTTTCCCTGCTATGTCCTTAATTCATTCAATTATAACGTTCATGCTGTATTCCTACTTGATACGTGTGACTACCATGTTTTGACTGCTGATAGTATTTCTGTTGTTATGATACTTGTTATGTTATTAAATGGGGTTGCTTGACTTGTGTGATTGCTATGCTCACTTTCTAGTTAATTGCTTCCGTTTGCTTTTAGTTACCGTTTGGCTTATATGTATTCTGATTTCCTGAGTAATTGTATGACTGGTTAGATGTCATCGATGCGTTACTTTCTTGTTCTCCTCTGTTATCTATTCTTTCTGTATATCTGTTACTTTTGTATTCTGCAGGTTCCTCATCAACTCATTGTTCTCATTTTTTTGTGACCTTGTTATCGGCTTCTTTGTTTCATTTTATATTTTTGATTTTGTTTAGCTTTCGTTTTGGTTATATCTGTTCACTGGCCTTTTTAAACTCAGCCACATTTCTTTTCCTGCGGCAGGTTTTAGGTTGAAAGATGGGCTTTGATGGGCTGAGAGTTGGATTATTGAGTGGACGACCCTATTTACCTTATTACTTTGGACTTATTTTGAAGAGCAATTGTTTTGATTTTTCTTTTCCTTTTGATATATTGGATTTTGTAATTTTCATTGTAAGTCATTCGTTTATATGACTTGGTATTTTATTTTATAAGGCTTCTGCTTGTAAAATTTTATTTGTATGTTATGATATGACACCAGAATGTGACACTTCTACCCTTGCCGGGTTGGGGTGTTACAATTATGGTATCAGAGCCAAGGTTTCGTCTTTTTGACCTTAGGATTGACCTGTGAGGACTTGGGTAGACACTAGGATTCCGTCTGTTCTGATCTCTTCCGATTCCTTTTGATTTTCGTTCAGATTTGACTTCGATATTATTTTGTCTTCGCTGATTTGACCTTCTCCTTTTGCATTTGATTTTGTTTGTTTTATCTTCGCGCATCCGTTTATCGGTCGTTAGATGGAGATTACTCGTAGAGCCGGAGATGATGGTGCCGATCAACCAAAGGCGCAAAGACGGAGACAAGATTCAACTGGTGGCTGAGAAGGTTCATCTACTTCATATGATTGGGCGCGACTTGTGTTACTCCGATTTGTTTGTCACACGTTTTGAGGCGGTTGGATATTTTGCTAAGTGATTTTGATCGGTATTGCTTTTCTTTGATTTGTTCAGAACTCGGTTTGAATCGTGAAGTTTATGACTTAGCATTTTGGTAATATCTCAGCTTTATATCTGGATCGTCAGTGATGAGTCATGAGAAACCGTTTTGAGCAAGTGGTTGGCCTCCTTCTCTTGTGATATGGTAAGTTGTTTTGATGTAGTATATGCTGTATGTATGTGATCTAGTCTGTTTTGGTATGTTGCTTGCTACATGTATGTTATCTGTTTTGTTATGATATTGGTTATGTGGTTTGTCATGACCCGAGGCAGAATATGATGACAATAAGGACTTGTTATGTGATGCAAGTATTATGACGCCTGATCAACGTGATAACACCGAGATCATATAATCTGAACTTATTGAAATCATACGACGTCTTGGGAAATTCCTGGGGTTGGTACGTGAATGGACTAGGACTTACATCCGTTATTTGTCAATCCTCGTGTTCATTTAGAATTCTGTACCTCTTTGCGAGATTCTCACCGACATCTGTTACGTATAAGTTTTGTACGCTTTGGAATCGAAATCGTTATGATTTGTGTGAAACTATGGATTGCTATGTCTGCCTTAAACCGGTACGTCTCTAGGTACTTCTGCGACTTCAATTTCGAGGACGAAAATTTTCTTTTAGAGGGGAAGAGTTGTAAAACCTTAAAAATCCTAAACATGTTAAATGACTATTTTGACCTCGAGCTTAATAATTGTGAAATACGTAAAACTCGTTAATTTCGTTGACACATAACTCGTAAATAAATTATACCAAATAAGAGTGATAATTTTATCTACCAAATGAATATTATACATCATGCAAGTTATTTAGACCTATATTATATGTACAAAATTAAATGGAAATTAAAGCTAATTACAATTATTATTATGGTCATTAATCAAGTTGATTTGGTCTTCCCATGTCCCCTAAACCGTCCATATATCACGCCCCATTCCCTATTTATATTTTTTATTTAATCTCCTAAAGTCTATCACTTACCAATTCAAAAACAAAACACAAGAAACCCTATTTCTCCCTCTCCACCCTAAAAGTGAAGGCAACAATTTTGGTCCTCCCTACCATTCGAAATCAAGGCACAAAGGAATTTTGTAAGGTGTTTCAAAGTCGTTGTGATCGTGAGTAGTGATTCGAAGGAGGTTGTTTTGGGTATTGCTGTCGTGAAGCTCTAAGCCAAGGAGGAAGCTGGTGGTGGGTTCTTGGTGTGGTTTCTGTCGTGGGCTTTGATAGCCTTGGTTCCTTATTTCCTTGTTTCATCTCGTATACGGTACAAGGTAACACGTTATGTTTTTTATCGCATCTTCTTCCTTGCGTATGGCTTCTCGATCATGTCGTGTGATATATTTTTTCCATTCGAATACACATAAAATGATAACTATTATTTGTCACATGAAATCATGGAGATGAAATATCTATACATATCAATATCAGTCCTGATCTGAATTAGTGTTATATAAGTCCTTGATTTGGGTTTTTAGATCATTCATATGATACATAAAATACGTTATTGAAAACTGAAAAAAAAATAAACCTAGAGAATGAGGATGGGACGTACATGGCTGGTCATGTGGCTAAGGTTGTGTGATGCTTTGGTCTAATACTGTTTTGATACTTGTATGAGTATGTCATGTGTGAGCGTGTGTATGTTATCATAAGTTGCACGCATGTGTGTGAGTGGTGTGTCTAACATAGAACTAAATCATGCTATGTCTCATTAACTTTGATACCATTCGAACATATACATATAAGTATGATCATGCATGCTAAACAAGGGTAGCATTCTGAGTTTAAGATATTGCATGTGCGTAGGGTAGTGGGGTCAAATGAATAAGTCCATATTATATAAAACATTCATGTGTAAATCTGGTTTTAAAGATTATATTTTGGTCACGTTAATAACACCTTATGGCTCGCATTTGCTAGATTAAATGTATGATTTCATAAATGAATTAGTGTGTGTATGTTATGATGTTCTAAACGTGATACAACCTGAAATAAGTGGCCATGAGTCGTGGTTATGTTTGGTTAGCATTTGGTCAATTGGAGTTAAGTTTTGGCCCGTCATATATGTACCGAGAGGCGTTTTGTTTTGTTACTCGTATGTGATGTGCATGTTCTGAGCTTGTTTGAAAACTAGTCTGAGTTCCTAATTGTTTCTAATTCGGTAAAAAAATAAGCATAACACCTAATTTAGCATGTTTAACCATAAATTATAATAAATTGATACATTTAGCCCTAAACTTATATAGATTATCAAAATGACCCTTAAACTATGATAATACACATTTTCATCATTTTAACTTAATTTGACATTAACTAAATCATAAACGAATAAACTTACTAAGTATGGAAACCTGCTATTTTTGGAAAGCTGCTTAATATGGAAACCTGCTAATTATGGAAAGTTACCTAAAATGGAAAGTTACTAAAAGTGGAAACCTGCTAAAAATGGAAAGCCTTCTAAAATGGGTAATCTGTTCTTAATAAGCGTTATCTAATTCATAGGTTCCGAACGGCGGGATTGATTCATCGTATGACCTTACTTTCCTATTTTGCTTGCTTCGAAATGAGGTACATATATTCTATCCCTTTTCAGTAGGGGTTTCTCATGACTTTCTGGTCCTTCGACTTTATTTCGCTTATGATATTTCACTGCTATGATACCATTGCTATTGACCCTCTGATATTGAACCTTTGATATGGATCTTCTGATTATGAACTTATGCTATGAACCTTTGATATTGAACCATTGCTATTGACCCCTCTGTTATTGAACCTCTGTTACTGAACCTTTGATATTGGACCTTGACATTGAACTGTTGCTATGAACCTTTGGATTGTGAACCACTGATATTGGACCTCTGATTATGAAGGCTTATATATTGCTACAGTTTGGACCTTTGTTTGACCCTTCAGATTGATACCCGAGCCAAATATTGTTATCCTAGCCATGAAGGTAACATGGTCGTGTCATTGATGCACCAATGGCATGACTCTAGTGTGGTTGAGTGATATTCCACACCGTCCTTATTCTGTATTGATTATGCGCGCTCAAGATATATTGTTATGGCCACTATTGTTCTGCAGGGGCGTATGGATGCATCCTAGATTTGTACTGTACTGTTATTGATATTGATTGATCTGTTCAGGTGATGTGGTGCCTGTGTGCAATACACCCCCTCACAGTCTGGGAGCTAGCTACTCCATTGGTTACTGAGGTCTCCCCTCCTATTGGTTTGGTATTCCGAGGTCACCCCTCCGAATACAATGGCTACTATTGGATACTGGGCTGCTAATGCCACTATTGATTGCATTGTATTGTATTGTTGGCTCGGGATAGATTTCTGACAACCCTTACACTGTTGATATACCTATATTGTACCTTCTGTATTTCCCCAACGCACCATATTCTGTATTGATTGTCCATTACTCAGTACCCTTATGTGACTCACTCTACTACCATGCTATATTCCATTGTGTGGAAAACTAGAAGGGGGGGTTGAATATTTTTACCAATTTAAAACTTCATTTTAAATATTTAGATCGACTTATGTCAATCTATTTGGTTGTTTATGTTGGACGTTGATAGATAGATATATAAACGTGTAATGAAAGATAAAGAGTAAGAAGCACATCACCACGACACAAGTATTTATAGTGGTTCGGCTACAAGGACACCTTCCTTGCCCTACTCCACTCCCCGAGTCACCTACTCGGGAGTTCGTAAACACTACACCAATCTCCTTATGGCGGAGAAGCCTTCACAACGTCGCTTACACCTTTTTCCAGTACAAATATAAATACCGAGTTCTTTCACACCAAGGCGAACCACACCTAACACAACGTCGCCTACCCTTTATACGGTGCTAGGCTAACCACCGAGTTCTTTCACACCAAGGAGAACTAATCCTATCACAAAGTCGCCTACCCTTTATTAGGTACTAGGCTAAGCACCTAGTTCCATTACTATGGAGGAACTACTACCCATCACAACACATCACCTAATTCTCAAGGAGATCCACTCCTTGTTACAACACCATCAAGGATATCACCATCCTTGGAAACAAACAAATACTTATATGTATAACGATGCACCTCATCGATTATACGACCTATGCATTCTTCCCTAATGCCAATTGATTTGATTCTTAAGCATCCTTAACTAATGCCTTTGACACAACGCTTGGCACCTTTCACTAATGCCTTCGTCTTGACACCTTTAGCATTCTTCACTAATGCTTTTCACACGGACATTAAGCACCTTTCACTAATGCTTTCGTCTTGACTCTTTCGGCATCCTTCACTAATGCCTTCAACACAACATCTACGGAGGAAGAAAGAACTATCAACAAGAGAACCTCAGTTGTCTTGATGATGACGAAGCATGGCAACTCATGGACTTGAGCTTGCTCGACTTCAAGAAGTGGTGATCTCGCCTTTGAGAGGAACCTAGAGAATCACACAAAAACAAAAGACAAACTACATAGAAAGATCCCTTAGGATCAGTGGTTAGAGAGGTACAATACTTGGAGAAACTATGTGTGAAAGTGGTGAGCCAAAAGGAAGAAATGGCTCACTATTTATAGAGGAGAAAGTTCACTGTTCCCCGGATCCCACGGATCCCTCCCACAAGGGATCCGTCTAGCGTAAAGCTAGGGATCCGTGGGACGCTCCTCTTTACCCATGGGTATTTTTGGTTATGGGTCATGGGTCATGGGTTATGGGTTGATCCATGGGTTTTTTTCTAGATACAATGTATCTCTAGAATACAATGAACCTAGTTAAGTGGTTTGGACAAAACCATGGGTTATGGGTCAATACCATTTTTTAGTTTTTACCCATTTTAGTATATACTTGTTTTTACCCATTTTAGTATATACTTAGTTAAGTATGTGTTAGCCCAACATGTAAACACTAGTTGTTGTACATATGTATATCATAAAATCACTTATACTTGTTTTAGTGTTTTATGTGAAAACGTAAGTGTGTTAGAAAACTATTGCCTCAAACAGTTTACGTATTTTATTTGTTTCGTTAAAATGATTTCTCGTTTGTTATCGACAAAACATTAGAAGATCGTAAAATATAAATAAACATTTTTACGGCTTATTTGTATTAACAATCTCCCCCTTTTTGTTGATGACAAAACATAAAATTATTTTAAGGAAAAACTAAAAATTCGTAAAAGTTCGAATTGGAGTTTTTACTCTCTTCTCCCTCTTTTTGTCGAAACAAAAAGAGCGTCAAAAAGAAACTAATTAAAAGTTTTAGGAAAAATATGTAAAAAGAAAAGATGTAAAGTGAGTAAGTGACGGGAATGGTTCTCGTCTTAACTCCCCCTTGACGAGTCCATCCTTTTGTGAGGTCGTCAAAAAATACGTGAGCTAATGTGTTGCAATTGTTTTTGCAAATAGTTCGTCTTTGTGACGAAAATCCTCCCCCTTGAAGATTGCAACTTTGCAATGAGGTGTCATGAAGAGTAATCCAAATAAGGATTAAGCTGCAAGTGAATTTGCAATGTATAGTTTGACACAAAGCTCCCCCTAGCTTTATGGTGTCAAAATCTTCATGTGTATTTTGAAAATCTACAAAATAAAGATTAGAAAACAAGAGTACAGTGCATAATTTCCTGCAAATAAGACTCAAGTTAGTAGTAATATGTGCTTCTGGACCACGGATCCCACGGTTTCCTTTATGGAGGGATCCGTCTAGGCCATTCTTAGGGATCCGGCTGTTTGGTGACAGTTTCTTCAGTAATGAAGATATGTCAAACAATGCTAATGAAGAGGTGAAATATATGATTTAGCAAGCACAAAACAATCTTGGCATATAGATATTCATTCAATAAAAACAAGAGATAATCAAGCAAATCTCTAAAACTAAGAGAATGAACTAGCCATACAAATACTACTAATACTAACTAGTTACTAGACTTAAAACGCGACAATATGCTTGAGTCTAGGGATGAGTGGACTTGTTAATTTGATCCAACTTTGCAAGAAGATGATTAAACATAAAATGCATTTCATTTCGTGCTTCTTGAACAAGTCCTTGAGTGAATAGACAATTTGGACAATTATTGTCTTGGTTTGGAACCGGAGGGAAATGGATATTTTGAGGAGGCTCTATGTGTGATTGTGGGTCTTCATTTTGAGAAGTGGGATGAGGTTCTAAAAATGAGGGTGGTAATGGAAATTCTTCTATATGATCAAGGTTGTTCCTTGTCTCCCATGATGGACTAGTTGGTGTTGTCGGTGGTTCCTTATTCAATGAAAAGGTTGGTGAGTGAGTGGGTCTTGGTGGTGAATGATTCAATGAGTAGATGTTTGGGTGAGGAAGAGGATCATTCAAGGAGTGTAGTCCATGCTCAAGGAATGAGGGTTTGGATGGCTTGCTAGAACTAGCCATGTTTGGTTTTGAACTAGATGATCCTTTTTCTTGTCCGAAAGGTTTGATGCTAATCCTTGCGGTTCTCTTAGCACTTGTTGGATGAATTTGATGAGGTGGGATTCTAGCATTATTATCTCTAATGGGAGATGTTTTGGTGGATGAGATTTCATGGATCATTTGACCCTTTCTTTTGGATGATCCTATGGTTGAAGAGTTGTTGTTAAGAGCCTTAGTCATAGTGATGATGATGTTAATATAAACTTCTAGTTGCTGATTTTTGAGAGGTTAGTGAGAGTGGTGCCTTAACCCTAAGGTTGTTTGGTTTATAAAGGGTAATTTGAATTAGGAAATTAAATTCTTGACCACTAAGAGGATTAAGCATGCACTTAGGATATTGATCAGCTCTAGGAGGATAATAAATGAAGGCTAAAAGTGGTTAGATAACCAAAAGGTGACTTAAAATTGAATATGGAAGCTGATTTAGGCTTTCTGCAGCTACGGATCCCGCGGATCCCTCTCAGCAGGGATCCGTCTGGTTATAGACCAGGGATCCGGCTGTCAGGCAGGTTCTAGGTAAGATGATTATGCTTTTGTAAGGTTTATTATCTATGGATCTCGAGGTTTAGACTTAATTTTGAAGTCTTTAGCTGATGGGTATCTTAAATGCTTAACCATAAGAAGTGAGGATGTTTAACGATGGTTTTAAGTAAGAAAATTAACTTTAGGTAGTCTAACTATGTGTTTGACAAGGATATCATTTAATTTGAGATGGAGAAATGGTGGTAATTAGTCTTAGAAGTCAGATGATGACTTAAGAAAAATTTACTAAAATCTTTAAAAATAAAGAGAAAGTGAAAAACTAGTTTTGAGCCTAATTTTGAGTCAAAAGGTGATTAAGATCAATTTGCTAAAATTGATGGATATACCTAACTAAGTGCTATGAGATGTGATAAATAATGTGTGAGTGTTGGAGCAGAATTATGGTGAGTTTTGATGAGTTGATAAATCAAAAACACTTTGAAATATATCCTAGATAAGCCATGGATGAGTGTGAGGCTTTCAACTATTTGAGAAAGACTTAGTTGGCTCTAGTATCTTATGTTTGACTAGTGTGAGGTGATCTAGTAAGCTATTTTGATGTAAGCAAGTCTGTATTGCTTATCAGTGGTCACGGATCCCGCGGTTCCCTTCTGGGAGGGATCCGGCTAGTTCAAATGCTGGGATCCGTCTACTGCAGATCAGAATGCTTTTAGCAAATGTGCAACTTTGCACTTTTTAGTAAATGCTTCTCCTAGTTGTTTCTATAGGGACTAAATGCAACAACACAACAAATATAAGGTATAGTAAAGTAGGAAGAGCTAAAGTTCCTAGAATGAGTGACGACGACCACTCAAGGGGTCGTAAAATCTCATTCTTCAAATTCCTAAGTTAGAATTGTTTAGTGCCAAGATATGGCGATACCTACATACTACAAGCATAGTTTAAAGTGTTACAAACCATTGTTTGAAATTGTTCTTTACAGATTAAGGTCCTATGACCTTACCTCATTTTTCTTCTTCTTCACATCCTCACCCGTCCTCCACTCTTTATCATACCATCTTCACTTCTTCTTCCTCAAGAAATTGGCGAAGCACTTGAAGATTCCCTTGGTTTGCTGCCATTCGGGTGATTCATTAGGAATGTTTGGAAATTGGTGAATGTAGTCTAAGGGGTCAAGATCGGTATTTCCGAGTGGGTTGCTACTACTTCCTTCACCTCCTCCTTGTCTCTCCCTTTCATCCGAGGAATCCGTGGGTGGGTGAGGCCTCTTGCCTTCCACCATAAACCTTGTTGTTCTACCCTCGGTTAATGGTACCATAACTTTGTTGCAAAAGCTATGATCATAGGATTGTGGAGAAGGATCTAATGCAAAGATGAATTTAGCAAGACGGATTAGGAGCATCGCGTTTGGGAGTACCATTTTGTCCATGCTTCTTACACTTTCCATTCTTTTGATCATGTAGTAAGCAACGTTGAAACGAGTCTCGGTCACTAGGTAATAGATCATGAAGCTTAGACAAGCGTTGGGGTGATCTTTGTTTCCAACTAGACATACCCCATTCTCCCTCACCACATTCTCCCATTTCCTATACAATGGATACATTTCCGAAAGCTCCATTTGGAAAGGATCCCTATAGATCACCTTCGAGTTCCTAGTAATTCTTGATGGTGATGCTCTTGGTTGGAACACATTGTCCCTCACCGTGGTTGCTTCCGGGATCAAGGAGTGGTATATAGCATGATGATCAACCATTGTGTGTAGTTGTTCCAAAGACCATTCATTGGAGTACATGCAAACGCCTTGGTATGGAACCCATATAATTCTTCCAAATTCTACAAGTGAAAGACTAAACTCTTGCTCATTGATGGTGAAAACGATCGAGATGGACCCATCTTCATTTCTAACTATTCTCATGGTCTTGTAGAACTCAAGTACAAAGACCGGGCAAATTTGTTCGTCTATGTCCATTAGACAATCAAACCCAATAGTTCCAAAAACTTCCCTTATGTCGGTATTTGTAAGAAATGAAGGTTCAACAACTCGACCTTCATGAAAGAGTCTTCTTTCAAGCATCTTAAAGGCTTTCCTATCGTCCGGACTTAGTCCATCTTTCCTATGGTACATGGGTATGTAGTGAGCGGTGTCTTGGTAATCTTGTTGCTTGTTGCTTGGCATGATTGTTCCTAAACAATACAACCACAATGTGGTGTTAATTGTGAATAGTAACCTAGAGGGTTTGATCACAATTTTGCTCTCATCATCTTTGTTGAATTCAAGCAATGTGTTTAATTTGTATTAACAATGTTAATTCTTTGATTTTGATTATCTTAGAAAAACAATGTGGTAACAAATTATGATAAACCCATTTGAACCCAACTCTTAAAGATGAAGAAATTGTAATCCTAGAAATCAAGGAATTAAATTAACAATGTAGTGAAGATTATACTTACACAAGTGATTGTTAAGCTTGAGAGGAATGATCAAATTGCTCTTTTGAACAGTAGCTGAGTTCTTGTTCATGAGTCTTTGAGGTGAATATAATCATGGAACATCCACAGTGATCATTTTTTAACTTAAGCTGTCTTCTGTTGCACGGATCCCGCGGATCCCTCTCATTTGGGATCCGGCTAGTGTAACAGCAAAAATCAGCTCAAACATTCCCTGATAACTTTGGTTTGGGAGTTCTAAAACGCCTAGTGTTTTGATGTTAAGGCTCTAAAACTTGTGATTTGAGGTTTTGAAGATTTAATACTATTCCTATTAGACGTGGTTCCCTTTTTAAGAATTGGTAATAATTCATGGGAAGCTTTTCAAACATTATAATAAAATCCCATTTTATCATAATATAGGAAGTTTCACATGGATATTTATTGACATAGATGAAGTGTCAATAAACCCTTTGTGATGAATAATGATTGAGGATATCGAATAGTCAAGATATCATTATTACGAGTTGGTAGCGTAGTCTATACAAATTAGTCGAAGAATACCATTCTTGATGATGACTATAATATAGATAACTACTTAAGTAATTACTAATAGATATAAATAATGCGACTAAGATTTTAACAATAATAAAAAGTAAATTATTAGCGATCATACCATTGCTAAATATTCTTTTTACGAAAAGAAGTATTTAGATGAAATGCTTTGTGATCTTCTTGGAATCTCCAGATTTATGTTGTGAGAAAGACAATACTAAACATTCTTTTTGAGAAAAGAAATATTTTTTTTTGGGTAAAGGGGAGTAATCCTGCACCCTGGTAAATATATTAACCAAATAAATGTTTAAGTACAATGGATATGAGTGAAATCCCATATCTCAGCCCGTTACATAGGCAAAAAGCTTACATAACAAGATACTTCCAATTTTCAAAACAAGAAAACAAACCACTACTCAAATGATAACATATGACTCAACAAAATAAAATTACTTCCTAGGACCTTGAAACTTTGTGCCATACATGGCATTAAAGGAATCCAAATTCCCTGGAAGATCACGAACCTGTTTCGCATAGTCATCGAAGTCATAGTCATCATACTCATCTTCAAACTCTTGGCCACCACCAAAAATATTAGCAGACTCATCAAATGGGTTATCAACAACCTCATCTTCGAATCGACACCTCAATCTCTCCCACTTTAGAAAAAGGGTTAACTCTCTTAGTAGAAGAGGTAGACGGAATAGGTTGACCATCATCATCCACAAGAGTAGCTTTCCCATCAATAATTAACTTTTCAAGCTTACCAATTTTTTCAGCTATGGGAGTAGAACCAACATCCATTGTTCCCATTGAATCACTCACAAGCTTTGCAGCAGAAGAAGTCCCAGTCTCCGGAGGCTTAGACGCCTCACCAATATCAATACGAGAGTCCGTCCCCCGAGATCCATCAATACCTGCTTCCTTAGTAGTACCAGAAGACTTCCCAGTCTTGACCTTGTTAGTAGAAGAATCAGCCACAGTACTTGGGATGCCCAAATCATCTTCCACCTCAAGAGTCCCAAAAGAGTTAGACGTAGTAATCGGTGTATCTTCGTCTTTGCAACATAAACCTGCTTCCTTGGTGCAAATCTAGGACCCTTACCCATATTAATACCACCAGTCATCTTCATCCCTTTCTGTTTGGCTTTCCGATTCTGCACCACCTTAAAGCCATCATCAGGTTCATCCTCATTAGAGGTGGGGGGAACATCATTATTCTCCTTAATACTCTTAGGACAACAAGCAGTATCATGCCCAAACACTTTACATAACGCACAGTGTGGCGGCTTCCATTCATATTCCACTTTTATACTTGCCGTAGTAAAACCACTATCATCCTTATTAGGGATCGCCATAGTCACCACATGTTTAAGCTCAAATTCAGATGATAATTCCACAAGAGCACGTGCAAAACTAATGCGACCCCATGAATCAACACACATGGAACTAGTAAAAGCATCTAACATAATCGGCTTACCCACTTGAGTAGCAATTAAGCTCAACCCATCTTCCGAATATGCAAGTAATGGCACATTATGCAATTTAATCCAAACGGGAACTCTAGTTACCTCACTTTTAGACAATAGCACATCAGGAGTCCATTTAGTGAGAATGAGAGGAGAATTACGAATAATCCAAGGGCCCCATTTAAGAACATTCTCAACACCCTCTTTAGAATCGAATTTAAAGAGGAAAACACCATCATCATTCTTCATTAGTTTCTGAAAACCAAACTTACCCCACGTGTTGGAGACGTAGTTCTTAACCAAATGAAAAGCAACATTCTTGCCAACAAAGAAGCCAACAAGTGTATTTTCATACCGGTTGAATACACCCTCCATAGCAGCCTTCGGAAGCACCGTATCATGATTATCAATGCGCGTCTCATTCACCAAGGCACGAAAATTAACTTTCCTAGAGACACGTTCCGGGTTTAGTACATTAGCAAATGACCTTATGTCGTTATTTCCACTACCAATCTCATTCGGACCAGAGGTAGAAGCATTAGGTGATACCACATTCACATTCAAACCAGAATTAGGAACATTAGCCATGTCCGAATCCAGGTTACCCATTGACGTGCCTACCTGGTCACCATCAAGTCCCATAGTTTCAGTACGCCAAACATATTCAGACTCGCAATCACCAAACAGATTCCCAACCTGTGCACTAGGGTTACGACCCACCCTAGCAGCCTTACGTAACTCAGGAACATTAGCAACATTACTTCCATCACCTTTAAGCCGATTCAACCTATCTTCCAGCGCCTTAATATCCATCCTAGCATACGGATTCGAGTCCAAATTCAAGCCAACTTGATCGGCCAAGTTGGTGGCTGCTTTTGCAGCATTCGTCGAACCATCTTTATCTAAAAATCCTTTCTCCATCTCTCTACAACCCCACACACAAGCCAAACAAACACCACACACAAACAAAAATCAACCAGCAAGGAATAACTTCAAACAATTAAAACGAAACGCTAACTAAAAAGTTAGGGTTTAATATGCCATCAATTCCAGCAACTAACCATAACCCACCATGTTGATCGAATGATAAATATGATAAATCGATTCACACAAGTCCCAAACACCAAGAAGATGTAAAGGAATACACAAACCGACTTAGAAACCAAAACAGAATAGGCAGAGATCAATAACCACAAGTCGACTTCAACAAACCCTAAAAAGTCGATTACTATCAATCAACCAAAAACGTATGAAACAACAACAAATCTGTAAAGAAAACTAAGTAACACGAATGTTAATTAGTACCTAATACAAATCGTTGCAAGAATCATACGGGATTAGGCAGAAAATTAGTAGAAAACGATTAGAGAATGGTTAGGGTTTGTTGGTCGACTTTTTCACCAGAGAGTTCAACTCTTTAACGTATGGCTTATGGATGGCATAATGAGAAAAGAAATATTTAGATAGATTCTTCATGATCTTCTTGGTAACCCTTAATCTAAGTATGGAGAATACTTAACAAGGAAAATGTTAGAACATTCTATCATTGTCCAACAATAAACATTATAATGATTTTTAAAACATGACTTTAAAAAAAATCCTTCTTTGTAGTTTTCAAACATACACGGATCGTATCAAGTTTTTAAAGTACAACATACTTTAAGAAACTTGGTAACGAAGCTCTGATACCAATTGTGGAAAACTAGAAGGGTGGGTTGAATAGTTTTACCAATTTAAAACTTCCTTTTAAATATTTAGATCGACTTATGTCAATCTATTTGGTTGTTTATGTTGGACGTTGATAGATAGATATATAAACATGTAATGAAAGATAAAGACTAAGAAACACATCACCACGACACAAGTATTTATAGTGGTTCGGCTACAAGGACACCTTCCTTGCCCTACCCCACTCCCCGAGTCACCTACTCGGGAGTTCGTAAACACTACACCAATCTCCTTATGGCGGAGAAGCCTTCACAACGTTGCTTACACCTTTTTCCGGTACAAAGCTAAATACCGAGTTCTTTCACACCAAGGCGAACCACACCTAACACAACGTCGCCTACCCTTTATACGGTGCTAGGCTAACCACCGAGTTCTTTCACACCAAGGAGAACTAATCCTATCACAACGTCGCCTACCCTTTATTAGGTACTAGGCTAAGCACCTAGTTCCATTACTATGGAGGAACTACTACCCATCACAACACATCACCTAATTCTCAAGAAAATCCACTCCTTGTTACAACAACATCAAGGATATCACCATCCTTGGAAACAAACTAATACTTATACGTATAACGATGCACCTCATCGATTATACGACCTATGCATTCTTCCCTAATGCCACTTGATTTGATTCTTAAGCATCCTTAACTAATGCCTTTGACACAACGCTTGACACCTTTCACTAATGCCTTCGTCTTGACACCTTTAGCATTCTTCACTAATGCTTTTCACACGGACATTAAGCACCTTTCACTAATGCTTTCGTCTTGAATCTTTCGGCATCCTTCACTAATGCCTTCAACATAACATCTACGGAGGAAGAAAGAACTATCAACAAGAGAACCTCAGTTGTCTTGATGATGACGAAGCATGGCAACTCATGGACTTGAGCTTGCTCGACTTCAAGAAGTGGTGATCTCGCCTTTGAGAGGAACCTAGAGAATCACACAAAAACAAAAGACAAACTACATAGAAAGATCCCTTAGGATCAGTGGTTAGAGAGGTACAATACTTGGAGAAAGTATGTGTGAAAGTGGTGAGCCAAAAGGAAGAAATGGCTCACTATTTATAGAGGAGAAAGTTCACTGTTCCCCGGATCCCACGGATCCCTCCCACAAGGGATCCGTCTAGCGTAAAGCTAGGGATCCGTGGGACGTTCCTCTTTACCCATGGGTATTTTTGGTTATGGGTCATGGGTCATGGGTCATGGGTTATGGGTTGATCCATGGGTTTCTTTCTAGATACAATGTATCTCTAGAATACAATGAACCTAGTTAAGTGGTTTGGACAAAACCATGGGTTATGGGTCAATACCATTTTTTAGTTTTTACCCATTTTAGTATATACTTGTTTTTACCCATTTTAGTATATACTTTGTTAAGTATGTGTTAGCCCAACATGTAAACACTAGTTGTTGTACATATGTATATCATAAAATCACTTATACTTGTTTTAGTGTTTTATGTGAAAACGTAAGTGTGTTAGAAAACTATTGTCGCAAACAGTTTACGTATTTTATTTGTTTCGTTAAAATGATTTCACGTTTGTTATCGACAAAACATTAGAAGATCGTAAAATATAAATAAACGTTTTTACGGCTTATTTGTATTAACACATTGCACCTTCTGAATTTCCCCAGCGCACCATATTCTGTATTGATTGTCCATTACTCAGTACCCTTATGTGACTCACTCTACTACCATGCTATATTCCATTGCATTGATCTGTCATTCTCTTTTCTCGTTACTTCAGACTATCATTCCATTCACGTACCGGGTTATTATATGATTATTGAATTTGATTATGCTATTCATGTTTTATGTGGCTACCGTTTACCCTGCTACGATATGATTAATATGCGATTATATTATTCACCAGTTGTCATCTGACTATATGTTCTCTTACTGTTATGTGACCCCTTGATTTGTCTGGTGACCATACTAGTGTGTAATCGATTGTTTTATCTGTTTATCATGTATGCTTTCGTTCAGTTAATCTCGTGGACTATTGTTATCCGTCAGTATCTTTATCTGCTAATTGTTGACCTGCCATATTCACACTCTTGCTTATGCCACTGTTTGATGATGTAAATGGTTCAGCCTATGTTATCCGTCTAGTTAATGTGTTTAGTTGCCCTGCTATGTCCTTAATTCATTCAATTATAACGTTCATGTTGTATTCCTACTTGATACGTGTAACTACCATGTTTTGACTGCTGATAGTATTTCTGCTGTTATGATACTTGTTATGTTATTAACTGTGGGTTGCTTGACTTGTGTGATTGCTATGCTCACTTTCTAGTTAATTGCTTCCGCTTGCTTTTAGTTACCGTTTGACTCATATGTATTCTGATTTCCTGAGTAATTGTATGACTGGTTAGTTAGATGTGCTTATGTGTATGTCATCAATGAGTTACTTTCTTGTTCTCCTCTGTTATCTATTCTTTCTAGATATCTGTTACTTTTGTATTCTGTAGGTTCCTCATCGACTCATTGTTCTCATTTTGTTGTGACCTTGTTATTGGCTTCTTTGTTTCATTTTATATTTCTGATTTTGTTTAGCTTTCATTTTGGTTATATCTGTTCACTGGGCTTTTTAAGCTCAGCCGCATTTCTTTTCCTGCGGCAGGTTTTGGGTTGGAAGATGGGCTTTGATGGGCTGAGAGTTGGATTATTGAGTGGACGACCCTAGTTACCTTATTACTTTGGACTTATTTTGAAGAGCAATTGTTTTGATTTTTCTTTTCCTTTTGATATATTGGATATTTTAATTTTCATTGTAAGTCATTCATTTATATGACTTGGTATTTTATTTTATAAGGCTTCCGCTTGTAAAATTTTATTTGTATGTTCTGATATGACACCAGAATGTGACACTTCTACCCTTGCCGGGTTGGGGTGTTACACCTAGGCCTCATTGTGTTTATTGCGTGAGTTGTGCTTTATGACAAAAGGGTATTTGGGGGAGATGCTATTGCACTTGGCGATCCCGTGTATTCTATAGGAGAGCTACAATCATATACCCCGAGATTTTACATGTGCTTTATAAAAAAACATAAAAAAGACTAAAAAGAATCATCCTTAACCACACATTCTCGTCATAAATCTCTTTCTAGCATTCCTATTCCCCTAGAGAACGATATCAATCCCTGAGGCTTACCCCATACTACACTAAAACGATTAGGTTCACTGCCTAGAGGGTTGAAAAGCTTGCTCGTAGAAAAGGAGGTTTTCTCGAAGCCGAACATCAAGTTTTTGGTGCCGCTGCCGGGGAATAGAATAGCTAGTTAGATTTCTATCTCGTTTAGGTCCACTTGCTTGATTCCTATCAAGTGAGAATTTTTTATTTTTCATTAGCTTCCTTGTAGTCTATCCCCCTTCTTCGTGTTTTTTTTCGTAACCTTGTCCCTTTTCATCATAGAAGGTGATAACCCACCAAACAACATTCCACCAAACAATCCACCATCATACCATCCACCACAAAACCCACCACTTGATCGGACCTATGCCAACCAACTCCGCGCTCGTATCTTTAGTGAAATTGGAGAGCTTAAGAAATTGAATAGGATAACTAAAAGCACACTTGAGAAAGCCCTTGAAGAAACAACTAGTACAATAGATAGCAATTCCACCACGAGTGATGATTCAGATGATGAACTTGGGGAAGGAGATTATAACGTAGTTAACTACGCGCGACCACCTTTTGAGCCATGCATAAAAAAGGGTGACCCTAGAAACATTAAGATACCATGCATGATTGGATACTTGTATAGGGATCACACTTACATAGACTATAAAGCACCCATGAACATAATGTCTAGGCTCTATTACAATTAGATCATGAGCGAAAAGCTAGGACCTAGGAGAGATCCTTTTTACTCTAGGAAATTGAGTAACTATGTTGGGAGAGCTAGAGGATTGCATGTCTTTGTTGGTAATTTCACATATAGGTGTGATTTCATGATCTTGGAAGATGTTGAGGGCATCATTGATGGATTTCTAAGAGTTGTGATACTTGGAAGACCATTTATTGAGGATTCCATAATGATTTATGATCAAGAGGAAGGAATAGCCAAGTTCTTAAATAGGACCGAATGTGTTAAGTATGTAATGCCTTGCAAAAATAAAAAGTTTAAGGGCATTGATGAGTTAGATGTGGACAATATTCCGGCTTTTGAGATTGATTGTAAGGATAAAGTTTACTACACCGCTTGTCTAAAGTTAGGCCCCGAATATATTCGTGATGAAGGAAGAGTCAAAGCATTCCAATGGGCATCTAAGATATGCGGAAAATAGGGGCACGACTTCGAGTCTAGCTACAAGACTCATTAATAAAGAAAACGCTTCGTGGGAGGCAACCCATGCTTAATTATTTGCTTGGTTTGTTTTTCAATTTGTGTCTTTTATATCTTTTTCATTGTTGTTTATTCTCATATTAGACTTTGTGAAAATGCTTTATTTTGTCTTTAACCTCGTCTTAATTACATATAAAGGTATTTTACAAAAAGATAAGTGTAGGGAAGATCATATAAGTTTTTAAGAACATGAACATGAGAATTGCAATAATTGAAATTGATATATATGTGTGCTTGTTAGAGTCAAATGCTTGTATCGAGTCATAATTGATGTTTTGCAGAAGTTTTTCCAGGTTTTAATGAGGTAATTTTTCCATATTTTTTCCAGAAAAACGTAGCAGGCCAGTTTTTTTGTCAGGACAACCTGACGACGTCAGGATTAAAGCCTGACGACGTCAGGAAATGTAGAAACAGAATGTTCAGTATTCGTTTTTTGTGCAGTTTATAATTTTTGGAAAGTCCCAATTCTTAATTTTCCAGAAAAATTGCAAACATCTATTCCACAAGCATTATATCTTACTTGTTTTCTAGTGTAGTTGTGTGTCATATATAGTTTTACCGCCGATTTTACACGAAGGTTTCGTTTGTTTTCTTATGAGTATGTAGGTTATATTGGACAAGAAGAAGAAACACATATTGGATGAAGCTTATTACTTATGCATTCTTCTTGGAAGAGGATTTAACCACAACTCCACACATATCCTACCGAGCTAATCAGAGGAGTATTAGTTTCTTTTCCTTACTTACCTTCCTTTATCATAAATTTGATGCTTTCGGGGAACATTGGAGACAATGTTCAGTTTAAGTGTAGGGAGGGAGAATAAAATGGGAACTTAGAAACTATTCACTCACTTGATTATTCTTCTTGTCCTTGGTAATCTGTGTAATAAACTATGAGAAATATATGTTAGGCAATTTTAGCACCAAATTAAAAAAATTTTTATAACATTTACGAGCTAAACTTTAGTCTTAATAAAACGTCTCACGGATAGGAATTATATGACTAGCACAAAAACCGTTTACCACTCAAATTCCACCCAAGAAATGTGAGGTTCGCCCCTAGATCTTTAGGAATAAAAGAATTCATCTTTAATGCTTAGTGAGTGTACCGGTAGTATAATAGATTCTAGAACTTGTTTTGTGATGCATTCCGAGATCGCTAGTGAGACTACATTCGTGTAGTTAGGAGTAACTAAATGATAAGAGACATTAGGATAACTGATGCGCTCCCGAACAGTCAAGCTTTATCACACAAGCCTGCCACTTGTGAATGGCAGACCGTAACAAGCTTAAAACGGCTCAGGAACGAACTCAATGAAGATCTGGGGAGTATAGTGTTTCCCCGGGTCGTTATGTCCCAGCGAGCTATGCAATGGATCACCAAACGTATAGTGATCGGGAGATTTGAACGGAAAAGGAGATTGTGAATTAATTATAACTACAGAAAAGCCAACAAATTAAAACGGCTTAAATGCAAATTAAAGGAAATTAAAAAGATAAAATCTATTAAATAAACGCTATCACTACAATTAAAATGATGTTTTTGTTTTATGTTTTTATAAAACTGAAATTAAAATCTACGCGACGTACAAAATAAAAAGTGAAACTTATACAATATAAACCCTAAAAATATGAAAAATACATTTTACAATCCTAATGATAAAAGAAAATTTTTAGAAAAAGAAAACTATTTTTACAACTATTTATCTAATTATTATTAATTAAAAACTATTTTTAACTATTTAATAATTACCTAAAATACAAGAAAATAGGAAATAAAGCTAGAAAAATAAAATTATGAATTGGAAAAGTCTAAAATAACAAACTAGAATTTTCAAAACTATTTTTGTATTTTTCTGAATATTTTTCTATTTTCTAGGAATTTTAAACTATTTAAAACTAATTAAATTATTAAAAATTACAAAATAAACTATGAAAAATCTGGAAAATTACTTTTTTTACTTTTTATATTTATCTAAACTTAATAAAAATGAAAAATTATTTTTTTGAAGCTTTTCTTAATTTTTTGTATTTAATGCTATTTAAAAAGGCTTAAAAACTAATTTAAATTAAGAAAAATAGCAAAACAACTTAGAAAAATCTGAAAATTTCAGGAAAAGTCTAAAATTATATAAGGAATAAAGGAAAAATATAAAAACAAGGTGCTATGTGGAGGAATCAGGAACTGAAGTGGAATTAGCTTAAAAATAAGCACTTCCAATAAGCAAATGGAAATCAATAAGCACCAGACCAAAACAGGAACTTAAATAAGCTAAAAGAACTAAAATGAAACAAGATTCAACAAGCCCAACCCTCTGAAACAACAAGCTCAACAGATTTGATGTTGTGAGCTTATATGCTAAATCAGTAACTGGGGGGGTTACTTTGAGCAAAGAAATAAGCACACCAATAAGCTAAAACCTAAAACCAGAACTTGGGATCTACACTAGACCTGGATGAGACCTTGTAAACTAAATTACAGACCTAGGTGAGCCAAAATGAAACCTGTGCAGACCTTTCAAAACCTGCATAAACCTGTGCAGGCAACAGTCCCCTGCACAGGGCATTTATGCCCAGTTTGAACAACAAATTTGGAGCTTAAACAAAATTCACAAAAATGTAAGAAATTGGACATAAGAAAATAGACCAAGAGGGCTCTCTAAAACTACAAGTTTCATAGAAATTGACTAAAAAATGAGCCCAATAAAAATCACCTTAGTGTAGCCAAAACTGAGATTTAAGCAATTTTGACTTTTTGAGCAAAACTGAAAGATTGACTTATCTGGATTTTGATCATGATTTAAAGGACTTGTATGTTATATTAAGCTAAACTAAGGTTGGATTAAGCTAAATTATCTAGTTATAAGCAGATTTGATGAGATTTGTATCCCAAAATCCTAACAGTTAACTGTTAAGGATGGGACAAGGAAGATTTTGACTTTTGAGCTTAAGCAGGCTCAATATTTGGACAGATAAGAGCATGAAATAGTTATACAAGAATGAAACAACAGAAACTAATCACTGAGCAAGCCTAGTGGACAGGATTGACAGCAATTCCAAACACCCCTATTCTAACTGATAAGCAAGTAAAACTATCCTATCTGCTAAACTGTCTTATGCCATTGATCCAACTAAGCTTAAGTATCTTAAATACACCTTAATAAACACACAAAAACCAATATTGACCACAGATACATCCACAAGCAAACAATGCAAATTTGAAATAAAACTTGAAAATGAGTAATCTTACTCAAATGTGTTCAGCTGGTTGCAGGATAGAACCAAACCAAATCCTACTCTAATCCTAGTCTATTCCAATCTAATACAACCCAAACCAACTTCTGCATCACCAAAATCCATCACCACTGCCAAATTCACCCATATTGACTTTTTGTTGACCAAGAATCCAAAATGTTTGAAACTTAATTGTAGGGTTATCAAAGACTATGTATAGCTTATTTAAGCTCAATTGAATGAGAAAATAAGGTATTCAAAGTTTGAATATGAGAATTCGAATTGAGATTTTTCAACAATTAACACAAAATACAAATTTTAACTAAACTTGAAAATTGATTCTTAAATACTGATTATAAAGATGAAATGACTTAAATGTAATACAAGGAAGGTGAAATTACAACATTTGGCTTTAAACTAAAACTATTATTTAAAAAAAGACATTAGAGAAAAATGATAAAACTAACTACTCCTTGAAACTGCTTCATTCTTCTCTTTTATAGCTCCAAGAGCTTCTCTCTCCTCATCTGAATAGTTCCCACCTCCATTTTGGTCCATTGGATGAGTGTATGCAATCTTGGCCTTTGATTTAGTTTTGGCGGGAAATGGACATATTGACAGTGGTTGAGTTTGAGTGTGGGTAAGGGTACATTTAATGTATCTTGGATTGTAGGAGAGGTGGGGGGGACAAGTTAGTGATAAGGTGAGGAGGGGGTGGGTATGTTGAGTGTTGCAGGGTGAAACAGAAGCAAGTGGAAGAGGGTGAGTGGTTTGGCGCCAAGGGTGAAGTCAACCCATATTTGACCGGGTATTAATAATTGGAAGGGGTCAAAAGGGTTAAGTGACAGGGGGTCCAGAATTGGTAAGGGTCCAAAATGGTTTAAGGGCTTATAAATACAAGGACTTGCTATGCAATTTTCTGAAATTAGAAGGACCTATGCTGCCAATACAACAAAGTTGCTCCAAGGACTGAAAATGACAATCTTCAAAAGTATAAGGACCAAACTTGCCATTTTGCAATTTTCCAGGGGCCATTTCTGCCAATTCTTAAACTTGAAGGACCAATTTGTAATTTTCTCAAAACTTTTTATATTTTTCACCAAAGGACTAATTTTGACAACTTATGATTTTAAAAGGGCCTTTGGTGATTTTTCTTTTGAAATTTTGACTCAGGGACTGTTTTTGACAACTTTTGAAACTTGGGGGACTAAAACTGCAATTTTTGCAAATTTGATACGTTTTTCATCTGATTTTGATATTTTTGCATTTAAAACACATAAAACACTGATTTGTGATATTTTCATCATTTTGATGCATTTTTGAGTGTTTTCAGATGATTTTGCAGTTTATATTGTACAAAAATGATGAGTATTTAGACACTCATCAATCCCCCACACTGAGATATTGCTAGTCCCTAGCAATGATTTGAGAAAACATAATGGATTTTAATCTCTTTACCAAAAGCCATTACTTCTGGAGTAGCCAAATATTTCAGTTCAAGTAAGAACCATGGTACACCGATAACCATATGATTTTGAGCAAACCACCAGCTTTCAACGGATTTGATTTTGTCTTTACCAGAAGCCGTACCCTTCTGGACTAGCCAACTCTTAGATAAATTATCAATATTATCTTTGGTGAGCTGATTACCAATTATGGTTTTTCCACTGCCTTTACCACAAGCCATAAACTTGCGGGCTAGCCAACTCTTCACTTTTTAGGATATGGTGAGTTGAATACCATACAATTTTGGGCAAATTGCAAGCCATATAAACGGATTTGAGAAATCTTTACCAAGAGCCGTTTGCTCCTGGATTAGCCAATCCTTTAGTCTATTAGACAAGGCGGACTGATAACCAAATGAGAAAGTGCAAAACACTTACTCCAAAAAAAAATTTTGGCCAAAAACGGGGGAATTGGGCGGTATAATTATATGATAAAATTCGTGAGAATTCCCCCCCACACTTAGAAATGAATATTGCCCTCAATATTCAAAGTACCGGCGGTTGTGCCGAAACAAAGAACGTAAAAGGGAAATACTACGGCCATTATTTAGAAAGTTTTTTTTTTTTTTTTTTTTAGACATGTGGGCAACCCCCCCACACTAGGGTGGTAGAAAGAGGTGAGAAGACAGAAATATGGGTGAAAACCCATATGGCATGCTACTGTTTTTGATTCCCGAGTCGCTAGCTTGACTCGACCCCGCATTGATTTGTTCATGGGGAAGCAAAGTGGAAGAAACAATCTCCATCGGACTTTCATTCAAGATGTTTGGATAAACATTGAAGCACGCGAAAGTTCCACACCGATGAGATATACATAGAACCGGCTCACAAATGGTACATGAAAATGCCGGGATCAAAGATAATGTCTTCATTCCCGAAGGAGTGAAGAACAGGAGAAGCGACAGAATATATGAAGAAAAGAAAGAAAATCATGATAGAAATCATGACTAACTCTTCATCCTCAATAGGAGAATTCATAGTAGCATGAATCTCATCATTTAAGGTCAATTGGTCTAGACATATCTCGGGTGTGTCTAGATCAAAGTAGAAGTTATCATACTCCGTCGGAGATATGATATGAGTGAGTTCATCTGAGAACTCCATGAAGGTGAATGAATCATATTCAGAATTGATATGAGTGGGTTCACTGGCGAACTCCTCAAAAGTAAATGATTCATGATCGAGGAGAGAATTATGAGAATGAGAAGTGGTACTGCCACTAATCTTCTCTCCCATATTATCAAAACAGGAGGCTTTCATTTCCGGAATAGAATCATCGGAAAGAGTGTCACTATCCTTAATGGGGATAGGAGATGAAATAGGTTTCTCTTTGAAAGCCTCGATTTTAGAAATGAGAAGACTGACATTCAATAATGTTGCTCGAAGAGCTTCATCTTTGATTTCAGTGTCAGTAACTTCATCATTCTCTTCTTCTAAGCTAACAAGCTCAGAAGGAGAATCTTCCACATAAACGATGTCTCCATAAGATAATGAATCATCATCATCAGAATCAGAGGACATCTCAACATGATCATTTTGGAAGACAAGAGGAGGAGGGATATCACACACATGATCAAGAATTCCCTGTGACTCTCTTGGGATTGGGACAAGGTCCTCAACACTAGACTTTATCAATTCGTCCGATTCTTTTTCAGGAACAGTGTCGAGATGCTCGTCCCCATAATAAGAGAGTGAGTGTGAATCTCGGGTGTGATAGCAGTTGTTTGAGATGGAATCTCAACTGCTGGAATATCAACTGACCTGAGGGGTTGAGAAATATTACTTTTAAAAGGATAAAAACCCTCCTCGTCATCGTCATAAAGTGCTGCCTTGAGAAATTGGGAACGCCTTAGAGCTGCTTGCTCTAGGATAAATAATTCTTCCCTAGATTTGCGAGCTTCTCGTTCTTCGGCTAGCAATTCTCCTATGGTCTTTTCACCACTCACTTGATTCTTAAAGTTTTGAATCATATCATCAAGTGTTTTCATTGCGGTTTCAAGATCCTGGGAGATTTCATGAGACAACGGCTCAGATGGAGTTTGAACCGTATAGTGCTGTGGAGGTTGGAAATTATCAAACATGTGAGAGTCATGATTGTTACAAGGAAATAGATTCCCTGTTTGACAATCAGAGCTGAAATGGGGACCTCCACAGTACTCACAACAGTAAAACTGTTGAGTCTGGACAGGTGAACTATATGGATATTGGTCATAACCAAAACTCTGAGCATCACTGGAAAACTGTTCATAGACAAACGTGTTTCCGGATTGACACTCAAATCCTTGGTGAGGACCTCCACAAAATTCACAACAGTAAAACTGTTGGTTATATGAAGATAAGTCGGGCTGTGGTGGGTAATTGGAAAAATTAGAGGGGTCGTTAAATGAGTTCTGATTAGGATCATAATCAAATGAATTCCTTGAACCACAAAACAAACAACTCCCGTTATGAATATCATTACCACATTGTACACAAGTACACCAACGACAGGGTGAACCATAAAGAGGCTCACCACAACCGACACAAGGAATAAACGATTGCATTTGAGAGTTATGAAGAGGAATCGGTTTATTCAAAGAATCATCAAAACCAACATGGTGATCCGAATGACTATCAAGTCTCGAAGAACATTCAGAAAAATCAGGAGGTGGGACAAGTGGTGTGCTCTGAGAGCTAGCAATTTCCACCACTTCCGTTATGGTCTCCGGTTTTGGTTCTTGAGAAACGTGAAGATTAGGCAAGTCATTCTTGCTAGTCACCGGTGTTTGAACGGGTTCATCGTAATCAATTCTAATTCTCGACCTTTTTTCATCGGCTTGAATTTGTTCGATTAGATTACGGGCTCTATCTTCAAAGAAAGTGTCCTCGTAATCCTCGGTGGGTGCTTGGGGTAGCTCCGACGTTTGAACTGGTTTGTCAAGATTAGAATGTATTTCAGGTTGTGGCTGGTGGTCGAAATAACTTTGAAAAGAATTTATGATGGATAATTCGCACGAATTGCAAAATTCGCTTGAACTAGGCCCTCCACACCGCTCACACACATTTCTGACGATGAAGTTGACGAATGTCGACATAAGAATTAAACATATAGATGATTAAGAAGAGAATCAAATGGTTGAGAGGATACGAAGAACAGAATTAAACGGCAAAAGAGGGTAAGAGAAATAGAATCAACGAATAAGAGGAATGAGAAGAATATTTTTGGGGTTTTTGGATAAGAAAATATAAACATATACAGATGGATGGTATGAACAAAGAGTGAATATCCAAATTACTAATCTGCTAAACGTAAGATTATCAGACAGACTCCCGGCAGCGGCGCCAAAATTTTGATGCGCTCCCGAACAGTCAAGCTTTATCACACAAGCCTGCCACTTGTGAATGGCGGACCGTAACAAGCTTAAAACGGCTCAGGAACGAACTCAATGAAGATCTGGGGAGTATAGTGTTTCCCCGGGTCGTTATGTCCCAGCGAGCTATGCAATGGATCACCAAACGTATAGTGATCGGGAGATTTGAACGGAAAAGGAGATTGTGAATTAATTATAACTACAGAAAAGCCAACAAATTAAAACGGCTTAAATGCAAATTAAAGGAAATTAAAAAGATAAAATCTATTAAATAAACGCTATCACTATAATTAAAATGATGTTTTTGTTTTTATGTTTTTATAAAACTGAAATTAAAATCTACGCGACGTACAAAATAAAAAGTGAAACTTATACAATATAAACCCTAAAAATATGAAAAATACATTTTTACAATCCTAATGATAAAAGAAAATTTTTAGAAAAAGAAAACTATTTTTACAACTATTTATCTAATTATTATTAATTAAAAACTATTTTTAACTATTTAATAATTACCTAAAATACAAGAAAATAGGAAATAAAGCTAGAAAAATAAAATTATGAATTGGAAAAGTCTAAAATAACAAACTAGAATTTTCAAAACTATTTTTGTATTTTTCTGAATATTTTTCTATTTTCTAGGAATTTTAAACTATTTAAAACTAATTAAATTGTTAAAAATTACAAAATAAACTATGAAAAATCTGGAAAATTACTTTTTTTACTTTTTATATTTATCTAAACTTAATAAAAATGAAAAATTATTTTTTGAAGCTTTTCTTAATTTTTTGTATTTAATGCTATTTAAAAAGGCTTAAAAACTAATTTAAATTAAGAAAAATAGCAAAACAACTTAGAAAAATCTGAAAATTTCAGGAAAAGTCTAAAATTATATAAGGAATAAAGGAAAAATATAAAAACAAGGTGCTATGTGGAGGAATCAGGAACTGAAGTGGAATTAGCTTAAAAATAAGCACTTCCAATAAGCAAATGGAAATCAATAAGCACCAGACCAAAACAGGAACTTAAATAAGCTAAAAGAACTAAAATGAAACAAGATTCAACAATCCCAACCCTCTGAAACAACAAGCTCAACAGATTTGATGTTGTGAGCTTATATGCTAAATCAGTAACTGGGGGGGTACTTTGAGCAAAGAAATAAGCACACCAATAAGCTAAAACCTAAAACCAGAACTTGGGATCTACACTAGACCTGGATGAGACCTTGTAAACTAAATTACAGACCTAGGTGAGCCAAAATGAAACCTGTGCAGACCTTTCGAAACCTGCATAAACCTGTGCAGGCAACAGTCCCCTGCACAGGGCATTTATGCCCAGTTTGAACAACAAATTTGGAGCTTAAACAAAATTCACAAAAATGTAAGAAATTGGACATAAGAAAATAGACCAAGAGGGCTCTCTAAAACTACAAGTTTCATAGAAATTGACTCAAAAATGAGCCCAATAAAAATCACCTTAGTGTAGCCAAAACTGAGATTTAAGCAATTTTGACTTTTTGAGCAAAACTGAAAGATTGACTTATCTGGATTTTGATCATGATTTAAAGGACTTGTATGTTATATTAAGCTAAACTAAGGTTGGATTAAGCTAAATTATCTAGTTATAAGCAGATTTGATGAGATTTGTATCCCAAAATCCTAACAGTTAACTGTTAAGGATGGGACAAGGAAGATTTTGACTTTTGAGCTTAAGCAGGCTCAATATTTGGACAGATAAGAGCATGAAATAGTTATACAAGAATGAAACAACAGAAACTAATCACTGAGCAAGCCTAGTGGACAGGATTGACAGCAATTCCAAACACCCATATTCTAACTGATAAGCAAGTAAAACTATCCTATCTGCTAAACTGTCTTATGCCATTGATCCAACTAAGCTTAAGTATCTTAAATACACCTTAATAAACACACAAAAACCAATATTGACCACAGATACATCCACAAGCAAACAATGCAAATTTGAAATAAAACTTGAAAATGAGTAATCTTACTCAAATGTGTTCAGCTGGTTGCAGGATAGAACCAAACCAAATCCTACTCTAATCCTAGTCTATTCCAATCTAATACAACCCAAACCAACTTCTGCATCACCAAAATCCATCACCACTGCCAAATTCACCCATATTGACTTTTTGTTGACCAAGAATCCAAAATGTTTGAAACTTAATTGTAGGGTTATCAAAGACTATGTATAGCTTATTTAAGCTCAATTGAATGAGAAAATAAGGTATTCAAAGTTTGAATATGAGAATTCGAATTGAGATTTTTCAACAATTAACACAAAATACAAATTTTAACTAAACTTGAAAATTGATTCTTAAATACTGATTATAAAGATGAAATGACTTAAATGTAATACAAGGAAGGTGAAATTACAACATTTGGCTTTAAACTAAAACTATTATTTAAAAAACGACATTAGAGAAAAATGATAAAACTAACTACTCCTTGAAACTGCTTCATTCTTCTCTTTTATAGCTCCAAGAGCTTCTCTCTCCTCATCTGAATAGTTCCCACCTCCATTTTGGTCCATTGGATGAGTGTATGCAATCTTGGCCTTTGATTTAGTTTTGGCGGGAAATGGACATATTGACAGTGGTTGAGTTTGAGTGTGGGTAAGGGTACATTTAATGTATCTTGGATTGTAGGAGAGGTGGGGGGACAAGTTAGTGATAAGGTGAGGAGGGGGGTGGGTATGTTGAGTGTTGCAGGGTGAAACATAAGCAAGTGGAAGAGGGTGAGTGGTTTGGCGCCAAGGGTGAAGTCAACCCATATTTGACCGGGTATTAATAATTGGAAGGGGTCAAAAGGGTTAAGTGACAGGGGGTCCAGAATTGGTAAGGGTCCAAAATGGTTTAAGGGCTTATAAATACAAGGACTTGCTATGCAATTTTCTGAAATTAGAAGGACCTATGCTGCCAATACAACAAAGTTGCTCCAAGGACTGAAAATGACAATCTTCAAAAGTATAAGGACCAAACTTGCCATTTTGCAATTTTCCAGGGGCCATTTCTGCCAATTCTTAAACTTGAAGGACCAATTTGTAATTTTCTCAAAACTTTTTATATTTTTCACCAAAGGACTAATTTTGACAACTTATGATTTTAAAAGGGCCTTTGGTGATTTTTCTTTTGAAATTTTGACTCAGGGACTGTTTTTGACAACTTTTGAAACTTGGGGGACTAAAACTGCAATTTTTGCAAACTTGATACGTTTTTCATCCGATTTTGATATTTTTGCATTTAAAACACATAAAACACTGATTTGTGATATTTTCATCATTTTGATGCATTTTTGAGTGTTTTCAGATGATTTTGCAGTTTATATTGTACAAAAATGATGAGTATTTAGACACTCATCAATCCCCCACACTGAGATATTGCTAGTCCCTAGCAATGATTTGAGAAAACATAATGGATTTTAATCTCTTTACCAAAAGCCATTACTTCTGGAGTAGCCAAATATTTCAGTTCAAGTAAGAACCATGGTACACCGATAACCATATGATTTTGAGCAAACCACCAGCTTTCAACGGATTTGATTTTGTCTTTACCAGAAGCCGTACCCTTCTGGACTAGCCAACTCTTAGATAAATTATCAATATTATCTTTGGTGAGCTGATTACCAATTATGGTTTTTCCACTGCCTTTACCACAAGCCATAAACTTGCGGGCTAGCCAACTCTTCACTTTTTAGGATATGGTGAGTTGAATACCATACAATTTTGGGCAAATTGCAAGCCATATAAACGGATTTGAGAAATCTTTACCAAGAGCCGTTTGCTCCTGGATTAGCCAATCCTTTAGTCTATTAGACAAGGCGGACTGATAACCAAATGAGAAAGTGCAAAACACTTACTCCAAAAAAAAATTTTGGCCAAAAACGGGGGAATTGGGCGGTATAATTATATGATAAAATTCGTGAGAATTCCCCCCCACACTTAGAAATGAATATTGCCCTCAATATTCAAAGTACCGGCGGTTGTGCCGAAACAAAGAACGTAAAAGGGAAATACTACGGCCATTATTTAGAAAGTTTTTTTTTTTTTTTTTTAGACATGTGGGCAACCCCCCCACACTAGGGTGGTAGAAAGAGGTGAGAAGACAGAAATATGGGTGAAAACCCATATGGCATGCTACTGTTTTTGATTCCCGAGTCGCTAGCTTGACTCGACCCCGCATTGATTTGTTCATGGGGAAGCAAAGTGGAAGAAACAATCTCCATCGGACTTTCATTCAAGATGTTTGGATAAACATTGAAGCACGCGAAAGTTCCACACCGATGAGATATACATAGAACCGGCTCACAAATGGTACATGAAAATGCCGGGATCAAAGATAATGTCTTCATTCCCGAAGGAGTGAAGAACAGGAGAAGCGACAGAATATATGAAGAAAAGAAAGAAAATCATGATAGAAATCATGACTAACTCTTCATCCTCAATAGGAGAATTCATAGTAGCATGAATCTCATCATTTAAGGTCAATTGGTCTAGACATATCTCGGGTGTGTCTAGATCAAAGTAGAAGTTATCATACTCCGTCGGAGATATGATATGAGTGAGTTCATCTGAGAACTCCATGAAGGTGAATGAATCATATTCAGAATTGATATGAGTGGGTTCACTGGCGAACTCCTCAAAAGTAAATGATTCATGATCGAGGAGAGAATTATGAGAATGAGAAGTGGTACTGCCACTAATCTTCTCTCCCATATTATCAAAACATGAGGCTTTCATTTCCGGAATAGAATCATCGGAAAGAGTGTCACTATCCTTAATGGGGATAGGAGATGAAATAGGTTTCTCTTTGAAAGCCTCGATTTTAGAAATGAGAAGACTGACATTCAATAATGTTGCTCGAAGAGCTTCATCTTTGATTTCAGTGTCAGTAACTTCATCATTCTCTTCTTCTAAGCTAACAAGCTCAGAAGGAGAATCTTCCACATAAACGATGTCTCCATAAGATAATGAATCATCATCATCAGAATCAGAGGACATCTCAACATGATCATTTTGGAAGACAAGAGGAGGAGGGATATCACACACATGATCAAGAATTCCCTGTGACTCTCTTGGGATTGGGACAAGGTCCTCAACACTAGACTTTATCAATTCGTCCGATTCCTTTTCAGGAACAGTGTCAAGATGCTCGTCCCCCATAATAAGAGAGTGAGTGTGAATCTCGGGTGTGATAGCAGTTGTTTGAGATGGAATCTCAACTGCTGGAATATCAACTGACTGAGGAGGTTGAGAAATATTACTTTTAAAAGGATAAAAACCCTCCTCGTCATCGTCATAAAGTGCTGCCTTGAGAAATTGGGAACGCCTTAGAGCTGCTTGCTCTAGGATAAATAATTCTTCCCTAGATTTGCGAGCTTCTCGTTCTTCGGCTAGCAATTCTCCTATGGTCTTTTCACCACTCACTTGATTCTTAAAGTTTTGAATCATATCATCAAGTGTTTTCATTGCGGTTTCAAGATCCTGGGAGATTTCATGAGACAACGGCTCAGATGGAGTTTGAACCGTATAGTGCTGTGGAGGTTGGAAATTATCAAACATGTGAGAGTCATGATTGTTACAAGGAAATGGATTCCCTGTTTGACAATCAGAGCTGAAATGGGGACCTCCACAGTACTCACAACAGTAAAACTGTTGAGTCTGGACAGGTGAACTATATGGATGTTGGTCATAACCAAAACTCTAGCATCACGGAAAACTGTTCATAGACAAACGTGTTTCGGATTGACACTCAACTCCTTGGTGAGGACCTCCACAAAATTCACAAAAGCTGTTGGTTATATGAAGATAAGTCGGGCTGTGGTGGGTAATTGGAAAAATTAGAGGGGTCGTTAAATGAGTTCTGATTAGGATCATAATCAAATGAATTCCTTGAACCACAAAACAAACAACTTCCGTTATGAATATCATTACCACATTGTACACAAGTACACCAACGACAGGGTGAACCATAAAGAGGCTCACCACAACCGACACAAGGAATAAACGATTGCATTTGAGAGTTATGAAGAGGAATCGGTTTATTCAAAGAATCATCAAAACCAACATGGTGATCCGAATGACTATCAAGTCTCGAAGAACATTCAGAAAAATCAGGAGGTGGGACAAGTGGTGTGCTCTGAGAGCTAGCAATTTCCACCACTTCCGTTATGGTCTCCGGTTCTGGTTCTTGAGAAACGTGAAGATTAGGCAAGTCATTCTTGCTAGTCACCGGTGTTTGAACGGGTTCATCGTAATCAATTCTAATTCTCGACCTTTTTTCATCGGCTTGAATTTGTTCGATTAGATTACGGGCTCTATCTTCAAAGAAAGTGTCCTCGTAATCCTCGGTGGGTGCTTGGGGTAGCTCCGACGTTTGAACTGGTTTGTCAAGATTAGAATGTATTTCAGGTTGTGGCGGGTGGTCGAAATAACTTTGAAAAGAATTTATGATGGATAATTCGCACGAATTGCAAAATTCGCTTGAACTAGGCCCTCCACACCGCTCACACACATTTCTGACGATGAAGTTGACGAATGTCGACATAAGAATTAAACATATAGATGATTAAGAAGAGAATCAAATGGTTGAGAGGATACGAAGAACAGAATTAAACGGCAAAAGAGGGTAAGAGAAATAGAATCAACGAATAAGAGGAATGAGAAGAATATTTTTGGGGTTTTTGGATAAGAAAATATAAACATATACAGATGGATGGTATGAACAAAGAGTGAATATCCAAATTACTAATCTGCTAGACGTAAGATTATCAGCACAGCTCCCCGGCAGCGGCGCCAAAAATTTGATGCGCTCCCGAACAGTCAAGCTTTATCACACAAGCCTGCCACTTGTGAATGGCAGACCGTAACAAGCTTAAAACGGCTCAGGAACGAACTCAATGAAGATCTGGGGAGTATAGTGTTTCCCCGGGTCGTTATGTCCCAGCGAGCTATGCAATGGATCACCAAACGTATAGTGATCGGGAGATTTGAACGGAAAAGGAGATTGTGAATTAATTATAACTACAGAAAAGCCAACAAATTAAAACGGCTTAAATGCAAATTAAAGGAAATTAAAAAGATAAAATCTATTAAATAAACGCTATCACTATAATTAAAATGATGTTTTTGTTTTTATGTTTTTATAAAACTGAAATTAAAATCTACGCGACGTACAAAATAAAAAGTGAAACTTATACAATATAAACCCTAAAAATATGAAAAATACATTTTTACAATCCTAATGATAAAAGAAAATTTTTAGAAAAAGAAAACTATTTTTACAACTATTTATCTAATTATTATTAATTAAAAACTATTTTTAACTATTTAATAATTACCTAAAATACAAGAAAATAGGAAATAAAGCTAGAAAAATAAAATTATGAATTGGAAAAGTCTAAAATAACAAAATAGAATTTTCAAAACTATTTTTGTATTTTTCTGAATATTTTTCTATTTTCTAGGAATTTTAAACTATTTAAAACTAATTAAATTATTAAAAATTACAAAATAAACTATGAAAAATCTGGAAAATTACTTTTTTTACTTTTTATATTTATCTAAACTTAATAAAAATGAAAAATTATTTTTTGAAGCTTTTCTTAATTTTTTGTATTTAATGCTATTTAAAAAGGCTTAAAAACTAATTTAAATTAAGAAAAATAGCAAAACAACTTAGAAAAATCTGAAAATTTCAGGAAAAGTCTAAAATTATATAAGGAATAAAGGAAAAATATAAAAACAAGGTGCTATGTGGAGGAATCAGGAACTGAAGTGGAATTAGCTTAAAAATAAGCACTTCCAATAAGCAAATGGAAATCAATAAGCACCAGACCAAAACAGGAACTTAAATAAGCTAAAAGAACTAAAATGAAACAAGATTCAACAAGCCCAACCCTCTGAAACAACAAGCTCAACAGATTTGATGTTGTGAGCTTATATGCTAAATCAAGAATGGGGGTAACTTTGAGCAAAGAAATAAGCACACCAATAAGCTAAAACCTAAAAATAGAACTTGGGATCTACACTAGACCTGGATGAGACCTTGTAAACTAAATTACAGACCTAGGTGAGCCAAAATGAAACCTGTGCAGACCTTTCGAAACCTGCATAAACCTGTGCAGGCAACAGTCCCCTGCACAGGGCATTTATGCCCAGTTTGAACAACAAATTTGGAGCTTAAACAAAATTCACAAAAATGTAAGAAATTGGACATAAGAAAATAGACCAAGAGGGCTCTCTAAAACTACAAGTTTCATAGAAATTGACTCAAAAATGAGCCCAATAAAAATCACCTTAGTGTAGCCAAAACTGAGATTTAAGCAATTTTGACTTTTTGAGCAAAACTGAAAGATTGACTTATCTGGATTTTGATCATGATTTAAAGGACTTGTATGTTATATTAAGCTAAACTAAGGTTGGATTAAGCTAAATTATCTAGTTATAAGCAGATTTGATGAGATTTGTATCCCAAAATCCTAACAGTTAACTGTTAAGGATGGGACAAGGAAGATTTTGACTTTTGAGCTTAAGCAGGCTCAATATTTGGACAGATAAGAGCATGAAATAGTTATACAAGAATGAAACAACAAAAACTAATCACTGAGCAAGCCTAGTGGACAGGATTGACAGCAATTCCAAACACCCATATTCTAACTGATAAGCAAGTAAAACTATCCTATTTGCTAAACTGTCTTATGCCATTGATCCAACTAAGCTTAAGTATCTTAAATACACCTTAATAAACACACAAAAACCAATATTGACCACAGATACATCCACAAGCAAACAATGCAAATTTGAAATAAAACTTGAAAATGAGTAATCTTACTCAAATGTGTTCAGCTGGTTGCAGGATAGAACCAAACCAAATCCTACTCTAATCCTAGTCTATTCCAATCTAATACAACCCAAACCAACTTCTGCATCACCAAAATCCATCACCACTGCCAAATTCACCCATATTGACTTTTTGTTGACCAAGAATCCAAAATGTTTGAAACTTAATTGTAGGGTTATCAAAGACTATGTATAGCTTATTTAAGCTCAATTGAATGAGAAAATAAGGTATTCAAAGTTTGAATATGAGAATTCGAATTGAGATTTTTCAACAATTAACACAAAATACAAATTTTAACTAAACTTGAAAATTGATTCTTAAATACTGATTATAAAGATGAAATGACTTAAATGTAATACAAGGAAGGTGAAATTACAACATTTGGCTTTAAACTAAAACTATTATTTAAAAAACGACATTAGAGAAAAATGATAAAACTAACTACTCCTTGAAACTGCTTCATTCTTCTCTTTTATAGCTCCAAGAGCTTCTCTCTCCTCATCTGAATAGTTCCCACCTCCATTTTGGTCCATTGGATGAGTGTATGCAATCTTGGCCTTTGATTTAGTTTTGGCGGGAAATGGACATATTGACAGTGGTTGAGTTTGAGTGTGGGTAAGGGTACATTTAATGTATCTTGGATTGTAGGAGAGGTGGGGGGGACAAGTTAGTGATAAGGTGAGGAGGGGGGTGGGTATGTTGAGTGTTGCAGGGTGAAACATAAGCAAGTGGAAGAGGGTGAGTGGTTTGGCGCCAAGGGTGAAGTCAACCCATATTTGACCGGGTATTAATAATTGGAAGGGGTCAAAAGGGTTAAGTGACAGGGGGTCCAGAATTGGTAAGGGTCCAAAATGGTTTAAGGGCTTATAAATACAAGGACTTGCTATGCAATTTTATGAAATTAGAAGGACCTATGCTGCCAATACAACAAAGTTGCTCCAAGGACTGAAAATGACAATCTTCAAAAGTATAAGGACCAAACTTGCCATTTTGCAATTTTCCAGGGGCCATTTCTTTAATTCTTAAACTTGAAGGACCAATTTGTAATTTTCTCAAAACTTTTTATATTTTTCACCAAAGGACTAATTTTGACAACTTATGATTTTAAAAGGGCCTTTGGTGATTTTTCTTTTGAAATTTTGACTCAGGGACTGTTTTTGACAACTTTTGAAACTTGGGGACTAAAACGCAATTTTGCAAATTTGATACGTTTTTCATCTGATTTTGATATTTTTGCATTTAAAACACATAAAACACCGATTTGTGATATTTTCATCATTTTGATGCATTTTTGAGTGTTTTCAGATGATTTTGCAGTTTATATTGTACAAAAATGATGAGTATTTAGACACTCATCAATCCCCCACACTGAGATATTGCTAGTCCCTAGCAATGATTTGAGAAAACATAATGGATTTTAATCTCTTTACCAAAAGCCATTACTTCTGGAGTAGCCAAATATTTCAGTTCAAGTAAGAACCATGGTACACCGATAACCATATGATTTTGAGCAAACCACCAGCTTTCAACGGATTTGATTTTGTCTTTACCGAAGCCGTACCATCGGACTAGCCAACTCTTAGATAAATTATCAATATTATCTTTGGTGAGTCGATTACCAATTATGGTTTTTCCACTGCCTTTACCACAAGCCATAAACTTGCGGGCTAGCCAACTCTTCACTTTTTAGGATATGGTGAGTTGAATACCATACAATTTTGGGCAAATTGCAAGCCATATAAACGGATTTGAGAAATCTTTACCAAAAGCCGTTTGCTCCTGGATTAGCCAATCCTTTAGTCTATTAGACAAGGCGGACTGATAACCAAATGAGAAAGTGCAAAACACTTACTCCAAAAAAACATTTTGGCCAAAAACGGGGGAATTGGGCGGTATAATTATATGATAAAATTCGTGAGAATTCCCCACACTTAGAAATGAATATTGCCCTCAATATTCAAAGTACCGGCGGTTGTGCCGAAACAAAGAACGTAAAAGGGAAATACTACGGCCATTATTTAGAAAGTTTTTTAGACATGTGGGCAACCCCCCCACACTAGGGTGGTAGAAAGAGGTGAGAAGACAAAAATATGGGTGAAAACCCATATGGCATGCTCTTGTTTTGATTCCCGAGTCGCTAGCTTGACTCGACCCCGCATTGATTTGTTCATGGGGAAGCAAAGTGGAAGAAACAATCTCCATCGGACTTTCATTCAAGATGTTTGGATAAACATTGAAGCACGCGAAAGTTCCACACCGACGAGATATATATAGAACCGGCTCACAAATGGTACATGAAGATGCCGGGATCAAAGATAATGTCTTCATTCCCGAAGGAGTGAAGAACAGGAGAAGTGACAGAATATATGAAGAAAAGAAAGAAAATCATGATAGAAATCATGACTAACTCTTCATCCTCAATAGGAGAATTCATAGTAGCATGAATCTCATCATTTAAGGTCAATTGGTCTAGACATATCTCGGGTGTGTCTAGATCAAAGTAGAAGTTATCATACTCCGGCGGAGATATGATATGAGTGAGTTCATCCGAGAACTCCATGAAGGTGAATGAATCATATTCAGAATTGATATGAGTGGGTTCACTGGCGAACTCCTCAAAAGTAAATGATTCATGATCAAGGAGAGAATTATGAGAATGAGAAGTGGTACGCCACTAATCTTCTCTCCCATATTATCAAAACAGGAGGCTTTCATTTCCGGAATAGAATCATCGGAAAGAGTGTCACTATCCTTAATGGGGATAGGAGATGAAATAGGTTTCTCTTTGAAAGCCTCGATTTTAGAAATGAGAAGACTGACATTCAATAATGTTGCTCGAAGAGCTTCATCTTTGATTTCAGTGTCAGTAACTTCATCATTCTCTTCTTCTAAGCTAACAAGCTCAGAAGGAGAATCTTCCACATAAACGATGTCTCCATAAGATAATGAATCATCATCATCGAATCGAGGACATCTCAACATGATCATTTTGGAAGACAAGAGGAGGAGGGATATCACACACATGATCAAGAATTCCCTGTGACTCTCTTGGGATTGGGACAAGGTCCTCAACACTAGACTTTATCAATTCGTCCGATTCCTTTTCAAGAACAGTGTCAAGATGCTCGTCCCCCATAATAAGAGAGTGAGTGTGAATCTCAGGTGTGATAGCAGTTGTTTGAGATGGAATCTCAACTGCTGGAATATCAACCGACCGAGGGGTTGAGAAATATTACTTTTAAAAGGATAAAACCCTCCTCGTCATCGTCATAAAGTCTGCCTTGAGAAATTGGGAACGCCTTTAGAGCGCTTGCTCTAGGATAAATAATTCTTCCCTAGATTTGCGAGCTTCTCGTTCTTCAGCTAGCAATTCTCCTATGGTCTTTTCACCACTCACTTGATTCTTAAAGTTTTGAATCATATCATCAAGTGTTTTCATTGCGGTTTCAAGATCCTGGGAGATTTCATGAGACAACGGCTCAGATGGAGTTTGAACCGTATAGTGCTGTGGAGGTTGGAAATTATCAAACATGTGAGAGTCATGATTGTTACAAGGAAATGGATTCCCTGTTTGACAATCAGAGCTGAAATGGGGACCTCCACAGTACTCACAACAGTAAAACTGTTGAGTCTGGACAGGTGAACTATATGGATATTGGTCATAACCAAAACTCTGAGCATCACTGGAAAACTGTTCAAAGATAATCCAAGCTGTTCACTACACCTAACGGCGTCCCAATCAAAGGGCGACGCCGTCCCTATATAGAAGACTTTATCAAAAAGTGTATGCGACGGCTCAGTGGAATTTCTTATCAGAAAGACTGACGGGGTCACACCTTATTTCTGGAAGGCGTCACTCATAAAAACTACACCAGACGCCCAAGATCCAAGATTCAGACGACGTCGTGCATGAAGACGGACGACGCCACACATCTCAAGTGACGCCGTCCCAACGATGACTTGGCCCAAATGAAACCCTAATGACGGCGACCAGATGGCATCACTAGCAAAAGGTGACGCCGTCGCGATTGTAAATCTATATATAATTCGATTTTTCTGTATTTTAAGAGGTAGAATTTTGGAGAGCAAAACCTAACTCATTTGTAGTCCGACTTGGACAGTATTCTATGGTCTCATACCCTATTTTACACATCAAGATAAGTTTGTTTATCCAATTTATCATTATGTCAACCCCATGTTCAATTGATTGTGTGTATGCTTGCTTGTTTAACATGTCTGGCTAAATTACTTGTGTGTTTGCTTAGATCTATGAAACCTAGTTATTGATTGTTGTTAGGTTGTCTCTTGTCTTAATATCAAAAATCCATAGGAGAGCACCTAGGCCATCGTTGTGTTTATTTCGTGAGTTGTGCTTTATGACAATAGGGTATTATGGGGAGATGCTATTGCACTTTCCAATCCCGTGTATTCTATTCATAGAGCTAGGGAATTAGGCACCTCCTACGGCTAATAGGAATACAACGCATCAATTAAGATAAATGAAGTGGCAATTCAACCGACCAATAAAAGATAACTAGGGAGTAATAGTATCTAAGTGAACACATCTTTAATCATCATACGAGCACACCTCAATTAAACATAATATATCCAATAGTTAAGTAGTTAAATTAGATAATTAGTAAAAGTAGTGTGTTGGGTTTATTGATTTGATGATACAAAACAATAAAGAATGAAACATCAAGGACTTAAAGTGACAAGAAGAAAATCTACAAAAAGATGGAGGGACTTGCTTGCAAAAGAAGATTTATTTATTAGTCCTTCGTAGTATCTTCTAAACCCTAATCCTCTAGTATATAAAGAGGACATGGGGTGTAGGTTTTGACAATATATAAGTCTTCCATAATGTAGTCATTAAAGGTGTGTGTGTGTGTGTCCTAGGCGTATAGTCTTGTAAACGCCTAGTTAAGTAGTTTAGTTATCCCTAAAATCGAAGGTGTCTTTGATCCCTGTTACAGTTAGGTAACACGTTGTTATTCTGATCAAATAATAACTGGGGAGATGTGGAAAAACCTTGTAGCAATAATAATGATGTTTTGATTTATTCCGCTGTGCATCTTATCGTTATCATTGTTATTGTTAATCCCTATCGCTCTAAACAATCCATGGAGTTTAACAAACTTCACAATTGGTATCAGAGCTTGGGGAGCTCGTTACCTAGGGATTCACAAGGTTTCTTGATGAAAAAGAAAGAAGAAAATAGAGTTTATACAAAATTCAAAACTTTCTGCAGCACTGTTTTCTAACGTTGATACCTTTTTTGTGAACCGTTGGATCGGGCTACAATTTTTATTGGAGCTTCTCTATATACTCATCTAACTTTTCACCGGAGTGATTGTCGATCTGAGCTCTCAATCAAAAGTTATTAAATGTCGAAGTTGGCTGCAAAAACAGGGTAACAATTCAAATTTTTACTTTATTTTGGGATTTGATTATATCACTTTATGCTTATACAATTGGGGCCTACAATATCTAAGATCTTTATTACGATTGGTGCATGTGAGTAGTTGTAAGGTTTAAATTGCATGGTATTGTAAATTTAGTTGAATGGTGCTTTTCATTATGGGACACAACTGCTTCGTGATATAAAGTCAGTTGAATGGTTTAAATTGCATTGTGTGACTAATTGGACACAACTGCTTCGTGATGGGTATTTGTTCCTACTACTCGTTAAGTTTTAATGTTGTTGTTCGCTACTTGTATGTCCAAAAGCAGTTGGTACTGCTCGATGTTGTGTTAATACTGCTACGTCTTGCGAGTTTCCACTGCTAGCTTGTTTGTTTCCACTTTATAGAACAATAAGTAGGATTTAGCAATACTTGTAAAGTACAGGGGTAGAAACTGTAATTAGTTTGAAGTTTAGTTTTCTCTTTCTATTTCTGTATAAAAGGAGTTCATCTCCTCACTTTCACAATAATGCAATAATATCATTTCATTTCACTTTTATTTCCGCATATTTGATATGGTATCAGAGCAGTGAAGCTCGATTCTGTTACATAACCATTTTCTAACAGTTTCCTAACGGTTTTAACCGTTTATTCCTAATTCGTACCATCTTCATTATCTCCATTCTGTAATCATTGCTTCGATTAACAGTTACAGGAGTGTTTTAATGTCGAATTTGAACAATAACCCTAATCCAAACATCACTAATTCATCAAACCCAGTTAATCTTGACCAAAACACCATTAACAATCAAGATTTAGGCTCACAAAACATGGCTAATGATCCGTTGTATCTTGCAAGTTCTGATCACCCAGGCATGATGTTAACCAATACACCATTCAATGGTGGTAACTTTCTTGGTTGGAGTCGTACGATTAAGATGGCGTTAGGGGCAAAATTGAAATTAGGGTTTATAGATGGATCATCACCTAAACCAGCATTGACTGACGTCAATTATCAGCGATGGATTCGGTGTGATTACATGGTGACGTGTTGGATCTTGAATTCAATGATTGCTGAATTGTCTGATTCTTTTCTTTATGCTCATTCTGCTTTTGATCTTTGGAAAGAACTGGATGAAAGGTATGGACAGAGTAATGGTCTTCTTATCTACCACATTGAAAGAGAATTAAGCAAAGTTTCTCACGGCAATCTTACTGTGGCAGCTTATTTCAATAAGTTGAAACGGTTTTGGGATGAATTGCATAGTCTCAATGGTGTGCCTGTTTGTTCTTGTGGAAAGATGAGGGAATGTTCATGTGGAATTACTGAAAAGTTTCTGGAAATTGATAGTAGGTCCAAGTTGATGCAGTTTTTAATGAGGTTGAATGATGAGTTTGAGTCTGTGAGGAGTCAAATACTCTCCATGGATCCTTTGCCAAACATAAACAAAGCTTATTACAATGTTCAGCAAGTGGAGAAGCAAAAACAAGTTACACATCAAGTTGGTGATCCTACTGCTTTCTTTGTTAATCTCAAGAATGGTCAAAGAAACAATCAAAGTTCTAATCCCAGAAGAGAAAATAGGCCTGACAACAAGAAAATATGCACTTTTTGTAATCAAGAAGGGCATTTGGTTGAGCAGTGTCTTGAAAAAATAGGTTATCCTGATTGGTATAAGGGTAAGAAAGGAAAGAAAGGTAGGTTCAAAATGGCTAATCAAGTTGCTTGTGATTTTGATCAGTTTGCTCAGAGAGATACTCCTTTTCAGATGGATTATGAGAATGAAGTGGTTGGTGAAAAGTTGGATTTAGATCAGAAATTGGTCAATGCAGTTTGCCAAGAAATGATGAAAATGTTTAAAGGCAAAGGAATTGATTGCAACAGTAGTGTGGCTAGTTCTTCCAAGCCACATGAAGGTATCTTCTTTCATGGCATACATGTTCCAACTGGTCTGTGTTTTCATGCTTTAATTAAACTCATGATTGACAATGCTGGTCTTAAAATTGATATTGATTGGGTTGTTGACACTGGAGCTTCTGATCATATGTCACCACATTTACACCTTTTTGAGTCCATCAAAATATTGAGGAAGCCCATTAAGATTAAGTTGCCTGATGGGACTTGTAAATGGGTTACCAAATTAGGCAAAATAAGAATCAATGACACCCTTACTCTTACTGATGTTTTCTATGTGCCTGAGTTCAAGGTCAATTTGTTGTCAGTAGGAAAACTTCTAAACACTCAGCATCTTATTGCTATTTTTTTCCCTACCTGGTTTGCTTTTCAGGACCCTTCAACTAGACAAATTCTAGCTGCTGGAGAAGGGTTCAACAACCTCTACATTTTCAGATCTTTTACAAAAACCCCTACTCAAAGTTCATTGTTTTGTCTTCTTTTGTTAATCAAGTTGTTCAAAATAAGTCAAACAATGTGTCAATTGATTTGTTTCATTCTAGACTTGGGCACAGTTCTGTATCAAAATTGATCCATGTTCATGATTGTAACAAGGTCAATATATCTCATTTCTTTTGTGACACTTGTTTACTTGCCAAACATCATAGGTTGCCTTTTCCTTTGAGTCATACTAGATCAAAGGCACCTTTTGAGCTTATTCATGTTGATTTATGGGGTCCATATAAGTCTGCAGCCCTCAATGGTGCACATTATTTTTTCACTATAGTTGATGATCACACTAGATGCACCTGGACTTATTTGATTCATACAAAGGATCAAATTCATAACACTCTGTCTTCTTTTCTTGCTTACATTGATAATCACTACAAGGAAAAACCTAGATTCCTAAGATATGATAATGGGACAGAGATAGTGAATAAGACATGTTTGGATTTGTTGAAATCTTTTGGCATTATACATCAGAAGTCTATGGTGTATACTCCTCAACAAAATGGAGTAGTGGAAAGAAAGCACAGGCACCTTTTAGATACCGCTAGAGCTCTTAAGATTCATGCTAACTTGCCAAGTAAATTTTGGGGAGATTGTATCTTGGCTGCTACATATTTGATCAACAAAATGCCAATGAATATTTTAGATTGGAAAAGCCCTTTTGAAATATTACATGGTATATCACCTTCATATGACAATCTTAGGACCATTGGCTGTCTTTGTTATGCTGCTGTAACGAAGCCTCATAAAGACAAGTTTGAGCCTAGAGGCAACAGGTGTGTCATGATTGGCTATCCATCTGGGCAAAAAGGGTACAAGTTGTATGATTTGCAGACAAAAGAGGTCTTTTGTAGCAGGGATGTTATTTTCAGAGAAGATTGTTTTCCTTTTAAAGAACCAACACCAGCATCTTCTCCTTTACCAAAGTCCTTTACACCAGCATATGAAGATGATTTTGAAGTTCAGAATAATTTGGGAGCATCACACAGTTCTCCAGTTGATCCAGAAGTTCCCATTCCTCCTGAACCAGAAGTTTCCATTCCTCCTCCACCAGTTGTTCCACTTAGGAGATCTACAAGGTCTTCTACAAAACCAACTTGGTTGCAGGACTTTGTGACACCTAAAGCTGGAATGGCTTACTCTGTACCTAATGTCAAACAACCTGCTTATCCACTTTTCCATACTCAAGACTTTGACAGTTTTCCAAAGGATTATGTAGCTTCTTTAGCTCATGTTCTGAATGCTAATGAGCTCGCTAATTACGACAAGCTGCTGTAGATGTTCAATGGGTTAAGGCAATGGATACAGAATTAAAGGCTTTAGAAGAAAATGAAACATGGGAATTGACAACTCTTCCTGATGGTCACAAAGCAATTACTTCAAAATGGGTATTCAAGACTAAATACAAACCTGATGGAACTGTGGAAAGATTCAAAGCAAGACTGGTCATAAGAGGTTTTGATCAAAAGGAAGGAACAGATTATAAACATACTTTTTCTCCTGTTGCAAAAGCTGCAACTGTGAGAGTTCTAATCGCAATAGCAACAGCTAAGGAATGGCCTTTACATCAGTTAGATGTAAATAATGCCTTCTTACATGGCTTTGTTGAAGAGGAAATTTACATGAAACCTCCTGAAGGGTATACAAAAGCTGCACCAGGGCAAGTTTGCAAACTAAAGAAATCATTATATGGCCTAAAACAAGCTTCAAGACAATGGAATATAGAGTTATCAAAATTCATTTCTTCTTTGGGGTTTGTTCAATCAAAACATGATTATTCTTTATGTGGATGATATTTTGGTCACTGGTAACTCAGAAGAGGAAATTCAGAAGTTCAAAAAGGCTTTGGATCAGAAATTTACCATTAAAGATTTGGGTCTTGCAAGATATTTTCTAGGAATTGAGTTGTGCAGAACAGAGAATGGCACATATTTACACCAAAGGAAATACATTCTTGATCTACTGAAGGATGCAGGCTTAACAGCAGGAAAACCAACTACTTTCCCTTTACCTCAAAATTTAAAGTTATCTTTGGACAAAGGAACACCTTTGAAACAACCAGATTCTTATAGAATGCTTGTTGGCAGACTTCTTTACCTATCAATGACAAGACCTGACATTTCTTATGCAGTTCAACATCTGAGTCAGTTCATTTCAGCTCCCAAAGATCCACATATACAGGTTGCCATTCATCTTTTAAGATACTTGAAGGGTACTATTTCCAAGGGTCTGTTTTATCCAGTGCAACCACAACTTAAGGTTGCAGGGTTTTCTGATGCAGATTGGGCTTCCTGTTTAATGACTAGAAAATCATTAACATTATATTGTATTTTTTTGGGACATGCTTTGGTCTCTTGGAAGACAAAGAAACAAGCCACAGTCTCAAGATCTTCAACGAGTCGAGTATAGAAGTATGGCAACTACTACTTGTGAATTAGTTTGGCTTACATATCTGCTTAAGGACTTGCACATTACAGTTCAAGTTCCTATTACTCTTTTTTGTGATAACAAAGCAGCCCAACAGATAGCAGCTAATCCTTGTTTTCATGAAAGAACAAAACATTTGGACATTGATTGTCGTTTCACAAGAAACAAAGTACAAGAAGGTTTTCTACAGACTGCCTATATTCCTACTCATTTGCAGCTTGCAGACATTATGACCAAGGCTTTGGGACAAGCTCAACATTCCTTTTTGAGTTCCATGTTGGGTTTTACAGATGTTCCAACTTGAGGGGAGGATATAGAACAATAAGTAGGATTTAGCAATACTTGTAAAGTACAGGGGTAGAAACTGTAATTAGTTTGAAGTTTAGTTTTCTCTTTCTATTTCTGTATAAAAGGAGTTCATCTCCTCACTTTCACAATAATGCAATAATATCATTTCATTTCACTTTTATTTCCGCATATTTGATACACTGCCATAGATATTTAGCACGGCTACGATTCCCGTTTAGTGCTGCTACATACGAGGTAACTTTTTCATGGTTCGGTGGAGCAGAGATATTGTCGTCTTTTGCATGTCAAAGAGAAGCATATGGTCGACTACAATCAAGTTGTTTGGTTTTCGGTTATTAATTGAAGATCGAGCAAGTTAGGTTGTGCTTAGAATTTCTTTTGACAAAGTTGAAACATGAAGAACATCAGTATTATTGTTGCTGGTTCCTTTCGACAGACGCGTAAAACAAAGACGGTGAACCAATTGAAGTAATGATATAGCAAGATTGGATGGTCATCAACATGTGTGATTATTGAAAATTAACCTCGTACTATTTTTATATTATTGATTGGTGTATTGGTGATATTTATGTTGATTGCATGGAGGCCAAACAATTCGCTTGATATTATTGACCAAAGATTGGATTTGAATTATATCACTGGTTCTTGATATCACATGGGACGATGGTTATCATTGTATTGTTTCATGCACACTAGAGCTGGTCTTCTTGGTTGAATTTTTTGACAAGTTAATACTGCTACTTGCTGTTCCAACTGCTGCTACATTTTGTAAAACTACTGCTCAACATGATGGCAGTTTGTACTGCTTGTCCTGCTCGTGAAATTTAGTTTGTAATGCTCTAGTATTAAACTTACTACTACTTTTGTGTACTTACTACTGCTGCCAGTTATATACTTAGTACTGCTCTTAAATGGTAGAACTACGGCTACTTTGAGATGCTACTGCTGCTATACTTGTTCGTTTAGGCTATTAGAGGGTCTTTCATGAAGCAATAAAGGATAATGATTGGCTTCTTAAATTCTTTACCTCGTACTCTAAGTATGGCTTTTTATTGGTTAATTGGTTGGTGGGTGCATGATTCTTTGTTCGCAATTGGCTGGTATTGCATGTGACGTCTAAAGGTAATTTGTGTATGCGATTGCATGGTATAACTTGAGGGAGTGAGCATGACATTGTTGACCTTATATTGATTTGTTTTGAAAGATATATTGGACAGCTTGGTGGCTCCGTTTTGAAGGAAATCTGATGCGTGCAATTGTGATAATATTGATTAAATCCAAAGTAATCTAAAAGACTTTTGGGATTGGAAAATATTCTTAGATCATGGGTCGGTGATAAAGGAGTATGATATATTTGATATGGTAGCTTGATGATCGTGTGCATGGAATATTAGATGCATGGATATTTGAATGTCATAGAAGAGTTAAAAGCATTAGTAGTTGTAGTGTTAGCTTTATCCGAGAAAGATTATTTCAACTGCTAGCTTTATTCGATATCGGACAAAGAATAATTGTTGGTTCTCAGCTAATGTTTGGAGTTTAAATGGTTTACACACACAGAAGGTTATTGGTTCACACACACAAGAAGATTGGTATTTGTTCTTAAAGGTTTCAAAAAGCTCGTTTTTGGATTTATTGAATAATTGATTACGAAAAAGGTTGAATATCATTAATTTGATGTTGTAGTTGAGTTTCACAGGTGCGTGTTCTTATTATATTTTTAAACGGCTCACAATGTTTAAAAGTAACTTGTTCGTGCTTAAAGGATGTTGACGAAGACTTGCAAAATCTAGTTTGCAAAATCTAGTTGAGATGAGGATTTTGTCAAGAGGTTGCGATCTACTTATATTTTTGTTAGCGGTACAAGTTCAACGTCACATGGATAGTACAAGACATAAGACACAAGTTTGGGTTATTTTACTTCTTCATCAAATTCCTTATATTTGGGTTTCTTCACAAGTGATCATTACAAGGAGCTTATAGATTTGAAGAATCATTTGATGTTCATGCACCACTCAATGGAAAGTTTCTACTGCTTACATTCCCTATTTGTTGATAACAAAAAGGGGAAGAGATGTTGGAGTGGCATGGCATGGATTAAGGGGAAGACAAGAGTGTTTCATTCATGGTGAGATCCCTGATCTCAACTTTTGCTACTTCGGCTAGGGAAGTTCGTACAAGAACCGTGTTTGTTTTGTCATCATCAAATAAGGGAAGATTGTTGGGTTTATTGATTTGATGATACAAAACAATAAAGAATGAAACATCAAGGACTTAAAGTGACAAGAAGAAAATCTACAAAAAGATGGAGGGACTTGCTTACAAAAGAAGATTTATTTATTAGTCCTTTGTAGTATCTTGTAAACCCTAATCCTCTAGTATATAAAGAGGACATGGGTTGTAGGTTTTGACAATATACAAGTCTTCCATAATGTAGTCATTAAAGGGGTGTGTGTGTGTGTCCTATGAGTATAGTCTTGTAAACGCCTAGGTAAGTAGTTTAGTTATCCCTAAGATCGAAGGTGTCTTTGAACCCTGTTACAGTTAGGTAACACGTTGTTATTCTGTTCAAATAATAATTGGGGAGATGTGGAAAAACCTTGTAGCAATAATAATGATGTTTTGATTTATTCCTCTGTGCATCTTATCGTTATCATTATTATCATTAATCCATAGGGCTCTAAACAATCCATGGAGTCTAACAAACTCCACATAGTGAGTCGGTAGAAGTACCACCCCCAATCATATACCCCAAGATTTTACCTTTGCTTTATAAAAAACATAAAAAATACTAAAAAGAATCATGCTCAACCCCACATTCTCGTCATAAATCTCTTTCTAGCATTTCTATTCCCGTAGAGAACGATATCAATCCTCGTGGGTTACCTCGTACTACACTACAACGATTAGGTTCACTTCCTAGAGGGTTAAAAAGCTTGCTCGTGGAAAAGGAGGTTTTCTCGACCCTGTACCCTGCACATCAGTAGCCATAACCATTCTACGGATTTGAGGGATCAATCCACGGATATACTTGTCTATACGCTTTGACTCAGGAGTAACCAAATGAGGGACCAGTTTAGCCAGTTCATGAAATCTGTCTGTATACCCCGCATGCTTTGCCCCTACCATCAAGTGGTTCTAAAATCCTTCTTCTAACTTCTGCATCTCATTACCAGGACAGAACTCTTCCACCAGTAAAACTTCACCCAAGTCATGCCTATCGTAGCAACCCTACCACTAGCCTGAACGTGTGTGTTCCACCAAGTCAACGCTTTATTGATCAATGACCTAGCTGCATATTATACCTTCTGATTATCAACACAGCCACTGATGTCCATGACAACTTCCATTTTCTCTATCCATCTAGTAAGTGTTGTCTCACCTCCCTTTCCTTCATAATCTCTTGGCTTACATGCTAAGAACTCTTTGTACATCCATCCATTGTTGCCTTTACCACCACCTCCATTACCCTTACCACCTCCATTCCCACCGCCATTACCGTTGTTGATGATATGGTTACCCACTTGGGTGAAGATTTTGGGAAGTAGTCCTTGAAGTTATTGTGCTATGACAACAACAATGTCAGGGTTTTCATTAGAGTTGCGAGTGGTTCTCTTTGGATGCATATTTTATAAAAGGAAGCATATATGTAAACGTTAGATAGACGATAAAACTTGCTTACTAACAACCACATAAAAAGCAAGTACAAAAAATATAACATCTCTTCTACCACATATGAGTCAACACCTATCAATGCAGTAATGGTCACAAGTCCATGTGGGTCGTGATGCATTTATAATTTGTAGTTCCATTGTCTTCTTGCTATTTTCTCTTATTATTTCACCTTTTTGCGAACATTATTTGGACTCCTGGTTACTAACGCAATAGATTCTCTTAGCCATGGTAAAGACAAAGCAAACGGCTCGTAAAAGGGTCCATAACCCACCAAATCCCATAGTACTACCCTTAGACCCATTTGAGGTTATTCCAGATGTAACCGAGGAGGAGGATCCTCAGGAAGAAGAGCATGAGGATCCTAAAGAAGAGCATAAAGAGTATCCTAAAAAAGAAGAATAGCTTGAGGAGGATCCTCAGGAAAAAGAAGAGGGGGAAGAGCTTGTAGAGGAAGAGCCTCCTAAGAAGAAGAGGATGGAGAGCCTGAATGGGGGTGGCCCTAACTCCTAAAAGATTCTACACTACCTAGATAAGACATCGAGTTAGACACTAAATCAACTGTCCGTGGCGGGTTGGGGCCTCAAGAAAGAGGCGAATTCTTCGAAAGCATAGGCTGCCCTTATCAAGGCTCCAACTTTGAGTACTATTAAAGTGTTCTCTTTCATATGTTAATGACTTACCTTTGAATTTTGTTCGACATTATTGGATGATAACGTTAGTAGGAGATCATTTTTGGTTGATTTATTTATTTTGGTTTTTAACTTTATTACTTATTTTGGTACAGTTATTTATAATGTGTGTGTTATCATCGTGATGTGTAGTCTTGTAGATAAGTCATGTGTGAAAGGATGCAATTCTAAATATGGGTGGCCAGCAATTTTATAAATGCATCATGACATACCTGGACTCATTTCCAAGATAACACACACATTATAAATAAATGTACCAAAATAAGTAATAAAGTTAAATGACCAAAATAAATAAATCAACTAAAAACGATCTCCTAATAACGCTATCATCCAATAGTGTCGAATAAAATTAAAAGGTAAGTCATTAACATAAGAAATATAACACTTTAAAAGTAATCATAGTTGGAGCCTTGATAAAGGCAGACTATGCTTTCGAAGAAGTCGCCTCTTTCTTGAGGCCACGACCCGCTACGAGCAGTTGATTCAGTGTTTGACTCGATGTCTTCTCCAGGTGGTGTAGAATTTGGAGTTTGGGAGTTAGGCCACCATCCGACTCTCCATTTAGGCTTTCCCTCATCTTCTTCTTAGGAGGCTCTTCCTCTACAGGCTCTTCTTCCTCCTCTTCTTCCGGAGGATCCTCCTGAGGCTCTTCTTCTTTTTCAAGATCCTCTTTAGGCTCTTTTTCTTTAAGATCCTCTTCAGGCTCTTCTTCCTGAGGATCCTCCTCGTGCTCTTCTTCCTGAGGATCCTCCTCCTCGGTTACATCGGGAATACCCTTAAATGCGTATAAGGGTAGTACTATGGGATTTGGTAGGTTACGGACCCTTTTACGAGCCGTTTGCTTATTATTTACAATGGCTGAGAGAATCTATTGCGTTAGTAACCAGGAGTCCAGATAATGTTCGCAAGAGGGTAAAAGAATAAGAGAAAATAGCAAGAAGACGATCGAACTACAAGTTATAAATGCATCACGACCCACGTGGACTTGTGATCATTACTGCATTGATCAATGTTGACTTATATGTGGTAGTAGAGATGTTATATTTTGTGTGCTTTCTTTTTGTATGGTCGTTAATAAGCAAGGTTTATCGTCTATATAACATTTACGTATATGCTTCCTCTTATAAATGATGCCTCCAAAGAGAACCACTCGCAACTCTAATGAAAACATTGACATTGCTGTTGTCATAGCACAATAACTTCAGGGACTACTTCCCGAAATCATCGCCCAAGTGGGTAACCATATCATCAACGATGGTAATGGCGGTGGGAATTGAGGTGGTAACGGTAATGGAGGTGGTGGTAAAGGCAACAATGGATGTACGTACAAGGAGTTCTTAGCTTGTAAGCCGAGAGATTATGAAGGCAAGGGAGGTGCGACAGCACTTAGTAGGTGGATTGAGAAAATGGAAGTTGTCATGGACATCACCGATTGTGCTGATAATCAGAAGGTGAAATATGCAGCTAGCTCGTTGATCAACAAAGCATTGACTTCGTGGAACACACAAGTTCAGGCTAGAGGCTAGAGGTAGGGGGTGCTGCCATAGGTATGAACACATTACTATAAGGCAAAATTTTAGAGCAAACCAATCATTCACATGCAAGTGTTGTAGCATTCAACTATATGCGTATAACCAGTAACCTATCATTAATAAGAATGATATATATTTTAGTAAATACCAGTTACTGGTAAATTTAAAATAAAAATTTGAGGTGTTGAGTCAGTATAGCTTATTCGGCAGTCATGTCAATAACACTTAATAGTACGTAGATTTAGCAACAGAAACAAAGACTAAAATAAAAATTTGAGGTGTTGAGACAGTATAGCTTATTCGGCAGTCATGTCAATAACACATAATAGTACGTAGATTTAGCAACAAAAACAAAGACAAAGTAAAGAGAACATACATGTCCATTAAAGACAGAAGTTTCTTTCGGACTTCTTGGGCTCCATTAGAGACCGCACCTGCACAAAATTGTCATAGCACCACTGCGTAGAAAAATTATTTTCTTTCCAAGCCTTATAAACAACAAGCTAAGTGAGTTGATCACCCTCGGGCTAGAAAAATTTTGCCTTCTTTTCATCAGCTTTTCCTTGCCTTTCCCTAGGTGAATAAAGAATGTTTCCAGTCTGAAGCATAGCAATAATCGTCAAAATCTCGTCACTACAACAAAAATATACGCTTGCAAGGAGCATATTCGATAAAGGAGGTTCTAGCAGAAACTCTGCCATTGTTTGACCCAATTTGGTGAGAAGACCTTCCTCACCTAATGCTCCGAGGCTGTATAGTTGTTGCATAGCAGACATAAGAGTTTGTGGGGACGGTGGGTCCATGAAAACAAAAGCAAAAAGGTCGTTTATCCCCATAGCCTTCAAATTCAGAGTAGTCACACCAAGATTAATACTCTTAATTTCTGGAATCGTAGTAGGGGACATCTCATAGTTATATGCGAAATATGTGTAAAGTTGGTAGCATTTCCCTGGTCCAGCCCGACCCACTCTTTGTTTGGTAGATGCTTGGGATATTGGAGTGACAACAAGTGATTCAAGCCCAAGCTTTGGGTTATACACATTTTGTTTACCAAAACTAGGATCAATGACATAAAATATCCAGTCAATAGTCAAAGAAGCTTCAACAATATTTAGTTGACACCACTACTTTTCTCTTACAGCGAGGAGTAGGTTTGAAGATCTCAGGTTGCATCTCACTAGGAAGTGAACTATAAACTGGTGACACAATAAGTTGAGGTGCGCTTTTACCTAGCCTCTTCATCCTCTCATCCAGACACTGGCAAGCATAATCATTTCCTCTTGACCGGTCAAAAAGACAAATATGTCACCTTCAGGCTTATTTATATGGATCCCTATCACGTAATAAGTGAAGCCTCAAGATAATCACATTCGGGCTATTTGGTAGAGTATATTGCCACAGGAAAAGTCATTCTGAGAATGCTGGCAATGTTTCACCTAAAAAAATAACCAGAGAACTTTTCAGCATCCAACATGGCAGACGTAACAATCAAACAAAGACCACTCCTCCTTTTGATAAGTTGTTTCAATAGTCCAAAGAGAACATCTGTATTAACTGATTTCTCATGAGCCTCGTTAAGCATGATTACCAAGTACTGAGATAAATTTTCATCGATCAGGATTTCCCTCAAAAGTATACCATCTGTCATGTACTTGATCACAGTCTCCGGTCCAGTACAATCCTCAAAATGAATGGCGTATCCAACTTCTTCACCTAAACGACAACCAAACTCTTCCACAACCCCCTTAGCCACAAACATTGCAGCCATTCAACGAGGCTGTGTACATGCTATCTTTCCCCTGGTGGTGTAACCTACTTCCGCTAGATATTGTGTCACTTATGTTGTTTTTCCTGACCCGTCTCACCAATGACAAGTAGTACCTGGTAATCGTGAACAGTCTGAACTAATTCCTTCTTCAATTTGTAGATAGGTAAGTTTTGCCTTTGTTATAGGCGAGAAAGCTTGGATCTTTGACCAAAAGTCAGCGCTTTACCAAAATAATATTTTTTCCGTTGAGGCATATCATGTGCCGACAATCTAATTCCTCTGATCTCTTGAGCCAAACGTCTCTAACCTGCCTCAAGCATTGGATCTTCCCATAGATGATTAAGATCATTTGGAATAGAATCAATCATCGTTCTTTGTCTTTGCCCTTCAATTTCTTTCCTTTCTTTTGAAAGAGCCGCTTGTAAAGCTGCTGCACGACTCAAAAACCCTTCAAGACTTTTTTAGATCTTAAAATGTGACATGTCCATTGAGTACTTTGTTTTTCCTTGCAAAAAAACCGGCTCGTATTCATTCAACTCAATCGCAACATCTTTCTCAGCACCTTCTTCTTGATATAATATTTATTAATTGGTATAATTGTGTATCTCTTATTCCATAAACAAGTTACAAATATATAGGATACATGACATCATTCTAGAATAGATACATATGGGCTAGGCTTAAGTACAATAAGAAAACTATGGGGCATATGTACAAGAATCGGTTAATACTCCCCCGCAGTTGGAGCGGGAGGAAGCCGAACGCTCAAACTGGACCTGAATTCTTCAAACAAGGCCGAGGAAAGACCCTCGGTGAAGATATCTACATACTGATAACGAGAGGGCACATGGAGGACACGAACCTGACCAACAGTAACCATGTCACGGACAAAATATATATCGATCTCAATGTGTTTGGTCTGTTGATGTTGAACAGGATTGACAGACAGATAAATAGCACTAACATTGTCACAGTAGACAAGAGTAGCAGTAGAGAGAGGAGAATGTAGCTCATGAAGAAGATTACAAAGCCATGCAGTCTCAACTACAACATTTGCAACACCCAGGTATTCAGCTTCGTCACTAGAGCATGAAATGGTGTGTTGTCGCTTGGAATACCAAGAAAGTAGATTATCACCCAGAAAAACACAGTATCCTGAAGTAGATCGTCATGTGGATGGGTAACCTGCCCAATTAACATCAGTATATCCAACAAGAGAAGTGGTCGAGGATGAATATAGGTGAAGTCCAAACTTCAAAGTCCCTCGAACGTATCGCAGAATACGTTTAAGAGCTGCTAAATGTGGCTCACGAGGATCATGCATGTAAAGGTAAATATGTTGCACAACATAAGAAAGATCCAGTATGGTAAATGTGAGGTACTGAAGATCACCTGCAAGTCTGCGATAGAGAGTAGGATCCTGAACTAGAACACCTTCGGGACCCAGTTTGGATTCTGTATCAACTGCGTTCGAGAATGGTTACAGTTGGTCATGTGAGCACGCTCCAAAAGCTCAGTAGGATACTTTTGTTGAGATAAGAAGAGACCTGTAAAATGCCGAGTAGCAGAAATACCAAGAAAATAATTAAATAGCCCGAGATAAGTCATTTCCAACTCGAGTAGCATAACCTGCAAATCTCTGGAACCAAGCACGAGGTGCCTGCTTTAGACCATATAAGGATTTCTGCAGAAGATAGACATGGTGAGGGTACCGGGAATCAACAAATCCCGGCGGTTGATGCATATATACCGTCTCAGATAAATTCCCGTTAAGAAAGGCACTCTTAACGTCAAGCTGATAAATAGGCCATTTGTGAGAGACCGCAAGACTAAGAACGGTGCGAATGCTAGCCGGTTTGACAACCGAATAAAGGTCTCATCACAGTCAATAACAAGTTGCTGACTACTGTCATTGGCAACTAAACGAGCTTTATAACGGCTCAAAGTTCCATCAGCATAAAACTTATGCTTGAACAACCACATAGATCTCATACCATATTAACACAGAGGGCCGTGGTACAAGAATCCAAGTACCATTTTTAACTAACGCATTATACTCATCATACATAGCATTATTCCAATGAGGGTTTTGAAGAGCCTGAAAGGGAGATTTAGGTAAGGGCGAGATAGAGGAAGTATGAAGCGAGAGACGTTCAATAGGTTTGACAATGTCTGATTAAGACTGAGTGACCATGTGGTGAGTTCGGGTTGGTTCGGTGGGAGGTTGGGTCGAGGCGTCGGGGTTGGTTGTGTGTGGGGGAGGTTGTAAGATAGGTGATGATTGATTTTTGATCACTGTTGGCTGGCTATTGGGTTGTTGTTGAGGTGTGGGTGGTGGGCTGTTGGGTGTGATAGGGATTAGGGACTTTGGGTAGCGGATTTGTAGTGGAGGAATGGGTAAGTGCTCGGTGAAGGAGACGGGACGGTGTAAGGTCTAAAAAGGTGTATGAAGGTGGAGATTCTGGTGTCATTGAGCGGTAGGGGAATGGTTTCATCAAAGGTGACGTGTCGGGAAAGTAAAATTTTGTTTGTTTCAAGGTCCAGACATCGAAAACCACGATCATAGGCGGGATAGCCTAAGAAGATGCATGGTGTTGCACGTGGGGCAAGTTTGTGAGGGGAGTGAATGTGTGGGTAGCATAGGCACCCAAAAATACGTAGGTTAGAGTAGTCAGGTGCTTTATGAAAAAGTCTTGTGTAGGGGATTTCATTGTTGATTGCGGTAGAGGGTAAAAGGTTGAGAAAATAGGTGGCCATATGCAGGCCCCGACCCAAAAAGTGGGAGGTAGGTGGGCTTGAAACTAAAGCGTACAAATGATATTGTTGATGGTTCTAATCATACGTTCCGCCTTGCCATTTTTTTGAGAGGTTTTTGGGCAAGAGAATTGAAATTTTATACCTTGATTGGCAAAAAGGGTATGTAAGCGGTTATTGTCGAACTCACTACCATGATCACATTGGAAACTTTTTATTTCGCATTTAAATTGGTTTTTAACATAATAGCGAAAGTGTAAAAATTTATCAAGCATGTCAGATTTATTACGAAGAGGGTATATCAAAATAATGAGAGAAATGATCAAGAAATAAGACGTAGTATTTAAAACCACTTTTACTAATAATAGGAGATGTCTATAAGTCAGAATGAATAATATCAAAACAATGTTCAACAATAGAAGTAGAACTATGAAAAGGAAGCTTCACATGTTTGCCAAGTTGGCATGCATGACAAACATGTGGAGACTTTTCTTTATTACATGAAATAAATTGACGGAGAGACAAGGGACCGTAGCACTTCGTCACCGGGATGACCGAGGCGTTGGTGCCACATGGAGGAGCTGGTTGAGAAAAGAGCGGTATGAGTAATTGCCAGCTTGGTGACGAGATAGAGATCTCCTGAACTATCACATTGAAGGAGGATATGGCGAGTCCAGAAGTCCTTCACAGAAAAACTAAAGGCGTCAAATTCGACATTGCAATTATTATCTTTAGTAAATTGACGAACAAAAATAAAATTTTTAATAATATTGGGAGTGACAAGAACATTATGAAGATGAAGTGGGCGATGAGTGGATGGAATAATGCTATGGTCGGTGTTAGTAATGGGAATATAATTTCCGTCACCAACGTGAACAGATGGGAATAAACGATTGTTAAAAAGAGTACTTAAATTGGTTGCGTTAGAGTTTAAGTGAGAAGAATCACCTGTATCCATGTTCATGTAGGGTCTTGCAAGGTCATAGTGCTAAATGCACTAGGGAGTGATGTAGCTTGAGTCGGAAAAACTGTCGGAGCGGGACCGAGAATGCCTTGACCGGAGTTGTTGTTGTGACTAGGGTGATTGGGTTGTGGGTAATGGGCTAGGTACATAACTTGTTGAGGTTGCTGTTGTTGGGCTGTTAACAGTGGGGTGGGCGTGGGTTGGGTTGGATAGTGGTTAGTGAACTGGGCCAAGTGAGTAGCGTAATACCCAGGTGGAGCCCCAAGTTGATGGATTGTTGTTTTGCACCCGATTCCAAGTCACACGTCCCATAGAGTTTGTTTGACCTTGGGTATTATTGTTGTGTTTTATGTTGTAGTGTACTGTTGTTGTTTTTATGTTATAGTCCCGCCCTATTTCGGTGGTCGTGTATGAACTTACAACGATCACCGAATTTTCAAGACCCTCGATTAAAGTGATTACATAGTTGAGTGAGACTTTGAGATTTGTTAGAGGGGTTGTTACCTTTGGAGTCCAACGAGTGAGAGGCGACAAGTACGGTAGGCGAGGAGGCACTACTATCAAACGTATTAGACCCATTAGCTTGAGCATTCAACGTAGATTCTTCCAAGAGTAGCGTGTTTCATGTCATTTCAAAAGTGGGAAGTGGTTTACGATGTCGTATGATTTTGACTATAATGTCAAATCGTGAATCAAGTCCATTAACGGCATAGATCACTAAATTCATTTCACTAACCAATGAGCCTAGGTTTTTAAGCCTATCCGCAATAGATTTGATTTTAGTGCAATACTCGTTGATTGATATGCTACCAATCTTAATGGAGCGAAGTTCATTGTCTAGGTTAATAGCCCTAGCGTCTTTATTGTCATGAAACAACGCTTTGATGTGATCCCACAAGGCTTTTGCATTTCCCGGAGTAGACATGACTTGTTCTTGTAAAGAATCATATAGAGACCCAAGAATCCACATCTTAATGAGGTCATCAAGTTTGCACCACTCCGGATCGGTGGTACTAGATGAGTGTTCTTTTTCAACGTGGGACTTTAACCCAAGGCTTCCAAGATGAATTAAGAAGAAGGAACTCCATGATGTGTAGTTCTGTTTTTCTAGGTTTAACTTGATTGGAACTTTCTCGGTGATACTAAATAGGATGAGTTTGCCAGCTGATTTAGGAGGAGGAGTGGTGTTATTAGTCATGGTTGCTTGACTTATGTAATTAGGGTTTAGAAAGATAGGCGTCTGTTTTGGAGAATGAGGATAGGGAAGAAATGATTAGGGAGGGATTTAGAGGATCAATATTTTTATTTAGCCTCATACCATATTAATTGATATAATTGTGTATGTCTTATTCCATAAACAAGTTACAAATATATAGGATACGTGAGATCATTCTAGAATAAATACATATGAGTTAGACTGAAGTACAATTAGAAAACTATCGGGCCTATGTACAAGCATCGGTTAATAGTATTCCTTCTTCAGTTTCCTCATCATACATTGGATACTCTTTCACACTCAAAACACCCGAAGTTTAAACTGCTTCGCCTCATCCCATCTCTCAGGTGAACTCATTCTTTTTAATTGTGTACGTGAAGATACTCCAACATCTTCATCATCCATAATCCTTATACCAGAAGGCACTATCCTCGTCATGGACCGAGCATTATTTGATCGGACACTTAAAGGATATGTCCTTAAAGGAAACAAATCCCTACCTGTATTCTGATCAACATCACTCATGGAAAAACATATTTTTTCACCGAAAATCGATATAACTCAACTCCATCCAATCTATGCCTACCTTCCATGTGAATTGTGATCATGTCCCATGGAGCAACTCGGCTGACTTTCGTAAGCATTTATACTACAACTAGTTTTCTCAGATTTCGACTTACGTTTTGGCCGCAATATTGCATGAATAATGGTAAACAGCGTACGTACTAAGTCAGCAGGAATATCATTATCGTTGTTTTGTTTCAACTTTCGCTTGAAATCTTCTACATTATCACGTTGTCTAGCTAAAGAAACTATAAATTCTGCTAAAACTTTTTTAAAAGGAAAACCATGCGATTCGAGTTCGACACATACCTTTGATATTAAAGAGTAATGGGTTCGATAACTTTTTTAGTTCTGAAGTCATCTTTTAGTCCTGAAGTCATCTTCGATTTGCAATAATGGGTACGATAACTTTTTTAGGGTTATCGTAAAAAAGTAAAAACACGAATGAAGTTCGAAAGATGTGTTACAATTTGATATTGGGCTCAAATAATTAACTGCCTAGCCCATTAGAGTAGTAAAATATTAGGCCACATGCCCACATGTTTAACAAATATGTATTCATCAGGATTAGAATTTTTTTTGTGTCATACCGTTGATTTTCTTATGAAAAATGTTTGTATTTTCAATGTCAAAAAGTAAAAACATATATGTGTGTTACAATTCATTGAAATATATCATAACCTATATACTAAATATCATTTGTTTTTTTCTTTTCTGGAAGGCATGAACAACTTGCATTACCATTTACCATGCATAAAAACTTGATCAATTTTATTAACCATATATAAAAATTCAAAACGACACTCTTTTGGACAAACAGAACGTAAAACGACATAGCCAAAACGACGTCGTTTTAGTGAAATTAGTAAAAGTGCAAAAAACATCCCTAACTCTGTGAGGTTTTGCAAAACTTACCTTGAACTATTTTATAATTACGACTTTTTTATATAACAAATTTTATTTATCAAATATGTATCAAATATCTAACGAATTTATTAACAAAAATATACCGTTGCGAAGAGCTCTAAATTAAGAACAAAACGAGCCTAATATTGATATGATTTTGAAATACGTACGATTTTATATCAAATGTTGAAGTTTAATATATATATATATATATTTTAAAAAAAAAGAATTTTCAAAACACACCCTGAACCTATCAAATAATTTTAAAAAACACGCTTTATATGTTTTAGTCCGATTTCATCTGTTTTATACGTTTTTATTCTCTTTTATACGCGTTTGCAACAGATTTGCAACATGAATATCCAACGGTTTTGCAACAAATAAATTTGCATCGAGTTTGCGGAAAGTGCTTTGTCAACGGAAATATGTTGCAAAATAAATTACATTTGTTACTATCTATTAACAATACATATATTCAAAACCACGATCAAACTCAAATCATAATAATCATATTCATATTAAAATATTATATTACACTATCAAAAGTATAGCAAGTCCAACCAACCGTACCAAATAAAAAAATGTAAAAACCACGAAGTGTACTGATTGCAACAATATATTTACATGAATGGTCACATATACCTAGTCCTATAAATATCGACCCCTAACCCTCTAGTAACTTACGAGTGTAACAATTTTAATCACGCATTAAGTGGTATCAACTAATATATACGATTTATTTATGGTAACATCGGGTCATAGCTATTAATAATTTCATCAGTTTAATTAGTTTATTTTGGTTAAAATTTTCGAGATTTTAAGTCTTGTGTAGTTCCGTTTTACACCATTACAGATTCAAAGGTTCTAGAAATTAAAGGGTAAGAGAAAGTGTTCTAAGACTAAAACTAAATTAACGTTTGATGCCAATAGACCAACATAATATATATCAATGCCATTATAAAATCAATACCAGACCTATATAATCTCACTAGATCAATGTTTAATTTATTCACACCCTTAAGGCAAGAAATTTTAACGTTAGTTTTATCAGAAAAATCTAGCAAGAAGCTAGTTGAAGTAACAAGTTACAAAGACTGCATACAAGAGTTTAATTAATCGATCCATTTAGATCAAAACAAACATGGTTTTGATGAATGATCACCATGTCAAAGCAAGACTTGGACTTGATATTAAGTTTAACCGAATCATCCAAACAATGAGATTGAGGAGGTGTTTCGGATAGTTCAATAAGACCCTTAAGTTAATTATGATTACCTCCTTTTTCAGTTAATCTTTTTCATATTAGTGTTATTTTAGTCTTGATAGTTAAAACTTGAGTTCCTACTATTTACTCCTTTTTTACTGCAAATGAGAAGTTAAACAGCTGAAAAATCTGTTAGATGGTCATAGTGAGTAGGGGTGGCAATTTCTGACCTGACACGAAACCTGACCTGAAACCGACACGAAAATTAACAGGTTCGGGTTGTGCTAAATAGATTTCGGTTCAGGTTTGGGTCGACCTATCTAACCCATATATTAAACAGGTCAGGTTCGGGTTGAGAATAAAATAAGCGGGTCAACCCGCCAACCCGTTTAAGATTTTTTTCATAAACTCAAAATTATTAATATTTTATTATGCGGGTTAAATGTGTTAAACATATCAACCCAACAACCTGTTTAACTCGTGTAATGTGCCAACAATTGTGTATAGAAAGGGTTAAATGGGTCAACCTGAAACCCGTTGAACCGATTCAACCCGTTTAACATATTCAACCCGTGTAACCTATTTAACCCGCCAAACCAAGTATATATACGGGTTAAATGGGCTAGGTTCGGGTTATGTCTAAACAGGTTAGGGTTGACATAGTTGACCCGATGATTTAAATGGGTCAGGTTTGGGTTGGGATTTTCTAACACGTCAACCTGACAACTCAAACACGCGCGCCAACTCGAACCCGACCCGAATTGCCACCCTAATAGTGAGTGTATATAACAAAATAAATATGAAAGTTATATATTCAAGAATAAGGAGAAATATATATGAATTTGCTACCGACCCCCCCCTTGACTCTTCTTGGAAAATCTTGAAATGCTGACTTTTGACCAGTTACTACTCCGTACTACTTTTTCTAATATTGGCTTCTTCTAAACCACCCCACCCACAAAAACAAAAACTTTCAATGCCACAATGTCCTTATGATCACCATGCATCATCATCTTCCGAAGTTATGACTTTCGTGAGAATGAATGAAGTTGTAACTTTTGCATCTTTTATTATCGTAAAGGCTATTTTGATCTCTTTAGTTTTTAGGGTTTTAGCAACAAACCATAATTCATTCTAATGTTCTCATATCACACATGCACATATGAGTTACTTACCCTAAATGAATTTCAGCACACAATCTTTCGTTAATAAGACCCTTTATGCCGTATTGGAACTTATACATAATTTTACGGGCTTTTGAACGACGTACTTTACACCCATTGTATATATGGTTCATACAGAAAATAGCATTAATACATGATAGTTAAGATTATATTCATATCAAAATTGGCTTAACCATGTAAATTGATGTTTACTTGTGCTTAGTCTGTATTTTTATCTTTTATTATTATTTTATGTTTGCCTAAAAATACTTCTTAGAAATTAAAGAAAGATTACAACATTACAAGATAAACATACTTTTATTCTTAGAAAATACTTCTCTTTCAATTCTATGATTTGGACCTCCACCAGCCAGCCAATATTTGTCAAAAGGAAGTATATGATGTTTACTCGTGCTTGGTTTCCAGAATGCAAATATTAGTCAAAATAAGTATATGCATGTTGGCAAATGGATCCAAGTTGTAAAACTCAAGTAGTCAATTGTTATGTTTCATTCATCATTCTTAATTTGAAGGTCCGGATTATAAAACATAACAAAGATGATTATGTAAGTCGAGAAAAACATAGAGATCATGTCCATATTTTATCTTAACTATATACTAGTTATAATACCCGTGCACGTACGGGGTTTTTTCATAAAAGTTTATTATGTATCATTATCGATTAGAAAGCAAAAAACTTAACATCTCTTAAGTAGGGGTTTTTTCATAAAAGTTTAATTATGTATTATTATCGATTAGAAAGCAAAAAACTTAACATCTCTAAAGTAGGTTTACTTGGTTGATTAAAAATAGGATAAAAAAAAAATCCACTACTATTAAAAACCTATTCCTACATGAGTTATATTCATAACCTAAAAGACATATTTCCTCATTATCAACTCGTTTTTTCATAAAAGTTTAATTATGTATTATTATGGATTAGAAAGCAAAAAACTTAACACCTCTTAAGTAGGTTTACTTGGTTGATTAAAAATAGGGTCAAAAGAATATACACAACTATTAAAAATTTATTCCTACATGAGTTATATTCATAACCTCAAAGACATATTTCCTCACTATCAACTCAAGCTTGTCGCAACTGCTAATCTTGAACTCAAGAACTTATCGAGATTTAACAATGTTTATAAAAAAATACTAACATTTTTGTGTTGTAATAATGCTTAGTTATATGTAATAAAAATATATTATAGGTGTCGTTTTCAAGTCTTTTTACCATTGTTTACTCGCCGGTAGTTTCTGTTGCTCGAACAATGTAAGCAAAAAAAAAGTTCCGTCCAAATATTAGGAACTCCGGGATGGAAACAATGTGTAATATTGGAAGAACAATGTGGGTTCTTTATTTGTTCGTCAGTTATAGGACGCCATAGTCTTCAATGGATTGTAGGATGTGTATTTTTTCTGGCTTGTGTGTGTTTTATTATATTGATGAACCGAACATTCGTCCCTTTGGCATTCAATTTTTCCAACGACAGATTCTTAGCATTTTTGGATCCATTCCGGTTTCCCAAAATTCTTCATCCAGCACTGACTCGCTCACGTTCCTTGGCTCTTGCCTCCCTAATCTGCAACCCTGCAAAATTAAGAGAACAATTAAAGAAATTATTGGAGAATGAGTAAACTGAAGAAAAAATGTTTACTCCTATAAAAAGTAGATTAATTATTTTGTCGATTAGTTAGTGTATCAGTAGGAGCATGAAGATTGTGTGCAAAGGCAGAGCTTCTAAGGGACGGTGTTGGCCTCTTTAAAGCTTGAGTAACAGTGTTGAAGTGATATTCCACAATCGTGTCCGGTAATACAGCAATGGCAAGACAATGTAGGACTTTATCATACCAAAATATTTTCTCTTCTCTATTCTTACTTCTCTATTTCAATTAAGTTACTTCCTTGGTGGTGTCAAAAAAAGGGCGGTCAGTGTCTTCCACCTCTATATTCCTATTCCTCACACCCTAACAGTTCATTTTATTCTTATTCTGTCGACAAATCATAAAATTGTTTGACTCTCCTATATAAATTAATATTTGTTATTTGATAGTTGTAGATAAACCACCCACAAAACTGATACTCGGTAATATGCCTCTTTATTCCTATGAATTACACACAGAGACCTAGATGTTTGAGTTTGTACCTGAACTCGTAAGTGCAAGAGAAAACGGCTATAAAAGAATTGCTCAACCACCCCAAAGTCAGACTCTTGTAATAGAAACATTTTGTCCAAAAGCATACTGGATATATACCGACACTAAAGATGGCTCACTTCAACGAAACCTATATTAGTATACGCATTACGTACCAAAACCCTTTTTTAAGGTGTCGTTCACACAAAGTACTTTTCTCTATTAACTACTATTGAATTACTTGCACTAATGCTTTCAATGCTCATCCACGTGCGGGGTTTAGACATAAATTTATTTTGCGTTTGTAATGTCATATATAGCTACATCTTGTCTCAAAGCCTACCTACGTGCTCATAATTGATACTTCCATTAGGCACAATTGTCTAAATAAGTTTACCCAAACACATCTAATAAACTCCATATACTAAATGATTGTACAACAAAAGTAAATAGCGTAAAGCTACATAGTGAACAGTCTGAGTTTGCGGAGGTCCATAAGCTAAGTTTACCCTATATTGTGATTGCCCATGCTTGTAGTTGGCAGAGATTAAATATGGTTGAATAGGTGGTGAAACAGAATTGTTGTTTCATGATATGCATGCATTCTTCATGTGTTCCAAGAGATGGAAAATCGTTGCTCAAAAGACATCTTATCTTAAACTATTGAGGGAACCACCATTAACGTGACTAATTTTTTTTTGGCAATACTTAAATTACTTGCTAACTTTCTTGGCCATGACTTGCCATGCTTTGCATAAAAACTTGAATATGACCGCCAGGAACCCGTCTTTCACAAACTTGCTTAGCAAAATGTTACCTAACTGACTAAAGAAACACACAACCAAAGATTCAATCATCAGAAGTATACGATCATTATAATTATACTATTTATCAAATTATAACCATCAAAACAAAGATAATAATAGACATAGCATTTAAAACTAATCACGGCGAACTTATCATTCAAGTACTACACTATTTAAAGATTGATAAAGCTTAAATTCATAAACATAGATCAAAATTATCTTACTTTGAATTCACTCTAACAGATAACTTTATCAACTTTTTTAAAATAGGCTTAGGTTACGAACATCTTTTTCACGTTGCAACCATTGATAACCTTAAACATCACCTACATCATTACCTTTTTCATCCATATTCAAAGCCATTAAATAAACAAACTTGAATAACCTTCTCAATTGGCCAATTGATATATTGCAATTTTGCACAAACAATATGATTAACCCAATAAACAATTTATGAGTCCGAATTGAATGAATGAAATTTTATTCAGCAGCCATAGTTAAAACCCTTGGACTAAACTTAATTATGTATTGTTTGTAAAAATAATTGCGTCATGAGGGTTATAAAAACATGATAATAATCAACTGATAAATTGATCTTGTTTTGATGAGATTAAGGTTTAGAGATTTAAATTTTATTTTTTCTTTACATGTATTAAATTAAGAATCTAACATAAACCTTTTGACTTTGCATATAAATAACAATTTAACACAAACACATGATTAACTAACCTTACAAAGATTATTAATCCAACCAAAATAACAGAAAATTCATGTATGATACCTGTTTCAAAATTATATATTGTGTTAGTTGTTCATGAACATACCTTTTCATTAACGACTCCTGGTTAGAGGCCAATTGTTTTGGTTTTATCGAATTGTGATGGGTTTTAGAGCTGAAGTTAGTTAATTTTCTGGAAGGGTTCGGTTTTGTCTATGTGCCATATGAAGAGAAATGTATGTCAGTGTGCATCATTTCCTTTTTAGAATTTACGATTGGTAGTGGTCGGGTTTTTTGGTCGCAATATATTTTTTCGGGTTTTCTGGTACACACGATTCGATTGGGTGAGGTCGGGTCTTCTGATGGGTAAAAGGTAGGATTTGTGGTGTTTACATTCAGATCCTTTAAGTTTATAATGTCTACTCCGCTTTTAAGAAGTTTATTTTTTTTTACATTTTAGACACATGTGTTTTGTGGTGTATTTTTCTTTCTACACGAAAATTTTCAATTTTGACCAAATTCAATTCATTTTTGACTTTTTATCGACCAATGAAATTGGACGATTTTGCTTACATGTCAATTGTGATATAAGTACAACTAATATTTATGCACAAGTTTTTTTTATTATATATTAATATCTATTAATATTTTGTGAAAATTCTATGGATGAAAGATTTTACTTTTTTTAACTAACATATATGTTGAGGTTGAGGTTGAGGTTGTTGTTTAACTTCAACTTTTGATATCATGTTGTACAAAATGTGTGAATTTAGTAGCACATAATGAGCGTTGATGAAGTTATAATATACTTCGTAAAGATTTCTAAAATGTTTTTTCAGATATCCGTACATAAACTTTAATTAAGAATTATATGAGACTTATGAGTAGTTGTTATAAGTACGATCACGTATATTTATTTTCATGTCACATCACCCGTGCATACCATTTGATACTTATATTCTCATTAATAATAATTTAGCCGAATATTCAAACATGTGTACGCATAGATTAAACTTTTAAAATAAAATAACCTGAGTCCTTACTTAACATATATAATAATTTTTTTATTGAATGAAAGTCCGAAACAAATATTTATCCTTAAAATATTTAGCATGTACTAAAACTAATTCATATATTTACAACATTTTGTAGTTGTACTGGATGAAAGTTTAAAACTAATATTAGTAATCATGTAATTTTAAACAAAGTTTATATTATAAAGTTTAGGGGTATAAAGTGTAAGGGGTTATTTGTCTATTTTGTAAAATTATTGAAAAACATGGAAATTTATAAATTTACACTTAATTTTATATAATTTATTTATCATTTAACCACTAAAGTTTTATTAGTTACCTCATTCTTTTTTAAGTTTTTGTTTTCACAAATTGGACACTTATATTTTTATGCGTTTTTTTCTCAACTAAATTTCTCCACCAAATATATTAAAGTTTGACCAAAATCAATTCAATTTTGACTTTTTATTGACCAATCACATCGCTCAATTTTGCTTACGTGGCAAAATCGAGCTCTCCTATTTGTCCAATTTTTTTTTCAATGAGAAGGGTTTTGCAAAAACACTCCAAAATGATGTAATTCTTTTATTATATAAAAGATTTTTCATAAAATATTTTTCTCTTTAAGGAAAAAAAAAAGGTTAAGAGTAGATAATATGTTATGCTCAAAATATTTCTTTAATCTTAATGTGTTTATTTTAATGGTTTTAAATTCAGTTATACTAATATTTCATACGTTCTTTGACACATTATAAAAAATGTTCATTTAGCTGAATCATCATAAAGTTACAATATTTTTCAATTAATTTTTAATTATTTTACATTGTATGCATTAACGTTTTACTCATCTCTAAAAATAATAGTGAATCATTGACACAATATTCAACTTTAAGTCCAGTCGATCCATTTATAAATGAAAACATGGTTAATAGTTTCATTTTACGGGTCCTATGTAAGATGAAACAAACAAAATAACTAGGGTGCATTTTTTTGTTTTTATTTTTATTTTTTTATATATTTTTTTTAAAGGGATTACCCTGGTAAAATATATATAATCACAAGAAATAGTTAAATATAATGGAATATGACCGAATGCCACATTAACCTCAAGCAAAAGCTTGAACAACCACTAACACATTTGTGACAGGCCACAAATGAGAAAATCTAGCTAACTTCAAAAACTAGAACACCAATAGGAAAGAACCACTTCAACGAGCCAGTATCACCACCATCAACCCACATCGGTAATAGAGGAGTATAGCATGCCAACTGAGACTGCCTCCTTAAAAAACCTTCCCAAAAAAAAACCCTGAGGGAAAAACCTTGGAGAAGGAAAAAAGAGTACAACTCTCAATTGGCACTCCACTTGAAACACATAGCCGAAATAAGACTCACTTCCAGGCACCTTCTAACCATCAGAGAATCCCAGAATTGATAAACGACCAGTTTTCATCATTAATTGGACCTGATAAAAGAATTAGGTAGCTTCCAACGATGCAAGAAAACCTCCACACTACTCGTCTTCTTAAATCTACACGAAAGGAGCTTGAGACAAACAGTAGACTTGATAACTTCAATGACCTGATCCTTAGACCTCTTCATCTTCTTGAAAAGCCGATTGTTCCGTTCCTGCCAAATAAAGTCAAATAAAGTAACACGAGGCCGCAAACACAAGCTTAATAATAATACATCTAGCAGATCTTTTCTTCTAGACATGTGTAAGATAATACACAAACAAATCCAGGGACGTAGGAATGTTACCCACGCCCATAAAAAAACTTCAAGTGCTTCCAAACCTGATAAGAAAAAACACACTCAAAGAAAAGATAGTTATGAGAATCCGCTTGACTCTCACATAAAGGACACTAAAGCATGTTCAAGCTAGTATTTCTACTAACATCCCATTGCCTCAAGGATTCCAGGGTCTTCAACTTTTTGTTAATAACCAGCCATACGCCTATACATGAATCGCATGACATGGAATCCTTTGAGAAAACCACACTAAATCATGCCATACATGTTGTTTATCTCAAGTTTTGTAAAAATTTAGAAGGAAAATTTATCTTCAGAAAATACTTGAAAATATAAAAAACGTGTTTAGTTGATGTTTGTATTTTCTATTTTAAAGAAGGGAAGGAGAGTTGGGTCACAAAGAAAAACAACTAAGGTGGCGTTTGGTTCAAGAATTTGAAATTCCAGAAAATTTCAATTCTTGAGCATTTTAGATTTTGGAATTTAAAATACATTCGCATGTTTGGTTGACAGAAATTCATAATATTTTAAAATTTTTCTTTATGTTTATTATTGAAATTTTTTTAGGGAGTGACGGATAGGGGTGTCAAAAACCCGGCCCGAACCCGGTTAAGCCTATTCGAGTCGAGTTACTCGGGTTAAAAATTATATTCGGATTATTCGGGTCAACCAGAGTAACTTGAATACTAAAAAGAGGGTCGGGTATCAGGTTAATGGCTAACTCGGGTTCAGGTCGACCCGATAGACCCGAGTAAAATTTTTTTTGTTTTTTTAATATAAGTTTTCTATTTAAACGAGTGCAAAACAGGCAATTTTGTTACATTTTACTCATATTCGGGTTGACTCAAACTCGAGTTGACACGTACCTGGCTAATCCGAATTTAAATAGGGTCAGGTTCGGGTACATAATTCTTAACTTTGACCCGACCAGAATTGATTCGAACTCGACCAACCCGACCCGACTAGCACTGCAAACAAGAAACAAAAACAACAAGAAAAAAAGTAAAAATCGTGTTTTGGTCATTTTTAAGAAAAATGTTTCCAAGTACATTCAACTTTCTCGCTTTTGAAAGGCATTTTAATTCTCCTTCTTTTGGTAATTTTTGAATTTTAAATTTGCTTCATTTGAAATATCAAACACAATATTTGAAGAAATTTAAAATATAAATGTCATGAAGTCCCTCCAATTTATCCCAACCAAACGCACCCTAATTCTGTTCCAAAACTTAAAAGCCAAATATTAATTCCATTACAATGATTTATTCCATTACGACTTAGATTTCTACATACCAAACACTACGTAGCCATTATTCGTCTTTGGTCAGTAAACTTGGCCGTTTAAATATGTTGTAAAAGTTGATTAAATATATACACAAGTATATTGATCGCGCTATTATTTGTTCATCATTTTTTTATATCACTGCTTGATATGATGGTTAAGTTGTAGCATCAACTTGAACATATATTTATCACCACATCCTCAAGTGACTTTTCATGTTGTTTTTGAGATCTTTCCTTTCCTTAATACTCAATATTAATACTAATATATTCTCTTTTTGCCACACACAAAAGAATGGAGTAGAACTAAAAGATAAAGAAAACTAGTTATAACAAATATACTCCTTCCGTCCCATATTAAGTGTTCAGGTTGAATTTTTCAATTCTTTTTTTTACAACTTTGATCTTAAGTATTTTTGCTTGTGTTATCTAGTATCAAATAAAAATAATACGTAATGGAAATACATTTAAAACTCAATCTATTAATATATTTTGCATCAAATATTATATGAGACAACAAAAAATATTTATGATCAAAGTTAAGAAAAAAGACTTAGTAAACTAAAACTGGACATTTAATATGAGACGGGGAATATATTATTATAACATTGACTTGTGTTACACATTAAAATGATTAAGATCGTGTAATAAATGTCAAGTTGTATGGTACGAGGTACATTTTTGTACTAGACAATATGAACAAAATTGACAAAGAGGACCCAATGATGTGATAAGATTCAATGGTGGTGTTCTGTTGTTGACCCTTCTTGACTGCTCATTATCTCAAGACCATGATTGGTGACTAAATTAAATTGCGTTTTGCAGCATACATGTATACAAACAGATTCGTATACATAATTATTTTATTTTTATTTTTTATTATTTTTTTTTTAATATTTTTAAACATAGCCTTAAACGTTGCGTTTAAAGTATTCACACATGAAGTAATTGTTTGTACCTTTACCGTCAACTCTTTGTATATTACCTCGACTTTATTTATGACAAGATGAACATTTTTTTACATTTTAAACATAACCCTGAATGCTATATTTAGGAAAACTCTTTTCTTATTTACATGTGTAACAAGCATATAAACACGCGCGTACTATTTGAACAAGAAAAGCTATGTGATTTCATTCAAAAGGTAGCCCTTTTTGTTGAACAACGGCTATTATACATGCGGGCTAATTAGTCGCTATCTAAGGAGGAAATAACTTACAGAAAAATATCAATATAATATAATGGACCATCCATGGAAGAAGAAATCATCAAACAAGTACCACGTTTGAATTTCCATCTATGACAAAATTATCATTACTCCTTTTGATATCATCTTTCTTAATATATGCACATGTGTTTATGCATATATATATACACCAACCCTAAAAATTGCAACAGGGTTTCTGTAAACAAAACTTATTAAAAATGGACTCCATTTTCAATCTTGAAGAAACAAAAAGATCTCGCTTGCTTCGACAAATCATGGACTCCTTTGGTTTCACTTACATTTGCTTATGGTCTCACTTTTCTCAGCCTTCCAAGTACATCTCTCTCATTCAAGCTCAATTCTGTTTATATAGTATTCTTTGCTGTTAAAAAAGAAATGCTTATTCATCTTTGATACACATGCTCAAATTGTAGTTGTTTGATCTTCATTGATGGAGTATACAAAGAAGGAAAGAATCAAGCAAGCGCATCATCTGGGAGTCTTTCTGTGAAGTCATTTCTTGATTACAAAAAGTCGGTGTTCTTGACTGATAATTATAGTGGGTAAGAACAATAAAAACACAATCTTTTTTTGTATAATGAGTGTTACTAAAACTCAATTGTATGCCATGGGTAACCAGGGTCGGAGCCAGGCGGGGTCCCGTGAGTGCTCGGGACACCTATGGATTTTTTCGATATAGTGTTAATTTTAAGAAAAAACATCGATTTTTCTCAAATGTATCTTAAATGACCCCGGTCCATCGAATTGTGTTTTTAGTCTTATTTAGTTAGCATTTTAAACTCTATTATATTAGGTTAAAAAAAAATTGTTCACCCGGTCATACTTGTTCTTGGCTCCATCCCTTGTTTTAACTGAATAATGTTAGTATGTTATTAGAGGAGTTCCAGGGTTTGCATTCATGCAAAATATTACATACATGGAGCGGAATGAGTTGGAGCTTTTAAATTTGGCATCAAATTTTGCACAGCTACAATTTTATCAAGTAATCACACTTCATATATACTAAGTATAAGTTTAGCTTAATCCATGTAAAAGTTGAAGCTAATGTGTATCCCTATTTTATCTTGCAGGAAGCAGGGATTAAGGTATCCGATATATGTACTCAATTCGTTTTTAGCTAAAAAATCAATTGATCAAGTTGTAGTACTTCGTATATTATTTATTGATCACACATAAAATGATGATTATAAACTTCCATTACAGACTGCAATATTTATGGGGAGCAGCAATGGAGAGATTGAGCTTGGCATGACCAATGACTCCTCTCAAATAAGAAATGTAATTCACATCTTTCACATTGTGATCCTTATTCTTCGGTATTTATGTTTATTTCAGATTATATTAGTCTTATATAATTCGTTTAAATGGTTTAATTTTGGGGTTTTTATAATTGTAGATTATAAACTTTTAAATCGAGTTGAAGAAGTTGTTTCCTGGTGATTTCCCTCAGGGAGTGCTTCCTCAACAACTTGAGCAAGCTTGGGCTTCATCTTCTTCATCATCTTTAAGATCATTATCAATGGACAATAGCATGGAGAACTCGCCATTTCTCTTCAACGGGCCTAATTCCACTCCTCATATATCCGAAATACATGCTCTCACAGAACCATTTATCGACCAACAAGCACCAAATCAAACACCACAGTCAACAACAATATTGAGATCAGAAGATCCTCTGCAGCAAGCTATAGAACAAATTAGAATCTCTCAGTCGATACCTTCAAGAGAACACGAAGAAGCTGCAATGACAAGAGCAATTCTTGCAGTCATTACTTCTACTTCTTCTCCAACTCCTTCTTCTTCATTTCCATACCAACGCCAACCCCCTAGAGTTGCTAGTGCTTTTAAGAGATATGGAACAAGTAATTTAGGACCTATTAAACAACGAGTTCCAAATCGACAAAATCTTCACAGAAGGTCACTTTCATTCTTCCGAAATCTAAGTGAGGCTCGTGCTCAAAGAGATCAAATGGTCCAAACAACTGGACCTACTAGCTATCAATTTCTGCACGTGATAGCGGAGCGAAAGCGAAGAGAAAAACTCAATGAAAGCTTTCAAACTTTGAGATCACTGATTCCTCCAGGGTCCAAGGTATATCTAATCTGTATCTTCTTTTTTTATTATTATTTAATTTTATTTGATGTTCTCCTTTAAAATTTGAACGTCAAGTAAACAATATAGTAGTAATAAAAATGAAACCCTAGTTTACTATTTATAACACTTGTTTATTTTTTTTATTAATTTTTCATGAGAAAGTGAAATTTGCATTATATTCTGCTTAAATTTAGGTTTAGTTTTGTGCTTTAACTTACGTGCTAGTTTTTCATTTCTTCAAAAAATAATTATAAGTTTAGGTTTCTTAATCATCTCTCTTATTACTTATGTTTTAATATATGGCTTATGATCACTTTAGAAGGATAAGGCATCAGTGCTATCAAACACCATGGAGTACATATCTTCTTTAAAGTCTCAAGTCGAGGAGCTCAACAAAAGAAATCAGATTATGGAGACTGGTCAGCATGCCAGGACAGAACCACCTAATGAAGGTTCCAGACGTTTTTCCGGGAAGGGTCATGTAGTTGGCATCACCGACATTGGTGAATCAACTTCAGAATCACGAGTGGTTGACTTGGAAGTGAATGCAAGAGGAAATGTGATACTGGTGGATTTGGTAATGAGCGTATTGGAGTTCATTAAACAGACCGAGAATGTAAGTGTCATGTCTATATATGCCGGGACTCGAATGTTGGAGACAGAAGCTATCGCAAATCGAGTTATTTTGAGATTAAGAGTTCAGGTATACATTCATGTGTATCATGTTTCATTACAAACATGTGTATCATTATTCAGTTTTGATGCGTTTTAATGACCTAATTTGGATCTTATAGATTCATGCATATTTAAAAACAAATGGCATACTTTATGATTTCAACTTTATTAAACATCATCTAAGAAGCTTCTCATGATTCATGATAAACTAAAGATTAGATTAAATGACATGATAACCAACTTTCTAAGTTACACTTATTCATGCATTTTACTGAAGCTAATTAAAAATCCAATATTTGTGGTTTCCTGGAACATGTTCATCAACTTATTTGACCTACCATAGCATAAGCTATTTTTCAATTTCAATTTAAAGAACAAGTTTTATGGGTAGATATGGTGTTCTCCTACAATAAGTTATCACATTACGTCCTATTATTGCATGTCATTTATTTGATTCAAAAAATAAATAACTTCAATTTATCAATATATAAGTAGTATATAGATTTCTGAATGTTTGTTGATAAATGGGTCATCAAAACAAAATGTTATTCTATTAATTAACAAGAGTATCCATTAATTAAGTCTATATATACTTACCTGTTTATGTAGGGAAATGAAAACAAATCAAGCTTCGAAGAAGCAGTGAGGAGGCTTCTTGATGACCTGGCACAATGACATGTTGTCATTTCTTTTTGACACTTGTGATTTTTGGACAAATTTAGAAAACCTAACAAGATATATTTACTTCTATGTGCATTATAGCATTATTTACTTACTTGTACAAGTGAATAATGCATGCAAAGTACATTTATATCTGATTTACCTTTTATAAGTTTATATGTTGTTTGTGCAATATATTAGGTAACCGGCTTATTTGTGTAATTGGTTTTTGTTTAGTTAGATGGAATGTAATGATGAAAAAATGGAATAAACATAGTAATTGAATGAGTCAACCAGTGTCTTGTTTAAAATGGAATAAACATATTAATTGATGAAAAATGCTACACCCACATAATGTTTACAAAAAGGAATCCATACATACATGTGGCAAATGACTTGTACCAATAGAATTAAATTAAGTTTTCTCTTTCTTGTTTCTACTCCCAATGATTAAGTGACACATGCATGTGTGGCTTTATTTTTGTAAAAATTATGTGAGTGTAGGAGTCAACCAGTGTCTTGTTTGATTGCTATGTCGTGATGGAATGAATATTTTCACATGTTGTTTGATGTGTTATAATGAACATTGGATATGAATGAAATAAATGTTATATGACAGAATATCATTCCATGTCGGAATCTAATAAAACAAACTTAGGAGTATCCATGAAATGAAAATGGTGGTTACGAGTGTTATGGAATTAATCAAGAAATATGTGATTTTATTCCAAAACTAAAAACAAACGACATATTTCAATTATATTACAATGACTTATTCCATTACGACTTAGATTTTATGTACCAAACACTGCGCAACCATTATCCATTTTTGGTTAGTAAATTTGGAGGATTTTTTGGAAAAATGTCTTTGCAAAAATGATTATTTGCAAACTTTGGACATTATTTAATATATGTATATGATATATATTATTTTTATTAGCTAGTAGGTTTGCGTTCTCCTTGAAGAGAGTTGCGTTCATCTTGAAGAGAGCTTCGCAATGAGGTAAAGCATGTTCAAAATGGAGTTAATATAAACGAGATATCATGTCTCAAAGTGTAGCATTTGAAACACAAAATCTGGGAGAAATATTAAATTCCACATTGCCTGATAAAGGAAGTGTGGAGGTGTTTATATAGAAGTCAAGATATCAACCATCAAATTGCTTTGTTGGTTTTTACTCTAACGCTTACGTCGCAGAGTGCAGATTTGGACTTTCGAACCAAAATGGGTTTCAAGCTTGCGAACTCATGCGAGTCCTCGCGACATGCGGACATGAATGCAACTCCGAAAATTCGCCTATACGCGAATCCTTTTGCTACAGGTTCGAGTTTCCTTTTCCAGTTTCATTTTCTGTAAATCTATTTTAGGAATACACTTAAAATTTATTCAACAAGTTCTATAGAATCTTTTTGTGTAATAAATTAATAAAAGATATGCGAAATTAATATTGGTGAACAAGACAAGTTTCACTATAAATATTGCCTAGGTCTCATTCGGTTTAGACACAAGAAAAACATCACTTTATAGGGACGAATTTCGAGCATCCTTTCGATTAGAAGCAAGCCTACGTTTTCGTGAAAACTAAGGCAACTTTGTCACGCCCGGTAGTACATCTGCTTTGACTGTTGTATTGTGTGAAATAGGCGGTTAATCTATTTTAAAAGAAGCGTGTCAAACATGTGACTCGACTCTTTAGTGATGAGCGTGTCATACATATGTCGCGATTCTTTAGTGCTTCGTTGCTGATTTACGTTGGTGAACTAGTAAGTCTTTTGACTATTTTATAGTTGTTTTTTTATTTAATTATCGTTTATAATAGTTTATTTTTCTTCTATCTCATTTTGTTTGTATCTAATTACGCTATTTATTTACTATTCATTTTATTTATTATAATCAGATTTATATTAATAAAAGTGTAATAGTTCCCCTCTGAGTTAAATACATTGTAAAAGTTGATTAAATATAGACACAAGTATATTGATCGTATTTGTTATTTATTCATCATTTTTTGTATCATTCCTCGAACCTTATTTTAGTTATAGTATGCTTTGAGCATTCCACATTATTCATCATTTTGACAAATTGAGATTGCTTGATATGATTTGCAGCGTCAACTTGAACAGATATATGCCACGGTTTTAGTAAGATTTCATAGCATGAAACTTTTTTTTATCACCACATCCTCAAGTGAATTTTCATGTTGTTTTGAGATCTTTCCTTAAGTACTCAATATTGATACTAATGTATTCTCTTAATTATTGCCACCCACAAAATAACGGAGTAGAACTAAAAGAAAGAGCAAAAAACTAGTTATAAAACAAATATGTGAGGAGCTGTTTAGTTGGTGATTTATTTTTTTATTTTTATTTTTATTTTTTTTTGTTTTTAAATTTTTAAAGAAGGGATTGGTTTTTCTTATTTAGAGAATAGTTGAGAATTTTGAAAACCCGTTTAGATGGATTTATATTTTTCCTTTTTAAAAAAATGAAAAGATGTTTAAATGAAGCTCTTTTCAAACATTTTTTCTTTCTTAAATCAACATTCTTTCTTTCCATATTGGATCTTTGTACGTTTATTTACGGTTTTATATGTTTTCATCTATTTTTGTTTTTATTCATTTTTATACGTTTCATCCGGTTTTATTACGTTTTTATGTTTTCGTCAGTTTTTTTTACGTTTTCGTCTGTTATTTTACGTTTTCGTCTGATTTTTTACGTTTTCGTCCTTTTTTACATTTTCATCTGGTTTTTACGTTTTCGTCTGGATTTTTATGTTTTCGTCCGTTTTTTTATGTTTTTGTTTTTTTTACGTTTTCGTCTGTCTTTTACGTTTTCGTATGTTTTTTTATGTTTTCGTCCATTTTTTAACGTTTTCGTTCGTTTTCTTACGTAAGATAACGTAAGAAAACGTAGAATAACGTACATAAAGTACAAAACTTACGAAATCATATGAAAACAGACGAAAACATAAAAAAGAATGAAAACGTAGAAAAAAGGAATGAAAATGTAAAAAAAATGGAACAAAATGTAAGAAAACGACAAAAAAAAAAAAAAAAACGCGTAAAAATGGACGAAAACGTAAAAAATGGACAAAAACGTTAAAAAATCAGATGAAAACCTAAAATGACGGAAGAAAACGTAAAATTACGGACGAAAACGTAAAAAAAAGCGGTAGAAAGACGTAAAAAACGGACGAGAACATTAGAAAACAGACTAAAACGTAAAAAGCGGGCGAAACCGTAAAAAAACGTAACAAAGAGAACGAAAACATAAAAAATGGACAAAAACGTAAAAAACGAATGAAAACTTATTAAAAAGACGTATAAAAAGTGATAATGAAAAATGTAAAAAGAGTTAAATCAGCTTTTTAAATTTGTAGTTAAAATTTAGAGAACGAAAATTATTTTTTCTTTTTTCAAATTGTTGAAAAAAATGTCACTAAGCAGATTTTCAGTTTTTCTTTTTCAATATAAAAGATTTTCATAAAAAAAACATTTTGCCAACTAAACGACCATAATATTTTATTATAACATTGACTTTTGTTATCATTATAAGATTGTGCAGGGGTGAGCGAAAAAACCGTAAATACCGAATAAACCGAAAAGCAAAACCGAACCGAACCAAAAATAACCGAACCGAACTAATAACCGAACCGAATTTGCTAAAACCGAACTGAACCGAACTACTAATTCGGTTCTCGGTTTGGGTATGGGTTTGACAGTTTGAACCGAAAACCAAATTCATATAAATATATATATTTTTTTATATATTTATATATATATTTATCTATTTTTATGTATATTAATATATAAATAAATACTATTAAAAGTTATCATAATATAATAAAACACTTTATATGCTTGATCAATATTATTTTGCTAAATATCTATGTAATTATTATTATTATTTTTTAAATAGTGAAATTCGGGTTATTCGGGTCAACCCAAGAACCGAACCGGGTTAGAATTCAACCGAACCAAACCGAAAACCGAATTTGAATTTGGTTCGGTTCAGTTTTCGGGTTAGCCAAAAAAAAAATTTTAACCGAATTAACCGAACCGAACTAACCGAAAAACCCGATGACCGAACCGATCATCACCCCTAAGATTGTGTAATAAATGTTAGGTTGTATAGTCGAGTTACATTTTTGTACAAGAATAAATGAACAAAATTGACAAAGAGGACCCAATGATGTGATAAGATTCCAATGGTGGTGTTCTATTGTTGACCCTTCTTGACTCATTATCTCAAGACCACAAGAATATATTCAAATATGTTTATGAAATTATAGCTACAAAAGTATGCAATTTGCATAAAACATATTCTTTTTTTTTAAACAAATAAAACATATTCATCACCAACAACCAAATAAACTTGATCCACATATATACACATCCAGAATGAAAACAAATAAGTTGAAAGAAAAAGTGAGGGACCATCCATGGAAGAAGAAATCATCAAACAAGTACCACGGTTGAATTTCCATCTATGACAAAATTATCATTACTCCTTTTGATATCATCTTTCTTAATATATGCACATGTGTTTATGCATATTTATACACTAACCCTAAAAATTTCAACATTGTTTCGTTTTTTTTTATTGTAGTTTATAAACTTTGAAATCGAGTTGAGGAAGTTGTTTCCAGGTGAATTCCCGCAAGGAGTGCTTCCTCAACGACTTAAGCAACCTTGGGCTTCATCTTCTTCATCATCTTCAAGATCATTATCAATGGACAATAGCGTGGAGAACTAGGTTGCGTGCACACGGGAATATATATATATATATATATATATATATATATTAGGAAAATAAATTAGTGTATGAAGTCAAAAGAAATTGCCATGTGGAATTTAATATGTAAATTTGAAAGAAAATTATTTAATAAATTAAAGGGCATTCTCGGTAATTGACATTCCTAATATATCTCATTTATCATAATTGCTAAGTCAAATTCCCACATCTCTCATATACATCCATGAGTACGACTTTCTTCTTCTCTGTCTTGTGAAACCACCACTATCTAAAAATCCGGCTTTCATCTAAAAATCCGGCCATCTGCTGTCATGTTTGATATGTAAGGAAAAGTATTTTTTCTTTTTGGATCTTGATGACTATCGGCTTCTACACACAGATCTGATTATTTTCCGGCGGCGACTACACCGTGTCCACCCGTGTCCAAAATCGTGTCCTACCCGTGTCGAACCCGTGTCCAAAATCGTGTCCAGATCGAATCGCACGTGGGACACGGCACGTGCGTGTCGGACACGTGTCCGAGCCGTGTCCGTGTCCGACACGTGTCCGACACTGCCACTCCGAGGTTTCTGCCATGTCCGTGCTTCCTAGGTGGAGAACTTGCCATTTCTTTTCAACAAGCATAATTCCACTCCTTATATGTCCGAAATGTTTGCTCTCGCAAAACTATTCATGGACCAACAAGCACGAAATCGAACACCACAGTCAACAACAATATTGAGATCACAAGATCCTCTGCGGCAAGCTTTAGAACAAATTAGAATCTCTCAGTCGATACCTTCAAGAGAACACGAAGAAGCTGCCATGACAAGAGCATTTCTAGCAGTCATTTCTTCTACTGCTTCTCCTACTCCTTCTTCTTCATTTCCAAACCAGCGCCAACCCCCTCGAGTCGCTAGTGCTTTTAAGAGATATGGATCAAGTTTAGGACCTATTAAACAACGAGTTCCAAATCCACAAAATCTTCACAGAAGGTCATTTTCATTCTTTCGAAAACTAAGTGAGGCTCATGCTCAAAGAGATCAAATGGTTCAAACAACTAGACCTACTAGCAATCAATTTCTACACGTGATAGCGGAGTGAAAGCGAAGAGAAAAACTCAATAAAAGCTTTCAAACTTTGAGATCACTGATTCCCTCAGGATCCAAGGTATATCTAATTTGTATCTTCTTTTTTTTATTATTATTTATTTTTATTTGATGCTCTTCTTTAAAATTTAAACGTCAAGTAAACAATATAGTAGTAATAAAAACGAAACCCTAGTTTACTATTTTTTTTTATGAGAAAGTGAAATTTGCATTATATTCTGCTTAAATATTGGTTTAGTTTTGTGCCTTAACTTACGTGCTAGTTTTACATTTCATCAAAAAATAATTATAAGTTTAGGTTTCTTAATCATCTCTCTTATTACTTATGTTTTTATATATGGCTTATGATCACTTTAGAAGGATAAGGCATCCGTGCTATCAAACACCATGGAGTACATATCTTCTTTAAAGTCTCAAGTCGAGGAGCTCAACAAAAGAAATCAGATTTTGGAGGCTGATCAGCGTGCCGGAAAAGAACCACCTAATCAAGGTTCCAGTCGTTTTTCCAGAGAGGGTCCTGTAGTTGGCATCACCAACATTGGTGAATCAACTTCAGAATCACGAGTGGTTGACTTGGAAGTGAATGCAAGAGGGAATGTGATACTGGTGGATTTGGTGATGAGCGTATTGGAGTTCATTAAACAGACCGAGAATGTAAGTGTCATGTCTATACATGCCGGGACTCGAATGTTGGAGACAGAAGCTATCGCAAATCGAGTTATTTTGAGATTAAGAATTCAGGTATACATTCATGTGTATCATTATTTAGTTTTGATGCGTTTTTTTTTTTTTTTTGGGTAAAGGGGAGTAATCCTGCACCCTGGTAAATATATTAACCAAATAAACGTTTAAGTACAATGGATATGAGTGAAATCCCATATCTCAGCCCGTTACATAGGCATAAAGCTTACATAACAAGATACTTCCTATTCTCTAAACAAGAAAACAAACCACTACACAAATGATAACCTATGACACAACGAAATAAAATTACTTCCTAGGACCTTGAAACTTTGTGCCATACATGGCATTAAAGGCATCCAAATTCCCTGGAAGATCACGAACCTGTTTCGCATAGTCATCTAAATCATAGTCATCATACTCATCTTCAAATTCTTGGCCACCACCAAATAAATTAGCAGATTCATCAAATGGGTTAGCAACAACCTCATCTTCAGAATCAGACACCTCAATCTCTCCCACTTTAGAAAAAGGGTTAACTCTCTTAGTAGAAGAGGTTGACGGAACAGGTTGACCATCATCATCCACCAGAGTAGCTTTCCCATCAATAATTAGCTTCTCAAGCTTACCAATTTTCTCAGCTATGGGAGTAGAACCAACATCCATTGTTCCCATTGAATCACTCACAAGCGTTACATGTGATGTAGAACCAATCTTAATCAACTCATCCTCATTAACCTCCATAGGGTTATCTTTATCCAAAACCTCATCTTCACTGTGAGCAGGTCACATTCCCAACTTTAGAAAATGGATTACTTACCTTGGCGTGAAGAAGTCAGTCTCACGAGAGTCCATCCCCGAGATCCATCAATACACGCTTCCTTAGTAGTACCCGAAGACTTCCCAGTATTGTCCTTGTTAGTAGAAGAATCAACCACAGTACTTGGGATGCCCGAGTCATCTTCCACCTCAAGAGTCCCAAAAGAGTTAGACGTAGAAATCGGTGTATCTTTAGCATTACCACTAGCAGCTGCCGGTGTCTTCGTCTTTGCAACATATACCTGCTTCCTAGGTGCAAATCTAGGACCCTTACCCATATTAATACCACCGGTCATCTTCGTACCTTTAGGTTTGGCTTTCCGATTACGCACCACCTTAAAGCCATCATCAGGTTCAACCTCATTAGAGGTGGGGGGAACATCATTATTCTCCTTAATACTCTTAGGACAATAAGCAGTATCATGCCCAAACACTTTACATTCCGCACAATGTGGCGGCTTCCATTCATATTCCACTTTTATACTTGCCGTAGTAAAACCACTATCATCCTTATTAGGGATCGCCATAGTCACCACATGTTTAAGCTCAAATTCAGATGATAATTCTACAAGAGCACGTGCAAAACTAATGCGGCCCCATGAATCAACACACATGGAACTAGTAAAAGCATCTAACATAATCGGCTTACCCACTTGAGTAGCAATTAAGCTCAACCCATCTTCCGAATATGCAAGTAACGGCACATTATGCAATTTAATCCAAAAGGGAACTCTAGTTACCTCACTTTTAGACAATAATTTGAGCTTTTAATGACCTAATTTGGATCTTACAGATTCATGCATATTTAAAAAAAATGACATACTTTATGATTTCAACTTTATTAAACATCATCTAAGAAGCTTCTCATGATTCATGATAAACTAAAGATTGGATTAATGACATGATAACCAACTTTCTAAGGTACACTTACTCATGCATTTTACTAAAGCTAATTAAAAATCCAATATTTGTGGTTTCCTGGAACATGTTCATCAACTTATTTGACCTACCATAACATAAGCTATTTTTCAAATTCAATTTAAAGAATTAGTTTTATGGGTAGATATGGTTTTCTCCTACAATAAGTTATCATATTTTTATTAACCAAAATGAGTTATTAAATTTTTATTTAACTAAAATGAGACTGATATACGTCCTATTATTGCATGTCATTTATTTGATTCAAAAAATAAATAACTTCAGGTTATCAATATATAAGTAGTATATAGATTTCTAAATGTTTGTTGATAAATGGGTCAACAAAACAAAATGTTATTCTATTACTACCTCCGTCTTAAAATTATAGTCCCCATTTAACTTTTTCGGTCTTTCTATTTCAACTTTGACCTTAAATATATTTGTTTATGTTATACAATAGTTGATGAAAATTATACGAAATGAAAATACATTTAAAATCTAATTCATTCATATATTTTCCATCAAGTATTATATAACACAAACAAAAATATTTAAGATTAAAGTTGAAAAATAAAGACCAAAAAAGTCAAACGGAAACTATAATTTTGAGACGGATTGACTAATTAACAAGAGTATCAATTAATTAAGTCTATACTTGCCTTTTATGTAGGGAAATGAATGGGACAAATCAAGCTTCGAAGAAGCAGTGAGGAGGCTTCTTGATGACCTGGCACAATGACATGTTGTCATTTCTTTTTTACACTTGTGATCATTTTTGGACAACTTTAAAAAACCTAACAAGATATATTTACTTCCATGTATTGTAAATATAATGAACAAAAACACAAAAATGAGAGAGGAAGATCATTCTCTTTATTGATATGTATTCATAATGTTACAATAGGTGGTATTTATAAGACATAGGAAAACCCTAACTTGTTTATCAAGACTAGGATGAATAGACATAAGTCCACAAACCCATAATGTTTTACAATACTCCTCCTTGGATATTCATCGTTCATTATACTTTATAGACTGCCTCATCAAAAACCTTATCAAGAAAAACCCAATGGGATAAAAAATAACTTGATGAAGGAAAAGAGTGCAGTGCGTATAATGCACCTCCTCCTCAATTTAATATATATATTTCGAGCATCGCATGCTAATCTTCTAAACGAGTTGCTAGCATACTATTGTTGGCAACAACTTTACAATGAAGTCCATCAAATTGATGATGTTACGAATAAGTCCTGCAAAAATGACAAAATATGTGTAGCTTCTAACCCAATATCAAATCAATTGGTTGAAAAGTATACAATGCATGTACAAATATTAAAAGAGAAAAATAAACTCTGATAACGCATATTAATTACAAAATTGGCATCCAAACCTCGATTGTATTTATGTATGGTATTTGAGGACTAATTATTTCTTAAGACATGTGCAAAAATAATTTATATAATATGCGTCAAGAATGATTTTGATTCATATAAAGATTCATTCAGTTTGATGAAATAAAGTTCTTGAAAACTTTATTAATTGCTTCTAAAAGCTGAAGTTGCCAGACATGCTTGAGGGCTTAAAGCCTTATAGATCCTTCTTAAAATATGAGAGCTTTATCTAAAACTCACTTAGAGTGAATTAAACACTTATAGATTATTTGTCTCATAAAATATCAATAAGATATTTACATCCACCTCGAGACAATTTGTCTCTTAATAATCAATTTTTGTGAATATATTTATTCAATAATTCATGTCTTAAAGCAGCTAACTTTAGAACTCTTATTTCGGTTTCACACAAAGACCGATGTATATCCGATAGATTTTACACATTTATGTGTACGGACTTCATGTCCCAAGACTTCTCGTATTTTCATAAGATTGCGTCTTTTCACGTTGGCCAAACGTTTCATTTAATAACATTTAATTTATGATCCTCATTATGCATAATAGCAAGCGCTATATTGTATGTAAACAAATTTATTGACGTCGTTTTATGTTTCGATTCCATATAATTTTAGACATCATAGAATTAGTGAGATCTCATTAGCTATTTGTGGTTCTTTGGAACCTTAATGTCTAGTGTCTCTTTATGAGACTATCATGGGGTCTTTTATACCTCGACTAACCATCTTATTTTCATGCTCCACATTTTTCATCGAGGATTTTATTTGGAATCGATTTGTCTACCATGCTTGAGGCATGTCATAATAAAATAGTGTCCTTGAGGGACAACTTCTAATTAGAGGATGAGTAGCTGAAATTTTGTTTTTGGTCAATGTTTATTTATGGCTATTAGATTATCCATTGAATAATCAATTCATAAAAAAATTTCTTTCGAGGATTAACAGAATATGATAATTCATTCTGAATTTGCAGCTACTTCTCTCCTCCTGAAGGAATTATCCATCTTCTATATACCCATATATGTGCATTAGGTGGAGTAATTTGCACACAAAAAACAAAAATGGGATATGTTTGGTTTATTACCAGAACCAATTATAAAAGGGAGGATTTATAATAACATATTGGCATGATGCTAATTTTGTTGTTGTACATATTATAATATGGCCCCATACAACAACACAAGTTTTTATCTCAGTTTCATTTGATAATTTAGAAGTAATTTATCGCATTTTCATGATGAAATACTTACTCTGGAATGTTAGGCTCGCATTGAGCTATTAATCATACAAACTTGAGGTTGCGATTTAATGACTATTTAGACGATGCATCGATTTTAAAATCTAAATGGTTCATACAATGGATTTTTATGCTTACATGCATCCATTAATTTTCTTTCCAGAATATTTAGAGATTGAGTCCCCAATATAGTTGATGGTTGAATAATCAACTTGCTTTGAGAGAAAAACAACATAAGATTGAAGAATCTTACTATTATAGTTTTCGCATCATTAACGACTCGGGATGGTATAACCGGTCATGCCAAAAATATTATAATTATTATTGCTTATAAACTTAAGTTTATGGCAGTGATTAGCTTTTACTAATCTTTATATAATGCATGTCGAGGAAGATATAAAAGAATAAAATGTATCTTTAACACTTAACTTCGTTTCTCATGACAATTTTATATTTCTTTTGTGGAGCAAAATGCACTAGCACAGATTTTTAAATCTATGAATATAGCGTGTAATATCTTTGACACACTTGTATTTCATATACATCACATCGCATTTTTGCATACATAGCATTTTTATTTGCTCATTTCTTATTGTATTTCGCCACTACTAGTGGTTTGTCATTGCCATACTACCTCGACCATAGCATTTACCATGATAAATGATCTTTAACCATTTATCGTTACATTATCACATTCACAAGAGGGAATGAGGATCTCATATTGATCATTTTATCTCATTCACTTGAGGGAATGAACATTTTATGCTGGTCATTTTATCACATTCACTTGAAGGAATGGAGATCTTTATGTTGCAACTTGTGGTTGCCAACCAGTTTCTATTAACACGACAATATGGAGCAAATTTAGTAAACGTATTTATCATGTTTGTTCAAACATGCCCATTTCTTTTATATAAAAGCATCGTTCTCGATATATGAGTATATTCGAGGCATTAACCATCTCATCACATTTTTTCTTTTCATCATTCAGATGTACTACTTAATATTGCGAAAAATGTGCTCGCATTTGCAAGAATCTCTTGCTTATGATGGTCAAATATTTCTTTTAGATTTTGACATACATTTAACGGATCTTTCACCGTTATATATTTTCTTTTTAATTCAGATCTGACACTGAAATTGTGAGACCGAACGCGATTATGATTTTTTTTAATTCAGCTTGAGGTGGATACAATCATAGCGAGATTTTTGGGAATATTACTTACTTTTGTGTGGTAATGTATCCTTGAGATCTTACCATAATTTAACGAATCTTTCATCGTTAAGTATTCCCTTTTAAGGTTTTCACAAAGAAGACGAGGTTCTTCTAAAAAAATTTTACAGTTAAAATAGATCTTAACATCAAAAGTCCAAACAAATATTAGGAAAAAAAAATTATGTTTGAGAACTTCAAATCGGACATATGAACAAAATCATTATTTCTAACATTTCATTTAACTTATTAAAAAAAATTAGTACTAACTAAATTTAATCAAGGAACCCATAACAGAAGGCATATCAACTTGGAGCATTAATGTATATCTCACAATTTATTAGCATAGATTCTAACATCTATGAAGACAGTGTGTAATACATTTGGCACACCTATTTTTTTTTACATGACATTTTTATTTGCTCCGTTCTTATTTTACCACTTGTAGTGATTGGTCATTTTTCATATTACTTCGACCATATCCATGACCATGATAAATGATCTATAAGCGTGGATCATTAGATTATCACATTCACTTAAGGAAATTAAAATCTTATGTTGATCAATTCATCACATTCACTTAAGGGAATGGAGATTTTATGTCGATCATTTAAACGACCACGTCCATGAAAAATATCATCATCACTGTCACATTCATTTTAAGGAATGGACGAATAGTTGAAGTAATTTTATATTTTTGGCGAAAGCTCATTAACTTTTCTTTTACATAATATGAGAATTTGACAATATCTCATGATACTTTTCAAACCATATTCTCGATACCGCTAACATAGAAGCATGTTCGAGACTTTGAAAATAGATAATGTTTTCTTAAACATCTCTTCATCAGTATCATTTAAATCACAATTTTATTTGTTCAGATATAACACTGAAAATTGTGAGATTTAACTCGCTTACACTTTTTTTTCTTGCAACATGAGGTGCATACAATAGAGCGAGCTTTCAGAAAAAAAATACTTTTCTTTTATACCATTTTTTTTCTCAAAACATAACATGAGGTTATGTTATTATGATTCACTTGAGGGAATCATCAAAGCACATTAGGCTTTAAACAAAAATAATCATAACTTGAGGTTATGCTATCGTGATTCACTTGATAGAATCATATTTGAACATTTTAACAATAACTTGAGGTTATTGTATTTTCATTTTATAATCATAATAGAACTTGAGGTTCTATAATAATCATAACATGAGGTTATGATATCTTTTGATTCTCTGAAGGGAATCATAATAGAACTTGAAGTTCTATTTTTCTTTTTATTTTAAATATAACACGAGGTTATGTTATTGATTCTATTAATTGAATCGAATTAGAACTTGAGGTTCTAATAATTTTTTTTCCGTTAACATAATATGAGATTATGTTATTTGATTCACTTGATTGAATAATGTTCTAGCTTCTTTCTTTAACATAATGAGATTATGTTATTTGATTCTCTTGAGAGAATCATCATAGAACATTCTAATCATAACTTGAGGTTATGTATTTGATAGAAACATGATAGAACCTGAGTTCTTATCCTTTTATTTTTTTTAATTTGAATATCATAACACAAAGTTATGTTATTTTGACTCTTTCATGAGAATACATTTTGATTATGTTCATCATAGTAGAACTTGAGGTTCATACTCTTCTTTTTTTTTCTAAACATAATGTGAGGTTATGATATTCAAAACGTGAACTTTAGAAACTTTGAATTAGATAATAATAATGAATATTCTCGGAAAAAAAAATCGATAAACATCAACCAAGTTAAAAGCAGATAAAAATAATAACAAAAACAGATAACTAAGAACGCCAGAATTCGTCAATTCATGAATTAATAGAGGTTTCTCTTATTTTAATTTTAATAGAATGCTAAGAATATTATATAGTCATATAAAAGTAGTACCAACTTGGCACATAACTCTATATGATAGTATAGAGGTAACGTGGCACATAACCTGTTAGAGGTATAAGGATCCAAGACATACCTTAAACAGTAGACGTAGTACCTAAAAACAAAATCAAAAGTATTTTTAGAGAGTGCTGATAACGTATTGTAAATATAATGAACAAAAACACAAAAATGAGAGAGGAAGATCATTCTCTTTATTGATATGTATTCATAATGTTACAATAGGAGGTATTTATAAGACATAGGAAAACCCTAACTTGTTTATCAAGACTAGGATGAATAGACATAAGCCCATAAGCCCATAATGTTTTACAATACTATGTGCATTATTAGCATTATTTACTTACTTGTAGAACAAGTGAATAATGGATACAAAGTACATTTATAGCTGATATACCTTTATGAGTTTATATCTTGTTTGTGCAATATATTAGGTAACCAGCTTATTTGTGTAATTGGTTTTGTTTAGTTAGATGGAATGTAACGATGAAAAAATTGAATAAACATATTAATTGAATGAGTCAACCAGTGTTTTGTTTGGTTGTTATAATGAACATTGGATATGAATGAAATTAATGTTATATGATAGAATATCATTCCATGTCGGAATCTAACAAAACAAAATTAGGAGTATCCATGAAATGAAAATGGTGGTTACGAGTGTAATGGAATTAATCAAAGAAATATGTGATTTTGTTCCAAAACTTAAAACAAACGACAAATTTTAATTTTATTACAATGCAGTGTTGCAAAAAAAGGTCTACAAGGCTGATTAATCGCCGCCTAGGCGCTACAGGGCCACCAACCTTGCCGATTTACGTAATTGGGTCAAACAGATAGGTCAACGGCGTTTAACGGCGGTCAATGATGGTCAAACTTGCCGAAAAACCACAAATCTTGCCAGAAGTACCCAAAACTCACCGTAAACTTATTTTGATCACTTATAGTAACCGTTTTAGCCTATTACAAGTTGTTTTTTAGAAAAAATCTTGCCGAAAATGCATAAAACTCGCTAGAAATACACAAAACTTGGCGAAAATACCAAAACTTTTCTAAAAATGCCAATCTGATTAATCACCGATTAATCACGCCTAGACCGATTACAAGCTACAAGGTGGTCGATCGTCCGACTACCGATTCGCGATTTTTGCAATCTTGTTACAATGACTTATTCCTTTATGACTTATATTTTACGTACCAAACACTGCGCAACCATTATCCGTTTTTGGTTAGTAAATTTGGAGGTTTTTTTTGGAAAAATGTCTTTGCAAAAATGATTATTTGCAAACTTTGGACATTATTTATATATATATATATATATATATATATATATATATATATATATATATATATATATATATATATATATATATATATATATATATATATATATATTATTTTTATTAGCTAGTAGGTTTGCGTTCTCCTTGAAGAGAGTTGCGTTCTTCTTGAAGGGAGCTTCACAACGAGGTAAAGCATGTTTAAAATTGAGTTAATATGAATGAGATATCATGTCTCAAAGTGTAGCATTTGAAACACAAAATCTCGCACATTGCCTGGTAAAGGAAGTGTGGAGGTGTTTATATAGAAGTCAAGATACCAACAATCAAATTGCTTTGTTGGTTTTTACTCTAACGCTTACGTGCGCACACAGAGGGGTGCAGATTTCGGACTTTCTGGACCAAAATGGGTTTCAAGCTTGTGAACTCATGCTAGCCCTCGCGACATGCAGACATGAATTCAACTCCGAAAATTTGCCTATACGCGAATCCTTTTGCTACAAGTTCGAGTTTCCTTTTCCAGTTTCAGTTTCTGTAAATCTATTTTAGGAATACACTTAAAACTTATTCAACAAGTTCTATAGAATCTTTTTGTGTAATAAATTAATAAAAGATATGCAAAATTAATCTTGGTGAACAAGACAAGTTTTACTATAAATATTGCCTATGTCGACACAAGCAAAACGTCACTCCATAGGGACGAATTTCAAGCATCCTTTCGATTAGAAGCACGCCTACGTTTTCGTGAAAACTAAGGCAACTTTGTCACGGGCGGTAGTACATCTGCTTTGACTGTTGTATTGTGTGAAACAGGCGGCGAATCTATTTTAAAGGAAGCGTGTCAAACATGTGACTCGACTCTTTAGTGATAAGTGTGTCATACACATGTCGCGATTCTTTAGTGCTTCGTTGTTGATTTACGTTGGTGATCTAGTAAGTCTTTTGACTATTTTATAGTTGTTTTTTATTTAATTATCGTTTATAAGAGTTTATTTTTGCTTTTATCTCATTCTGTTTGTATTTAATTCTGCTATTTATTTACTATTCATTTTATTTATTATAATCAGATTTATATTAATAAAAATGTAATAGTTCCCCTGAGTTAAATACATTGTAAAAGTTGATTAAATATAGACACAAGTATATTGATCGCGCTGTTAATTATTCATCATTTTTTGTATCATTCCTCGAACCTTTTTTTAGTTATAGTATGCTTTGAGCATTCCACATTATTCATCATTTTGACAAATTGAGATTGCTTGATATGATTTGCAGCATCAACTTGAACATATATATGCCACGGTTTTAGTAAGATTTCATTGCATGAGACTTTTTCTTATCACCACATCCTCAAGTGAATTTTCATGTTGTTTTGAGATCTTTCCTTAAGTACTCAATATTGATACTAATGTATTTTCTTAATTATTGCCACACACAAAATAACGGAGTAGAACTAAAAGAAAGAACAAAAAACTAGTTATAACAAATATATGCGGAACTGTTTAGTTGGTGATTTTTTTTTTTCTTTTTTTTCTGTTTTTAAATTTTTAAATGGATTGGTTTTTTTTATTTAGAGAAGAGTTGAGAATTTTGAAAACCCGTTTAGATAGATTTATATTTTTCTTTTTTTAGAAAATGAAAATATGTTTAGATGAAGCTCTTTTCAAACATTTTTTCTTTTTTAAATCAACATTTTTTTCTTTCCATATTGGATCTTTGTACGGTTTTATATGTTTTCATCTATTTTTTTCCGTTTTTCTACGTTATCATTTGTTTTTATTCATTTTTATACGTTTCATCCGGTTTTATTACGTTTTTTATGTTTACGTAAGTTTTTTTACGTTTTCGTTCGTTATTTTACGTTTTCGTATGATTTTTTACGTTTTCGTCTGGATTTTTACGTTTTCGTCCGTTTTTTTATGTTTTTGTCTTTTTTAACGTTTTCGTCTGTCTTTTACGTTTTCGTATGTTTTTTTTATGTTTTCGTCCATTTTTTAAAGTTTTCGTCCGTTTTCTTACGTAGGATAACGTAAGAAAACATAGAACAACATACAAAAAGTACAAAACTTGCGAAATCATATGAAAACGGACAAAAACATAAAATAGAATGAAAACGTAAAAAAGGGATGAAAATGTAAAAAAATGAACCAAAATGTAAGAAAACAGACGAAAATGTAAAAAAAAACCAACGAAATCGTAGAAAAAATGGACGGAAACGTTAAAAAATAGATGAAAACCTAAAAAAGCGGAAGAAAAACGTAAAAAAATGACGAAAACATAAAAAAAAAGGAATAAAACGAAAGAAAACGGGCGAAAACGTAAGAAAACATGCGAAAACATAACAAAACGAATGAAACTTATTAAAAAGGACGTACAAAAGTGATAATGAAAAAAAATGAGATGAGTAAAATCAACTTTTCAAATTTATATTTAAAATTTATAGAATGTGACTTCATTTTTTTTTAAATTGTTTGGAAAAAAAATGTCATTAAACAGATTTTCAATTTTTATTTTTTTGATATAAAGTTTTATAAAAAGTAAAAAAATTTCACCAACTACACGGTCATAATATTTTATTATGGGTGGAGATACGCAGGCACCCCATGGGGCCCGTCCGTACAACAGGCGCAGGTACCTTTTTTTTTTTTTTTTTTTATTTAATTGTGTAGTGTTTATTTTGTGTGGTATATTTAATTTGTGTAGTGTTTTTATATGTATAGTGTATTTATTTGTGTAGTGTTTTTACATGTAGAGTATTTATTTGTGTATTGTTTCCATTTAATTAAACAATAACAATAAAACATTAGACATTAAAACATTAAACAAGTACAACAACAAATGTTACTAATATTACAACGAAATCTACTCCACATGAAGATTATTAATGTCATCTATAAGCTCATAGAGTATTCCACTCGACTGACATGCGTGATCAACTGGATTTCTTGCCAATTCCAGTGATGCCTCCAACGTCTTTATTTTTTCCTTCAACAAATTGTTTTGAGCCAATAGCATATTGATCATTTTATCTTTAGTTTCGCAGTTTGAGCACTGCGTTGAAGAAGAGACTTGACCAAAGTACTTTTGTTGAAATATTTCCTTCCACATGAAGTATCGACACCCATAATCTTAAGTCCTTGGCTGTTACATGATGAAACAATTATAAGAAATGTATTATAAACAAACAAGTTATTGATATATTTACGTAAATAAGCAAACGTTTAATTATTTATCTTTGACAAAGGACATGCATTATACTTCAGACCACAAGTTTTGGACTTGTGGGATGTTCTTTCAATTATAAAACCACGTCAACAACGACACAAGAAAGGATTTTCTTGTTGCATCCGGCCAAAAGAATTTGTATAATTATTCACAACATAAATCAGTAATATCATGGTTCACAAAATTAGAAGCTTTGAATACATAAATAACCAATCTTGTTATAGATTAATAGTTGATACATGGTTCACAAAATCACAATATAACTAGAAACTAAGATCAATCACGCCCGAGGCGTAGTCGCTCCAATGATGCTGCCATCTGTCCCACACGAAACTCTAACTCTGAAATGTGTCTCCTCAATCCGGCAATCTCTCGCTCGTACTCGTCAATGCGAGACGGCTGTAACACGAAACTCTAAGAAGCATGGACAAGATGGTGCTCCCGTATGCAATGCTCCTAACCAATCTTGCTAAATTCATCTTTGCATTAGATCCTTCTCCACAAACCTATGACCATAGCTTTTGCAACAAGGTTATGGTACCATTGACCGAGGGAAGAACCACGAGGTTTATGGTAGATGGCAAGAGGCCTCACCCACCCACGGATTCCTCGGAAGAAAGGGAGAGACCAAGAGAAGGTGAAGGAAGTAGCAACCCACTCGGAAATACTGAACTCGACCCCTTGGAATATATCAACCGATTGCCGGATGTTCCTGGTGCATCACCCGAATGGCAACAAACCAAGGGAATCTTCAAGTGCTTTGCCAACTTCTTGAAGAAAAAGAGGTAGAGTGGAGGACGGGTGAAGACGAGATGGGAAGGAGAAGAAAGGTAAGGTCTTAGGACCCAAGTGTATGATGAAAAATTTCAAACAATGGTTTGTAACACTTTAAACTATGCTCGTAGTATGTAGGTATCGTCATATCTTGGCACTAAAACAACTCTAACTTAGGTATTTGAAAAATGAGATTTTACGACCCCTTGAGTGGTCGTCGTCACTCATTCTAGGAATTTTAGCTCTTCCTACTTTGCTATACATTATGGTAGTTGTGTTCTTGCATTTAGTCCCCACAGAAACAACTAGGAGAAGCATTTACTAAGAAGTGCAAAGTTGCACATTTCTTTGAAAAGCCTTCGATCTGCAGAGGCGGATCCCAGCATTGAACTAGCGGATCCCTCCCGAGAAAGGAACCGTGGGATCCGTGGCATCTGATAAGCAATACAGATTTGCCTACATCAGAATAGTCTACTAGATCACCTCACACGAGTCAAACATAAGATACTAAAGCCAACTAAGTCTTCCTCAAATACTTGAAAACCTCACTCTCATCCATGGCTTATCTAGGATATATTTTCGAAATATTTTTGATTTATCAACTAGTCAAAACTCACCATAATTCCGCTCCAACACTCACACATTATCTATCACGTTTGATAGCACTTAGTTTGGTCTATCCTTCAATTTTATCAAATTGATCTCAATTATCTTTGCCTCAAAATTATGCTCAAAAATAGTTTTTTATTTCTTTTTATTTTTAAAGATTTTAGTAAATTCCTCTTAGGACATCATCTGACTTCTAGGACTGGTTACCACCATTTCTCCATATAAAATTAAATGATATCCTTGTCAAACATATAATTAGACTACCCAAAGTCAATTTTCTTGCCCAAAACCATCATTAAGCACCATCACTTATTATGGTTGAAGATTTGAGATATCCAACAGCTAAAGACTTCAAAATTAAGTCAAAACCTCGAAATTCATTGATAATAAACCTTACAAAAGCATAATCATTTCACCTAAAACACATCGACAGTAGGATCCACAGTATTTAACCGGAAGGATCCTGGCGAGAGGATCCGCGGGATCCGTAGCTGCAGAAAGCCTCAATCAGCTTCCATATTCAATTCTAAGTCATCTTTTGGTTCTCTAACCACTTTTAGCATTCATTTATTATCCTCCTAGAGCTGATCAAAACCTTAAGAGCATGCTTAGTCCTTTAATTGGCCAAGAATTTAATTTCCTAATTCAAATTATCCTTTATAAACCAAACAACCTTAGGTTTAAGGCACCATCCTCACTCACCTTTCAAAAATCAGCAATTAGAAGCTCACATTAGCATCATCATCACCATGACTAAGACTCTTAGCAACAACTCCTCAACCTTAGGATCATCCAAAAGAAAGGGTCAAATGATCCATGAAATCTCTTCCACCGAAACATCCCCTATTAGAGATAATGATACTAGAACCCCATCCCATCAAACTCATCCAACAAAGGCTAAGAGAACCGCAAGGATTAGCATCAAACCTTTCGGACTAGAGAAAGGATCCTCTAGCTCAAAACCAAACTTGACTAGTTCTAGCAAGCCATCAAAACCATCATTCATTGAGCATGGACTACACTCCTTGAATGAGCCTCTCCCTCACCCAAACATCTATTCATTGTTTCATTCACCACCAAGAAACTCCCATTCACCAACCTTTTCATTAAATAGGGAACCACCAAAAACGCCAACTAGCCCATCATAGGAGACAAGGAACAATCTTGATCATATGGAAGAAGTTCCATTACCACCCTCATTTTTAGAACCTCATCCTACTTCTCAAAATGAAGACCCGCAATCACACATAGAACCTCCTCAAAATATCCATTTTCCTCCGGGTCCAAACCAAGACAATAATTGTCCAAATTGTCTAAACACTCAAGGACTTGTTCAAGAAGCACGAAATGAGATACATTTCATGTTTAATCATCTTCTTGAAAAGTTGGATCAAATCATCAAGTCCACTCATCCCTAGACTCAAGCACATTGTTGCATTTTAAGTCTAGCAACTAGTTAGTATTAAGTGGTACTTGTATGTCCTAGTTCATTCTCTTAGTTTTAGAGATTTGTTTGGTTATCTCTTGTTTTATTGAATGAATATTTATATGCTATGATTACTTTGTGCGTTGTGCTTGTTATTTCACACATATATCATCTCTTTATTAGCATTGTTTGACACATCTTCACTGCTGAAGAAACTGTCACCAGATAGCCGGATCCCTCCAAAATGCCTAGCTGGATCCTTCCAAGAAGGGAACCGTGTGATCCGTGGTACAGAAGCACAAATTTCTACTAACTTAAGTTTTATTTGCAGGAAATTATGCACTATACTCTTGTTTTCTAACCTTTACTTTGTAGATTTTCAAAATACATATGAAGATTTTGACACCATAAAGCTAGGGGGAGCTTTGTGTCAAACGATATTGCAAAAACGTTGCAACTTAATCCGATTTTGGATTATACTTCATGACCCCCCATTGCAACTTTGCTATCTTCAAGGGGGAGCACGTTGTCGTCATTTAGACGAACCATTTGCAAACATATTTGCAAACACAATTAGTTTATTTTACGTTATGTCCTTGACGCCCTTTCAAAGGGATGGACTCGTAAAGGGGGAGTTAAGATGAGTACCATTTCCGTCACTTGCTCTCTTTTACATTTTTACATATTTTTTTACATTTTTTTTCTCTCTTATAAAAATTGTGTTAGTTTCTTTTAACACTTTTTGTTTCGACAAAAAGGGGGAGAAAAAAGTAAAAACTAATAATTCAAATTTGCTACGAATTTTAGTTTTTCTTAAAATAATTTTATGTTTTGTCATCAACAAAAAGGGGGAGATTGTTAATACAAATAAGCCATAAAAACGTTTATTTATATTTTACGATCTTCTAATGTTTTGTCGATAACAAACGTAAAATCATTTTAACGAAACAAATAAAATACGTAAATAGTTTGAGTCAATAGTTTCCTAACACACTTACGTTTTCACATAAAACACTAAAACAAGTATAAGTGATTTTATGATTTAGATACATATGTACAACAACTAGTGTTTACATATTGGGTTAACATATACTTAAACTAAGTATACTAAAATGGGTAAAAACAAGTATATACTAAAATGGGTAAAAAACAAGTATATACTAAATGGGTAAAAACTAGTAAATGGTATTGACCCATAACCCATGGTTTTATATATACCACTTAACCAAGTTCATTGTATCCTTGAGATACATTGCATCTAGAAAGAAAACCATGGATTAACCCATAACCCATGACCCATGATCCATAACCAAAAATACCCATGGGCAAAGAGGAGCGTTCCACGAATCCCTGGCTTTGTGCTAGCCGGATCCCTTGTGGGAGGGATCCGAGGGATCCGGGGAACAGTAGAGAATTTCCTCTATAAATAGAGAGCCATTTCTTCCTTTCTACTCATCACTTTACACACATACTTCCCAAAGTATTATAACCCTCTAACCTCAGATCCAAGTGTTCTATGTAGTTTGTCTTTTGTTTTTGTGTGATTCTCTAGGTTCCTCTTAAAGGCGAGATCACCACTTCTTGAAGACGAGCAAGCTCAAGTCCATGAGTTGCCATGCTTCGTCATCATCAAGACAACTAAGGTTCTCTTGTTGATAGTTCTTTCTTTCTTCATAGATGTTGGGTTGAAGGCATTAGTGAAGGATGCCGAAAGTGTCAAGAAGAAAGCATTAGTGAAAGGTGCTTATCGTCCGTGTCAAAGCATTAGTGAAGAATGCTAAAGGTGTCAAGACGAAGGCATTAGTGAAGGGTGCCAAGCGTTGTGTCAAAGGCATTAGTGAAAGATGCCGAAGAATCAAATCAAGTAGCATTTGGGAAGAATGCCTAGGTCGTATAATCGATGAGGTGCATCGTTATACATATAAGTATTTGTTTATTTCCAAGGATGGTGATATCCTTGATGGTGTTGTAACAAGGAGTGGATCTCCTTGACATTAGGTGTTGTGTTGTGAAGGGTAGTAGTTCCTCCATAGTAATGGAACTAGGTGCTTAGCCTAGTACCTAATAAAGGGTAGGCGACGTTGTGATAGGATTAGTTCTCCTTGGTGTGAAAGAACTCAGTGGTTAGCCTAGCACCGTATAAAGGGTAGGCGACGTTGTGTTAGGTGTGGTTCGCCTTGGTGTGAAGGAACTCGGTATTTAGCTTTGTACCGGAAAAAAGTTAAGCGACGTTGTGAAGGCTTCTCCGCCACAAGGAGTTGGTGTAGTGCTTACGAACTCGAGTAGGTGACTCGGGGAGTGGAGTAGGGCAAGGAAGGTGTCCTTGTAGCCGAACCACTATAAATACTTGTGTCGTGGTGATGTGTTTCTTACTCTTTATCTTTCATTACACGTTTATATATCAATCTATCAACGTCCAACATAAACAACCAAATAGATTGACATAAGTCGATCTAAATATTTAAAAGGAAGTTTTAAATTGGTAAAACTATTCAACCCCCCCTTCTAGTTTTCCACATAGTTTATTTTTGCTTTTATCTCATTCTGTTTGTATTTAATTCTGCTATTTATTTACTATTCATTTTATTTTTTATAAGATTTATATTAATAAAAATGTAATAGTTCCCCTACAGGTTAAATACATTGTAAAAGTTGATTAAATATAGACACAAGTATATTGATCGCGCTGTTATTTATTCATCATTTTTTGTATCATTACCCGAACCTTATTTTAGTTATAGTATGCTTTGAGCATTCCACATTATTCATCATTTTGACAAATTGAGATTGCTTGATATGATTTGCAGCGTCAACTTGAACAGATATATGCCACGGTTTTAGTAAGATTACATAGCATGAGACTTTTTTTTATCACCACATCCTCAAGTGAATTTTCATGTTGTTTTGAGATCTTTCCTTAAGTACTCAATATTGATACTAATGTATTCTCTTAATTATTGCCACACACAAAATAACGGAGTACAACTAAAAGAAAGAGCAAAAAACTAGTTATAACAAATATATGAGGAGCTGTTTAGTTGGTGATTTATTTTTTTATTTTTTATTTATTTTTTTATTTTTTTAATTTTTAAAGAACGGATTGGTTTTTCTTATTTAGAGAAGAGTTCAAAATTTTGAAAACCCGTTTAGTTGGATTTATATTTTTCCTTTTTAAAAAAATGAAAAGATGTTTAAATGAAGCTCTTTTCAAACATTTTTTCTTTCTTAAATCAACATTTTTTCTTTCCATATTGGATCTTTGTACGTTTATTTACGGTTTTATATGTTTTCATCTATTTTTTCCCGTTTTTCTACGTTATCATTTGTTTTTATTCATTTTTATACGTTTCATCCGGTTTTATTACGTTTTTATGTTTTCGTCAGTTTTTTTTACGTTTTCGTCTGTTATTTTACGTTTTCGAAAGTTATTTTACGTTTTCGTCTGATTTTTTACGTTTTCGTCCTTTTTTACGTTTTCATCTAGTTTTTACGTTTTCGTCTGGATTTTTATGTTTTCGTCCGTTTTTTTATGTTTTTGTTTTTTTTACGTTTTCGTCCGTCTTTTACGTTTTCGTATGTTTTTTTATGTTTTCGTCCATTTTTTAACGTTTTCGTTCGTTTTCTTACGTAAGATAACGTAAGAAAACGTAGAATAACGTACATAAAGTACAAAACTTACGAAATCATATGAAAACAGACGAAAACATAAAAAAGAATGAAAACGTAAAAAAAATGGATGAAAATGTAAAAGAAAACAGACGCAAAAGTAAAAAACCGTTGAAAACGTACAAAAATTGGACGAAAACGTAAAAAAATGGACAGAAACGTTAAAAAATCAGATGAAAACATAAACTAACGGAAGAAAACGTAAAATTACGGACGAAAACGTAAAAAAAGCGGTAGAAAGACGTAAAAACGGACGAGAACATTAGAAAACGGACTAAAACGTAAGAAAACGAGCGAAACCGTAAAAAAACGTACAAAAGCGAACGAAAACATACAAATAGGACAAAACGTAAAAAACGAATGAAAACTTATTAAAAAGACGTATAAAAAGTGATAACGAAAAAAGTAAAAAGAGTAAAATCAGCTTTTTAAATTTGTTGTTAAAATTTAGAGAACGGAAATTCTTTTTTCTTTTTTTAAATTGTTGAAAAAAATGTCACTAAACAGATTTTCAATTTTTCTTTTTTCATATAAAAGATTTTCATAAAAAAACATTTCGCCAACTAAACGACCATAATATTTTATTATAACATTGACTTTTGTTATCATTATAAGATTGTGCAGGGGTGAGCGAAAAAACCGTAAATACCGAATAAACCGAAAACCGAAACCGAAACCGAACCGAATTTGCTAAAACCGAACTGAACCGAACTACTAATTCGGTTCTCGGTTTGGGTATGGGTTTGACAGTTTGAAGCGAAAACCAAATTCATATAAATATATATTTTTTTTATATATTTATATATATATTTATATATTTTTATGTATATTTATATATAAATAAATACTATTAAAAGTTATCATAATATAATAAAACACTTTATATGCTTGAAATATATTTTTTTGCTAAATATCTATGTAATTATTATTATTTTTTTTTAAATAGTAAAATTCGGGTTATTCGGGTCAACCCAAGAACCGAACCGAATTAGAATTCAACCGAACCAAACTGAAAACCGAATTTAAATTTGGTTCGGTTCGGTTTTCGGGTTGGCCTAAAAAATATTTTTAACCAAATTAACCGAACCGAACTAACCGAAAAACCCGATGACCGAACCGATCAACACCCCTAAGATTGTGTAATAAATGTTAGGTTGTATAGTCGAGTTACATTTTTGTACAAGAATAAATGAACAAAATTGACAAAGAGGACCCAATGATGTGATAAGATTCAATGGTGGTGTTCTATTGTTGACCCTTCTTGACTATCTCAAGACCACAAGAATCTATTCAAATATGTTTATGAAATTATAGCTACAAAAGTATGCAATTTGCATAAAACATATTCTTTTTTTTTAAACAAATAAAACATATTCTTCACCAACAACCAAATAAACTTGATCCACATATATACACATCCAGAATGAAAACAAATAAGTTGAAAGAAAAAGTGAGGGACCATCCATGGAAGAAGAAATCATCAAACAAGTACCACGGTTGAATTTCCATCTATGACAAAATTATCATTACTCCTTTTGATATCATCTTTCTTAATATATGCACATGTGTTTATGCATATTTATACACTAACCCTAAAAATTTCAACATTGTTTCGTTTTTTTTTATTGTAGTTTATAAACTTTGAAATCGAGTTGAGGAAGTTGTTTCCAGGTGAATTCAAGGAGTCTTCCTCAACGACTTAAGCAAACTTCATCTTCTTCATCATCTTCAAGATCATTATCAATGGACAATAGCGTGGAGAACTAGGTTGCGTGCACACGGGAATATATATATATATATATATATATATATATATATATATATATATATATATATATATATATATATATATATATATATATATATATATATATATTAGGAAAATAAATTAGTGTATGAAGTCAAAAGAAATTGCCATGTGGAATTTAATATGTAAATTTGAAAGAAAATTATTTAATAAATTAAAGGGCATTCTCGGTAATTGACATTCCTAATATATCTCATTTATCATAATTGCTAAGTCAAATTCCCACATCTCTCATATACATCCATGAGTACGACTTTCTTCTTCTCTAAGGATTTCATTCATATAAACACGCGCGTACTATTTGAACAAGAAAAGCTATGTGATTTCATTCAAAAGGTAGCCCTTTTTGTTGAACAACGGCTATTATACATGCGGGCTAATTAGTCGCTATCTAAGGAGGAAATAACTTACAGAAAAATATCAATATAATATAATGGACCATCCATGGAAGAAGAAATCATCAAACAAGTACCACGTTTGAATTTCCATCTATGACAAAATTATCATTACTCCTTTTGATATCATCTTTCTTAATATAGGCACATGTGTTTATGCATATTTATACACCAACCCAAAAAATTTCAACATTGTTTCGTTTTTTTTATTGTAGATTATAAACTTTGAAATCGAGTTAGTTGAAGAAGTTGTTTCCAGGTGATTTCCCGCAAGGAGTGCTTCCTCAACGACTTAAGCAACCTCGGGCTTCATCTTCTTCATCATCTTTAAGATCATTATCAATGGACAATAGCGTGGAGAACTAGGTTGCACGGACACGGACACGGCCACGGTGTCCGACACGGACACGGACACGACGATACGGCAAAATCTAAAAATATAGGACACGAACACGGCGTGGACACGGGAATATATATATATATATATATATATATATATATATATATATATATATATATATATATATATATATATATATATATATATATTAGGAAAATAAATTAGTGTATGAAGTCAAAAGAAATTACCATAATACCATGTGAAATTTAATATGTAAATTTGAAAGAAAATTATTTAATAAATTAAAGGGCTAAGTCAAATTCCCACATCTCTCATATACATCCATGAGTACGACTTTCTTCTTCTCTGTCTTGTGAAACCACGACTATCTAAAAATCCGGCTTTCATCTAAAAATCCGGCCATCTGCTGTCATGTTTGATATGTAAGGAAAAGTATTTTTTCTTTTTGGATCTTGATGACGATCGGCTTCTACACACAGATCTGATTGTTTTCCGGCGGCGACTACACCGTGTCCACCCGTGTCCAAAATCGTGTCCTACCCGTGTCGAACCCGTGTCCAAAATCGTGTCCAGATCGAATCGCACGTGGGACACGGCACGTGCGTGTCGGACACGTGTCCCAGCCGTGTCCGTGTCCGACACGTGTCCGACACTGCCACTCCGAGGTTTCTGCCATGTCCGTGCTTCCTAGGTGGAGAACTTGCCATTTCATTTCAACAAGCATAATTCCACTCCTTATATGTCCGAAATGTTTGCTCTCACAAAACCATTCATGGACCAACAAGCACCAAATCAAACACCACAGTCAACAACAATATTGAGATCAAAAGTTCCTCTGCGGCAAGCTTTACAACAAATTAGAACCTCTCAGTCGATACCTTCAAGAGAACACGAAGAAGCTGCCATGACAAGAGCATTTCTAGCAGTCATTTCTTCTACTGCTTCTCCTCCTCCTTCTTCTTCATTTCCATACCAACGCCAACCCCCTAGAGTTGCTAGTGCTTTTAAGAGATATGGATCAAGTAATTTAGGACCTATTAAACAACGAGTTCCAAATCGACAAAATCTACACGAAAGATCATTTTCATTCTTCCGAAAACTAAGTGAGGCTCGTGCTCAAAGAGATAAAATGGACCAAACAACTAGACCTACTAGCAATCAATTTCTGCACGTGATAGCGGAGCGAAAGCGAAGAGAAAAACTCAATGAACGCTTTCAAACTTTGAGATCACTGATTCCTCCAGGGACCAAGGTATATCTAATTTGTATCTTCTTTTTTTTTTATTATTAATATTTTATTTTATTTTATGAGGCTCTTCTTTAAAATTTGAACGTCAAGTAAACAATATAGTAGTAATAAAAACGAAACCCTAGTTTACTATTTACTGTATAACACTTGTTTATTATTTTTTATGAGAAAGTGTAATATGCATTATATTCTGCTTAAATTTAGGTTTAGTTTTGTGCCTTAACTTACGTGCTAGTTTTTCATTTCTTCAAAAAATAATTATAAGTTTAGGTTTCTTAATCATCTCTCTTATTACTTATGTTTTTATATATGGCTTATGATCACTTTAGAAGGATAAGGCATCAGTGTTATCAAACACAATGGAGTACATATCTTCTTTAAAGTCTCAAGTCGAGGAGCTCAACAAAAGAAATCGGATTTTGGAGACTGGTCAGCATGCCAGGAAAGAACCACCTAATGAAGGTTCCAGACGTTTTTCCGGGAAGGGTCATGTAGTTGGCATCACCGACATTGGTGAATCAACTAGTGGTTGACTTGGAAGTGAATGCAAGAGGAAATGTGATACTGGTGGATTTGGTAATGAGCGTATTGGAGTTCATTAAACAGACCGAGAATGTAAGTGTCATGTCTATATATGCCGGGACTCGAATGTTGGAGACAGAAGCTATCGCAAATCGAGTTATTTTGAGATTAAGAGTTCAGGTATACATTCATGTGTATCATGTTTCATTACAAACATGTGTATCATTATTCAGTTTTGATGCGTTTTAATGACCTAATTTGGATCTTATAGATTCATGCATATTTAAAAACAAATGACATACTTTATGATTTCAACTTTATTAAACATCTTCTAAGAAGCTTCTCATGATTCATGATAAACTAAAGATTAGATTAAATGACATGATAACCAACTTTCTAAGTTACACTTATTCATGCATTTTACTGAAGCTAATTAAAAATCCAATATTTGTGGTTTCCTGGAACATGTTCATCAACTTATTTGACCTACCATAGCATAAGCTATTTTTCAATTTCAATTTAAAGAATAAGTTTTATGGGTAGATATGGTGTTCTCCTACAATAAGTTATCACATTACGTCCTATTATTGCATGTCATTTATTTGATTCAAAAAATAAATAACTTCAGGTTATCAATATATAAGTAGTATATAGATTTCTGAATGTTTGTTGATAAATGGTCAACAAAACAAAATGTTATTCTATTAAGGACAATAATAGAAAATGTTATTCTATTAAGGACAATAAAAGAACAAGAGTATCCATTAATTGTTGGTTCCTTAATTGTTATTCTATTAAAACCATCACAATAGGTCAAGTTGTTAAAAGCTTTTCACTATTTCAACAAGTTATTTTAGTGTGTCTTTTTGCATTGCATCAAAAGCTTTTTGAAAAGCTTTTCACCAAAGACTTGATGAACCTCAAGTCTTTTATCCAAATTTTAGTCATTAAATGCATTATTCATTAAAAGCATTAAATGCATCAAGTCTTAAAGACTTAATGCATTGTAGATGCTCGAGGACAATATAGATTTCAAAAAGTCTATACTTGCCTTTTATGTAGGGAAATGAATGGGACAAATCAAGCTTCGAAGAAGCAGTGAGGAGGCTTCTTGATGACCTGGCACAATGACATGTTGTCATTTCTTTTTTACACTTGTGATCATTTTTGGACAACTTTAAAAAACCTAACAAGATATATTTATTTCTATGTGCATTATTAGCATTACTTACTTACTATATTTACTAGGGTGCAGGATTACTCCCTTTTACTCAAAAATAGCATTATTTACTTACTTGTAGAACAAGTGAATAATGCATACAAAGTACATTTATAGCTGATTATATTTACCTTTTATGAGTTTGTATGTTGTTTGTGCAATATATTAGGTAACCGGCTTATTTGTGTAATTGGTTTTGTTTAGTTAGATGGAATGTAACGATGAAAAAATGGAATAAACATAATAATTGAATGAGTCAATCAGTGTCTTGTTTGGTTGTTATGTCGTGATGGAATGAATATTTTCACATATTGTTTGATACTCCATCCGTCTCAAAATTATTGTCAACAGACAAGAATCATCAAGTTTAATAAAAGTGGGACCCCTACAATTTTCAACCAACCAAATAGATATTCCATCACTAAATTCTCTTTTTATTACTAAAAACGGAAAGTGGACAATTTTATTGAGACATCCCAAAAAGGAAATATGGACCATTATTTTGAGACGGAGGGAGTATGTTATAATGAACATTGGATATGAATGAAATAAATGTTATATGACAAAATATCATTCCATGTTGGAATCTAATAAAACAAACTTTGGAGTATCCATGAAATGAAAATGGTGGTTACGAGTGTAATGGAATTAATCAAGAAATATGTGATTTTATTCCAAAACTTAAAACAAACGACATATTTTAATTCTATTACAATGACTTATTTCATTACGACTTAGATTTTACGTACCAAACACTGCGCAACCATTATCCGTTTTTGGTTAGTAAATTTGGAGGTTTCCTTTGCAAAAATGATTATTTGCGAACTTTGGACATTATTTAATATATGTATATGCTATATATTATTTTTATTCGCTAGTAGGTTTGTGGAGGTGAAGCATGTTCAAAATGGAGTTAATATGAATGAGATATCATGTCTCAAAGTGTAGCATTTGAAACACAAAATATGGGAAAAATATTGAATTCCACATTGCCTGGTAAAGGAAGTGTGGAGGTGTTTATATAGAAGTCAAGATACCAGCCATCAAATTGCTTTGTTGGTTTTTACTCTAACGCTTAGGTGCGCACGCAGATGGGGGTGCAGATTTCGGACTTTCTGAAAAAAATGGGTTTCAAGCTTGTGAACTCATGAGAGCCCTCGCGACATGCGGACACAAATTCAACTCCGAAAATTCGCCTGTACGCGAATCCTTTTGCTACAGGTTCGAGTTTCTTTTTCCAGTTTCAGTTTCTGTAAATCTATTTTAGGAGTACACTTAAAACTTATTCAGCAAGTTCTATAGAATCTTTTTGTGTAACAACTTAATAAAAGATATGCGAAATTAATATTGGTGAACAAGACAAGTTTCACTATAAATATTGCCTAGGTCTCATTCGGTTTAGACACAAGAAAAACATCACTTTATAGGGACGAATTTCGAGCATCCTTTCGATTAGAAGCAAGCCTACGTTTTCGTGAAAACTAAGGCAACTTTGTCACGCCCGGTAGTACATCTGCTTTGACTGTTGTATTGTGTGAAATAGGCAGTTAATCTATTTTAAAAGAAGCATGTCAAACATGTGACTCGACTCTTTAGTGATGAGCGTGTCATACATATGTCGCGATTCTTTAGTGCTTCGTTGCTGATTTACGTTGGTGATCTAGTAAGTCTTTTGACTATTTTATAGTTGTTTTTTTATTTAATTATCGTTTATAATAGTTTATTTTTCTTCTATCTCATTTTGTTTGTATCTAATTCTGCTATTTATTTACTATTCATTTTATTTATTATAATCAGATTTATATTAATAAAAATGTAATAGTTCCCCTACAGGTTAAATACATTGTAAAAGTTGATTAAATATAGACACAAGTATATTGATCGCGTTGTTATTTATTCATCATTTTTTGTATCATTACCCGAACCTTATTTTAGTTATAGTATGCTTTGAGCATTCCACATTATTCATCATTTTGACAAATTGAGATTGCTTGATATGATTTGCAGCGTCAACTTGAACAGATATATGCCACGGTTTTAGTACGATTTCATAGCATGAGACTTTTTTTTATCACCACATCCTCAAGTGAATTTTCATGTTGTTTTGAGATCTTTCCTTAAGTACTCAATATTGATACTAATGTATTCTCTTAATTATTGCCACACACAAAATAACGGAGTAGAACTAAAAGAAAGAGCAAAAAACTAGTTATAAAACAAATATATGAGGAGCTGTTTAGTTGGTGATTTATTTTTTTATTATTTATTTTTATTTTTTTTGTTTTTAAATTTTTAAAGAAGGGATTGGTTTTTCTTATTTAAAGAATAGTTGAGAATTTTGAAAACCCGTTTAAATGGATTTATATTTTTCCTTTTTAAAAAAATGAAAAGATATTTAAATGAAGCTCTTTTCAAACATTTTTTCTTTCTTAAATCAACATTCTTCCTTTCCATATTGGATCTTTGTACGTTTATTTACGGTTTTATATGTTTTCATCTATTTTTTTTTCGTTTTTCTACGTTATCATTTGTTTTTATTCATTTTTATACGTTTCATCCCGTTTTATTACGTTTTTATGTTTTCGTCAGTTTTTTTTACGTTTTGGTCTGTTATTTTACGTTTTCGAAATTTTATTTTACGTTTTCGTCTGATTTTTTACGTTTTCGTACTTTTTTACGTTTTCATCTGGTTTTTACGTTTTCGTCTGGATTTTTATGTTTTCGTCCGTTTTTTTATGTTTTTGTTTTTTTTACTCTTTCGTCTGTCTTTTACGTTTTAGTATGTTTTTTTATGTTTTCGTCCATTTTTTAACGTTTTCGTTCGTTTTCTTACGTAGGATAACGTAAGAAAACGTAGAATAACGTACATAAAGTACAAAACTTACGAAATCATATGAAAACGGACGAAAACATAAAAAAGAATGAAATCGTAAAAAAAAGGAATGAAAATGTAAAAAAAATGGAACAAAATGTAAGAAAACAGACAAAAAAGTAAAAAAAACCGACGAAAACGTACAAAATGTGGACGAAAACGTAAAAAAATGGACAGAAACGTTAAAAAATCAGATGAAACCTAAAATAACGGAAGAAAACGTAAAATTACGGACGAAAACGTAAAAAAAAGCGGTAGAAAGACGTAAAAAACGGACGAGAACTTTAGAAAACAGACTAAAAAGTAAGAAAACGGGCGAAACCGTAAAAAAATGTAACAAAAAGAACGAAAACATAAAAAATGGACAAAAACGTAAAAAACGAATGAAAACTTATTAAAAAGACGTATAAAAAGTGATAATGAAAAAAGTAAAAAGAGTTAAATCAACTTTTTAAATTTGTAGTTAAAATTTAGAGAACGGAAATTCTTTTTTCTTTTTTCAAATTGTTGAAAAAAATGTCACTAAACAGATTTTCAGTTTTTCTTTTTTCATATAAAAGATTTTCATAAAAAAAACATTTTGCCAACTAAACGACCATAATATTTTATTATAACATTGACTTTTGTTATCATTATAAGATTGTGCAGAGGTGAGCGAAAAAACCGTAAATACCGAATAAACCGAAAACCGAAATCGAACCGAACCAAAAATAACCGAACCGAACTAATAACCGAACCGAATTTGCTAAAACCGAACTGAACCGAACTACTAATTCGGTTTTCGGTTTGGGTATGGGTTTGGCAGTTTGAACCGAAAACCAAATTCATATAAATATATATATTTTTTATATATTTATATATATATTTATCTATTTTTATGTATATTTATATATAAATAAATACTATTAAAAGTTATCATAATATAATAAAACACTTTATATGCTTGATATATATTATTCTGCTAAATATCTATGTAATTATTATTATTATTTTTTAAATAGTGAAATTCGGGTTATTCGGGTCAACCCAAGAACCGAACCGGGTTAGAATTCAACCGAACCAAACCGAAAACCGAATTTGAATTTGGTTCGGTTCAGTTTTCGGGTTGGCCAAAAATTTTTTTTTAACCAAATTAACCGAACCGAACTAACCGAAAAACCCGATGACCGAACCGATCATCACCCCTAAGATTGTGTAATAAATGTTAGGTTGTATAGTCGAGTTACATTTTTGTACAAGAATAAATGAACAAAATTGACAAAGAGGACCCAATGATGTGATAAGATTTCAATGGTGGTGTTCTATTGTTGACCCTTCTTGACTCATTATCTCAAGACCACAAGAATCTATTCAAATATGTTTATGAAATTATAGCTACAAAAGTATGCAATTTGCATAAAACATATTCTTTTTTTATAAACAAATAAAACATATTCTTCACCAACAACCAAATAAACTTGATCCACATATATACACATCCAGAATGAAAACAAATAAGTTGAAAGAAAAAGTGAGGGACCATCCATGGAAGAAGAAATCATCAAACAAGTACCACGGTTGAATTTCCATCTATGACAAAATTATCATTACTCCTTTTGATATCATCTTTCTTAATATATGCACATGTGTTTATGCATATTTATACACTAACCCTAAAAATTTCAACATTGTTTCGTTTTTTTTATTGTAGATTATAAACTTTGAAATCGAGTTGAGGAAGTTGTTTCCAGGTGATTTCCCGCCAGGAGTGCTTCCTCAACGACTTAAGCAACCTCGGGCTTCATCTTCTTCATCATCTTCAAGATCATTATCAATGGACAATAGCGTGGAGAACTAGGTTGCACGGACACGGCCACGGTGTCCGACACGGACACGGACACGGCGTGGACACGGGAATATATATATATATATATATATATATATATATATATATATATATATATATATATTAGGAAAATAAATTAGTGTATGAAGTCAAAAGAAATTGCCATGTGGAATTTAATATGTAAATTTGAAAGAAAATTATTTAATAAATTAAAAGGCATTCTCGGTAATGGACATTCCTAATATATCTCATTTATCATAATTGCTAAGTCAAATTCCCACATCTCTCATATACATCCACGAGTACGACTTTCTTCTTCTCTGTCTTGTGAAACCACCACTATCTAAAAATCCGGCTTTCATCTAAAAATCCGGCCATCTGCTGTCATGTTTGATATATAAGGAAAAGTATTTTTTCTTTTTGGATCTTGATGACTATCGGCTTCTACACACATATCTGATTATTTTCCGGCGGCGACTACACCGTGTCCACCCGTGTCCAAAATCGTGTCCTACCCGTGTCGAACCCGTGTCCAAAATCGTGTCCAGATCGTATCGCACGGGGGACACGGCACGTGCGTGTCGGACACGTGTCCGAGCCGTGTCCGTGTCCGACACTGCCACTCCGAGGTTTCTGCCATGTCCGTGCTTCCTAGGTGGAGAACTTGCCATTTCTTTTCAACAAGCATAATCCCACTCCTTATATGTCCGAAATGTTTGCTCTCGCAAAACCATTCATGGACCAACAAGCACCAAATCGAACACGACAGTCAACAACAATATTGAGATCACAAGATCCTCTGCGGCAAGCTTTAGAACAAATTAGAATCTCTCAGTCGATACCTTCAAGAGAACACGAAGAAGCTGCCATGACAAGAGCATTTCTAGCAGTCATTTATTCTACTGCTTCTCCTACTCCTTCTTCTTCATTTCCAAACCAGCGCCAACCCCCTCGAGTCGCTAGTGCTCAAATCCACAAAATCTTCACAGAATTGAAGGTCATTTACATTCTTCCGAAAACTAAGTGAGGCTCATGCTCAAAGAGATCAAATGGTTCAAACAACTAGATCTACTAGCAATCAATTTCTGCACGTGATAGCGGAGCGAAAGCGAAGAGAAAAACTCAATGAACGCTTTCAAACTTTGAGATCACTGATTATTAATATTTTATTTTATTTTTTGAGGCTCTTCTTTAAAATTTGAACGTCAAGTAAACAATATAGTAGTAATAAAAACGAAACCCTAGTTTACTATTTACTGTATAACACTTGTTTATTACTGTATTTTTTATGAGAAAGTGTAATATGCATTATATTCTGCTTAAATTTAGGTTTAGTTTTGTGCCTTAACTTACGTGCTAGTTTTACATTTCTTCAAAAAATAATTACAGTATAAGTTTAGGTTTCTTAATCATCTCTCTTATTACTTATGTTTTTATATATGGCTTATGATCACTTTAGAAGGATAAGGCATCAGTGTTATCAAACACAATGGAGTACATATCTTCTTTAAAGTCTCAAGTCGAGGAGCTCAACAAAAGAAATCGGATTTTGGAGACTGGTCAGCATGCCAGGAAAGAACCACCTAATGAAGGTTCCAGACGTTTTTCCGGGAAGGGTCATGTAGTTGGCATCACCGACATTGGTGAATCAACTTCAGAATCACGAGTGGTTGACTTGGAAGTGAATGCAAGAGGAAATGTGATACTGGTGGATTTGGTAATGAGCGTATTGGAGTTCATTAAACAGACCGAGAATGTAAGTGTCATGTCTATATATGCCGGGACTCGAATGTTGGAGACAGAAGCTATCGCAAATCGAGTTATTTTGAGATTAAGAGTTCAGGTATACATTCATGTGTATCATGTTTCATTACAAACATGTGTATCATTATTCAGTTTTGATGCGTTTTAATGACCTAATTTGGATCTTATAGATTCATGCATATTTAAAAACAAATGGCATACTTTATGATTTCAACTTTATTAAACATCATCTAAGAAGCTTCTCATGATTCATGATAAACTAAAGATTAGATTAAATGACATGATAACCAACTTTCTAAGTTACACTTATTCATGCATTTTACTGAAGCTAATTAAAAATCCAATATTTGTGGTTTCCTGGAACATGTTCATCAACTTATTTGACCTACCATAGCATAAGCTATTTTTCAATTTCAATTTAAAGAATAAGTTTTATGGGTAGATATGGTGTTCTCCTACAATAAGTTATCACATTACGTCCTATTATTGCATGTCATTTATTTGATTCAAAAAATAAATAACTTCAATTTATCAATATATAAGTAGTATATAGATTTCTGAATGTTTGTTGATAAATGGTTCATCAAAACAAAATGTTATTCTATTAATTAACAAGAGTATCCATTAATTAAGTCTATATATACTTACCTGTTTATGTAGGGAAATGAAAACAAATCAAGCTTCGAAGAAGCAGTGAGGAGGCTTCTTGATGACCTGGCACAATGACATGTTGTCATTTCTTTTTGACACTTGTGATTTTTGGACAAATTTAGAAAACCTAACAAGATATATTTACTTCTTTGTGCATTATAGCATTATTTACTTACTTGAACAAGTGAATAATGCATGCAAAGTACATTTATTTCTGATTTACCTTTTATGAGTTTATATGTTGTTTGTGCAATATATTAGGTAGCCGGCTTATTTGTGTAATTGGTTTTTGTTTAGTTAGATGGAATGTAATGATGAAAAAATGGAATAAACATAGTAATTGAATGAGTCAACCAGTGTCTTGTTTAAAATGGAATAAACATATTAACTGATGAAAAATGCTACACCCACATAATGTTTACAAAAAGGAATCCACACATACATGTGGCAAATGACTTGTACCAATAGAATTAAATTAAGTTTTCTCTTTCTTGTTTCTACTCCCAATGATTAAGTGACACATGTATGTGTGGCTTTATTTTTGTAAAAATTATGTGAGTGTAGGAGTCAACCAGTGTCTTGTTTGATTGCTATGTCGTGATGGAATGAATATTTTCACATGTTTGATGTGTTATAATGAACATTGGATATGAATGAAATAAATGTGATATGACAGAATATCATTCCATGTCGGAATCTAATAAAACAAACTTAGGAGTATCCATGAAATGAAAATGGTGGTTACGAGTGTTATGGAATTAATCAAGAAATATGTGATTTTATTCCAAAACTAAAAACAAACGACATATTTCAATTATATTACAATGACTTATTCCATTACGACTTAGATTTTATGTACCAAACACTGCGCAACCATTATCCATTTTTGGTTAGTAAATTTGGAGGATTTTTTGGAAAAATGTCTTTGCAAAAATGATTATTTGCAAACTTTGGACATTATTTAATATATGTATATGATATATATTATTTTTATTAGCTAGTAGGTTTGCGTTCTCCTTGAAGAGAGTTGCGTTCATCTTGAAGAGAGCTTCGCAATGAGGTAAAGCATGTTCAAAATAGAGTTAATATAAACGAGATATCATGTCTCAAAGTGTAGCATTTGAAACACAAAATCTGGGAGAAATATTAAATTCCACATTGCCTGATAAAGGAAGTGTGGAGGTGTTTATATAGAAGTCAAGATATCAACCATCAAATTGCTTTGTTGGTTTTTACTCTAACGCTTACTTGCGTACGTAGAGGGGGTGCAGATTTCGGACTTTCTGAACCAAAATGGGTTTCAAGCTTGCGAACTCATGCGAGCCCTCGCGACATGCGGACATGAATGCAACTCCGAAAATTCGCCTATACGCGAATCCTTTTGCTACAGGTTCGAGTTTCCTTTTCCAGTTTCATTTTCTGTAAATCTATTTTAGGAATACACTTAAAACTTATTCAACAAGTTCTATAGAATCTTTTTGTGTAATAAATTAATAAAAGATATGCGAAATTAATATTGGTGAACAAGACAAGTTTCACTATAAATATTGCCTAGGTCTCATTCGGTTTAGACACAAGAAAAACATCACTTTATAGAGAAGAATTTCGAGCATCCTTTCGATTAGAAGCAAGCCTACGTTTTCGTGAAAACTAAGGCAACTTTGTCACGCCCGGTAGTACATCTGCTTTGACTGTTGTATTGTGTGAAATAGGCGGTTAATCTATTTTAAAAGAAGCGTGTCAAACATGTGACTCGACTCTTTAGTGATGAGCGTGTCATACATATGTCGCGATTCTTTAGTGCTTCGTTGCTGATTTACGTTGGTGAACTAGTAAGTCTTTTGACTATTTTATAGTTGTTTTTTTATTTAATTATCGTTTATAATAGTTTATTTTTCTTCTATCTCATTTTGTTTGTATCTAATTCTGCTATTTATTTACTATTCATTTTATTTATTATAATCAGATTTATATTAATAAAATGTAATAGTTCCCCTACAGGTTAAATACATTGTAAAAGTTGATTAAATATAGACACAAGTATATTGATCGTATTTGTTATTTATTCATCATTTTTTGTATCATTCCTCGAACCTTATTTTAGTTATAGTATGCTTTGAGCATTCCACATTATTCATCATTTTGACAAATTGAGATTGCTTGATATGATTTGTGCGTCAACTTGAACAGGATATATGCCACGGTTTTAGTACGATTTCATAGCATGAGACTTTTTTATCACCACATCCTCAAGTGAATTTTCATGTTGTTTTGAGATCTTTCCTTAAGTACTCAATATTGATACTAATGTATTCTCTTAATTATTGCCACACACAAAATAACGGAGTAGAACTAAAAGAAAGAGCAAAAAACTAGTTATAAAACAAATATATGAGGAGCTGTTTAGTTGGTGGTTTATTTTTTTATTTTTTATTTTTATTTTTTTTTTGTTTTTAAATTTTTAAAGAAGGGATTGGTTTTTCTTATTTACAGAATAGTTGAGAATTTTGAAAACCCGTTTAGATGGATTTATATTTTTCCTTTTTAAAAAAATGAAAAGATGTTTAAATGAAGCTCTTTTCAAACATTTTTTCTTTCTTAAATCAACATTCTTTCTTTCCATATTGGATCTTTGTACGTTTATTTACGGTTTTATATGTTTTCATCTATTTTTTTCCGTTTTCTACGTTATCATTTGTTTTTATTCATTTTTATACGTTTCATCCGGTTTTATTACGTTTTTATGTTTTCGTCAGTTTTTTTTACGTTTTCGTCTGTTATTTTACGTTTTCGAATGTTATTTTACGTTTTCGTCTGATTTTTTACGTTTTCGTCCTTTTTTACATTTTCATCTGGTTTTTACGTTTTCGTCTGGATTTTTATGTTTTCGTCCGTTTTTTTATGTTTTTGTTTTTTACGTTTTTCTGTCTTTTACGTTTAGTATGTTTTTTATGTTTTCGTCCATTTTTAACGTTTTCGTTCGTTTTCTTACGTGGGATAACGTAAAGCGTAGAATAACGTACATAAAGTACAAAACTTATGAAATCATATGAAAACGGACGAAAACATAAAAAAGAATGAAAACGTAAAAAAAAGGAATGAAAATGTAAAAAAAATGGAACAAAATGTAAGAAAACAGACGCAAAAGTAAAAAAAAACCGACGAAAACGTACAAAAAGTGGACGAAAACGTAATAAAATGGACAGAAACGTTAAAAAATTTGATGAAAACCTAAAATAACGGAAGAAAACGTAAAATTACGGACGAAAACGTAAAAAAAAAAGCTGTAGAAAGACGTAAAAAACGGACGAGAACATTAGAAAACAGCTTAAAACGTAAGAAAACGGGCGAAACCGTAAAAAAACGTAACAAAGAGAACGAAAACATAAAAAATGGACAAAAACGTAAAAAACGAATGAAAACTTATTAAAAAGACGTATAAAAAGTGATAATGAAAAATGTAAAAAGAGTTAAATCAGCTTTTTAAATTTGTAGTTAAAATTTAGAGAACGGAAATTCTTTTTTCTTTTTTCAAATTGTTGAAAAAAATGTCACTAAACAGATTTTCAGTTTTTCTTTTTTCATATAAAAGATTTTCATAAAAAAAACATTTTGCCAACTAAACGACCATAATATTTTATTATAACATTGACTTTTGTTATCATTATAAGATTGTGCAGAGGTGAGCGAAAAAACCGTAAATACCGAATAAACCGAAAACCGAAATCGAACCGAACCAAAAATAACCGAACCGAACTAATAACCGAACCGAATTTGCTAAAACCGAACTGAACCGAACTACTAATTCGGTTTTCGGTTTGGGTATGGGTTTGGCAGTTTGAACCGAAAACCAAATTCATATAAATATATATATTTTTTATATATTTATATATATATTTATCTATTTTTATGTATATTTATATATAAATAAATACTATTAAAAGTTATCATAATATAATAAAACACTTTATATGCTTGATATATATTATTCTGCTAAATATCTATGTAATTATTATTATTATTTTTTAAATAGTGAAATTCGGGTTATTCGGGTCAACCCAAGAACCGAACCGGGTTAGAATTCAACCGAACCAAACCGAAAACCGAATTTGAATTTGGTTCGGTTCAGTTTTCGGGTTGGCAAAAAAAAATTTTTAACCGAATTAACCGAACCGAACTAACCGAAAAACCCGATGACCGAACAGATCATCACCCCTAAGATTGTGTAATAAATGTTAGGTTGTATAGTCGAGTTACATTTTTGTACAAGAATAAATGAACAAAATTGACAAAGATGACCCAATGATGTGATAAGATTCCAATGGTGGTGTTCTATTGTTGACCCTTCTTGACTCATTATCTCAAGACCACAAGAATCTATTCAAATATGTTTATGAAATTATAGCTACAAAAGTATGCAATTTGCATAAAACATATTATTTTTTTTTAAACAAATAAAACATATTCTTCCCCAACAACCAAATAAACTTGATCCACATATATACACATCCAGAATGAAAACAAATAAGTTGAAAGAAAAAGTGAGGGACCATCCATGGAAGAAGAAATCATCAAACAAGTACCACGGTTGAATTTCCATCTATGACAAAATTATCATTACTCCTTTTGATATCATCTTTCTTAATATATGCACATGTGTTTATGCATATTTATACACTAACCCTAAAAATTTCAACATTGTTTCGTTTTTTTTATTGTAGATTATAAACTTTGAAATCGAGTTGAGGAAGTTGTTTCAGGTGATTTCCGTGAGTGCTTCCTCAACGACTTAAGCAACTCGCTTCATCTTCTTCATCATCTTCAAGATCATTATCAATGGACAATAGCGTGGAGAACTAGGTTTGGACACGGCCACGGTGTCCATTACGGACTGACACGGCGATAACGACAAAATCTAAAAATATAAGCATTACGGACACGGCGTGGAAGCGGGAATATATATATATATATATATATATATATATATATATATATATATATATATATATTAGGAAAATAAATTAGTATATGAAGTCAAAAGTAATTGCCATGTGGAATTTAATACTCCGTATGTAAATTTGAAAGAAAATTATTTAATAAATTAAAGTGCATTCTCGGTAATTGACATTCCTAATATATCTCATTTATCATAATTGCTAAGTCAAATTCCCACATCTCTCATATACATCCATGAGTACGACTTTCTTCTTCTCTGTCTTGTGAAACCACCACTATCTAAAAATCCGGCTTTCATCTAAAAATCCGGCCATCTGCTGTCATGTTTGATATGTAAGGAAAAGTATTTTTTCTTTTTGGATCTTGATGACGATCGGCTTCTACACACGGATATGATTATTTTCCGGCGGCGACTACACCGTGTCCACCCGTGTCCAAAATCGTGTCCTACCCGTGTCGAACCCGTGTCCAAAATCGTGTCCAGATCGAATCGCACGTGGGAAACGGCACGTGCGTGTCGGACACGTGTCCGAGCCGTGTCCGTGTCCGACACGTGTCCGACACTGCCACTCCGAGGTTTCTGCCATGTCCGTGCTTCCTAGGTGGAGAACTTGCCATTTCTTTTCAACAAGCATAATCCCACTCCTTATATGTCCGAAATGTTTGCTCTCGCAAAACCATTCATGGACCAACAAGCACCAAATCGAACACCACAGTCAACAACAATATTGAGATCACAAGATCCTCTGCGGCAAGCTTTAGAACAAATTAGAATCTCTCAGTCGATACCTTCAAGAGAACACGAAGAAGCTGTCATGACAAGAGCATTTCTAGCAGTCATTTCTTCTACTGCGTCTCCTACTCCTTCTTCTTCATTTCCAAACCAGCGCCAACCCCCTCGAGTCGCTAGTGCTTTTAAGAGATATGGATCAAGTTTAGGACCTATTAAACAACGAGTTCCAAATCCACAAAATCTTCACAGAAGGTCATTTTCATTCTTCCGAAAACTAAGTGAGGCTCATGCTCAAAGAGATCAAATGGTTCAAACAACTAGACCTACTAGCAATCAATTTCTGCACGTGATAGCGGAGCGGAAGCGAAGAGAAAAACTCAATGAACGCTTTCAAACTTTGAGATCACTGATTCCTCCAGGGACCAAGGTATATCTAATTTGTATCTTCTTTTTTTATTATTATTAATATTTTATTTTATTTTATGAGGCTCTTCTTTAAAATTTGAACGTCAAGTAAACAATATAGTAGTAATAAAAACGAAACCCTAGTTTACTATTTACTGTATAACACTTGTTTATTACTATATTTTTTATGAGAAAGTGTAATATGCATTATATTCTGCTTAAATTTAGGTTTAGTTTTGTGCCTTAACTTACGTGCTAGTTTTTCATTTCTTCAAAAACTAATTATAAGTTTAGGTTTCTTAATCATCTCTCTTATTACTTATGTTTTTATATATGGCTTATGATCACTTTAGAAGGATAAGGCATCAGTGTTATCAAACACAATGGAGTACATATCTTCTTTAAATTCTCAAGTCGAGGAGCTCAACAAAAGAAATCGGATTTTGGAGACTGGTCAGCATGCCAGGAAAGAACCACCTAATAAAGGTTCCAGACATTTTTCCGGGAAGGGTCATGTAGTTGGCATCACCGACATTGGTGAATCAACTTCAGAATCACGAGTGGTTGACTTGGAAGTGAATGCAAGAGGAAATGTGATACTGGTGGATTTGGTAATGAGCGTATTGGAGTTCATTAAACAGACCGAGAATGTAAGTGTCATGTCTATATATGCCGGGACTCGAATGTTGGAGACAGAAGCTATCGCAAATCGAGTTATTTTGAGATTAAGAGTTCAGGTATACATTCATGTGTATCATGTTTCATTACAAACATGTGTATCATTATTCAGTTTTGATGCGTTTTAATGACCTAATTTGGATCTTATAGATTCATGCATATTTAAAAACAAATGACATACTTTATGATTTCAACTTTATTAAACATCATCTAAGAAGCTTCTCATGATTCGGATTTAGATTAAATGACACGATAACCAACTTTCTAAGTTACACTTACTCATGCATTTTACTAAAGCTAATTCAAAATCCAATATTTGTGGTTTCCTGGAACATGTTCATCAACTTATTTGATCTACCATAACATAAGCTATTTTTCAATTTCAATTTAAAGAATAAGTTTTATGGGTAGATATGGTTTTCTCCTACAATAAGTTATCATATTTTTATTTAACTAAAATGAGACTGATTTACGTCCTATTATTGCATGTCATTTATTTGATTCAAAAAATAAATAACTTCAGGTTATCAATATATAAGTAGTATATAGATTTCTGAATGTTTGTTGATAAATGGTCAACAAAACAAAATGTTATTCTATTAAGGACAATAATAGAAAATGTTATTCTATTAAGGACAATAAAAGAACAAGAGTATCCATTAATTGTTGGTTCCTTAATTGTTATTCTATTAAAATCATCCACAATGGGTCAAGTTGTTAAAAGCTTTTCACTATTCCAACAAGTCATTTTAATGTGTTTTTTTGCATTGCATCAAAAGCTTTTTGAAAAGCTTTTCACCAAAGACTTGGTGAACCTTAAGTTTTTAATCCAAATTTTAGTCATTAAATGCATTATGCATTAAAAGCATTAAATGCATCAAGTCTTAAAGACTTGATGCATTGTAGATGCTCAAGTACAATATAGATTTCTAAAAGTCTATACTTGCCTTTTATGTAGGGAAATGAATGGGACAAATCAAGCTTCGAAGAAGCAGTGAGGAGCAAGGTTGTCAAGATCGGGATCCTACCCATGATCGTTTTTGTCTTTGCAAGATCGTGATCGTAAGATTGGATCGGGATCTTAAGATCCTACTCTAATGTTATTTCTTAATAGTTTATGTAATTTTATACAAATCTACAAATTCTAATACATTATAACCACAAAATACTATGAATGTTTCATATAAATGTTGTCAATTATAAAATGTTTAAAAAGATTAACATGTTGTTTTTTGAATTCTACAAACAAACAACCCATAAATTTGTAGTTTTTTAGTTTGTAATCCGAGAAGAGTAAGATCGGATCGGATTAGATCATAAGATCGTATGGTCAAGATCGGGATCCTATAAGATCTTAAGCTTGCAAAGATCCTATGTAAGATCCGGATCGTTTTTGCTTTACAGTATCGTAAAATCGTAAGATCCTAAGATCAGGATCGGGATCCTGACAACCATGGTGAGGAGGCTTCTTGATGACCTGGCACAATGACATGTTGTCATTTCTTTTTTACACTTGTGATCATTTTTGGACAACTTTAAAAAACCTAACAAGATATATTTACTTCTATGTGCATTATTAGCATTATTTTCTTACTATATTTACCAGGGTGCATGATTACTCCCCTTTACCTAAAAATAGCATTATTTACTTACTTGTAGAACAAGTGAATAATGCATACAAAGTACATTTATAGCTGATTATATTTACCTTTTATGAGTTTGTATGTTGTTTGTGCAATATATTAGGTAACCGGCTTATTTGTGTAATTGGTTTTGTTTAGTTAGATGGAATGTAACGATGAAAAAATGGAATAAACATAATAATTGAATGAGTCAATCAGTGTCTTGTTTGGTTGTTATGTCGTGATGGAATGAATATTTTCACATGTTGTTTGATGTGTTATAATGAACATTGGACATGAATTAAATAAATGTTATATGACAGAATATCATTCCATGTCGGAATCTAATAAAACAAAATTAGGAGTATCCATGAAATGAAAATGGTGGTTACGAGTGTAATGAAATTAATCAAGAAACATATGATTTTATTCCAAAACTAAAAACAAACGACATATTTCAATTATATTACAATGACTTATTCCATTACGACTTAGATTTTATGTACCAAACACTGCGCAACCATTATCCATTTTTGGTTAGTAAATTTGGAGGTTTTTTTTGGAAAAATGTCTTTGCAAAAATGATTATTTGCAAACTTTGGACATTATTTAATATATGTATATGCTATATATTATTTTTATTAGCTAGTAGGTTTGCGTTCTCCTTGAAGAGAGTTGCATTCATCTTGAAGAGAGCTTCAAGAACGAGGTAAAACATGTTCAAAATGGAGTTAATATAATCGAGATATCATGTCTCAAAATGTAGCATTTGAAACACAAAATCTGGGAAAAATATTGAATTCCACGTTGCCTGATAAAGGAAGTGTGGAGGTGTTTATATAGAAGTCAAGATATCAACCATCAAATTGCTTTGTTGGTTTTTACTCTAACGCTTACGTGCGCACGCAGAGGGGTGCAGATTTCGGACTTTCTGAACCAAAATGGGTTTCAAGCTTGCGAACTCATGCGAGCCCTCGCGACATGCGGACATGAATGCAACTCCGAAAATTCGCCTATACGCGAATCCTTTTGCTACAGGTTCGAGTTTCCTTTTCCAGTTTCATTTTCTGTAAATCTATTTTAAGAATACACTTAAAACTTATTCAACAAGCTCTATAGAATCTTTTTGTGTAATAAATTAATAAAAGATATGCAAAATTAATCTTGGTGAACAAGACAAGTTTCACTATAAATATTGCCTATGTCTCGTTCGGTTTAGACATAAGAAAAACGTCACTTTATAGGGACGAATTTCGAGCATCCTTACGATTAGAAGCAAGCCTACGTTTTCGTGAAAACTAAGGCAACTTTGTCATGCCCGGTAGTACATCTACTTTGACTGTTGTATTGTGTGAAATAGGCGGTGAATCTATTTTAAAAGAAGCGTGTCAAACATGTGACTCGACTCTTTAGTGATAAGCGTGTCATACGCATGTCGCGATTCTTTAGTGCTTCGTTGCTGATTTACGTTGGTGATCTAGTAAGTCTTTGACTATTTTATAGTTGTTTTTTATTTAATTATCGTTTATAATAGTTTATTTTTGCTTCTATCTCATTCTGTTTTTATTTAATTCTGCTATTTATTTACTATTCATTTTATTTATTATAATCAGATTTATATTAATAAAAGTGTAATAGTTCCCCTACAGGTTAAATACATTGTAAAAGTTGATTAAATATAGACACAAGTATATTGATCGTATGTATTTATTCATCATTTTTGTATCATTCCTCGAACCTTATTTTAGTTATAGTATGCTTTGAGCATTCCACATTATTCATCATTTTGACAAATTGAGATTGCTTGATATAATTTGCAGCGTCAACTTGAACAGATATATGCCACGGTTTTAGTAAGATTTCATTGCAAGAGACTCTTTTTTATCACCACATCCTCAAGTGAATTTTCATGTTGTTTTGAGATCTTTCCTTAAGTACTCAATATTGATACTAATGTATTCTCTTAATTATTGCCACACACAAAATAACGGAGTAGAACTAAAAGAAAGAGCAAAAAACTAGTTATAAAACAAATATATGAGGAGTTGTTTAGTTGGTGATTTATTTTTTTATTTTTTATTTTTATTTTTTTTGTTTTTAAAATTTTAAAGAAGTGATTGGTTTTTCTTATTTAGAGAAGAGTTGAGAATTTTGAAAACCCGTTTAGATAGATTTATATTTTTCCTTTTTAAAAAAATGAAAAGATGTTTAAATGAAGCTCTTTTCAAACATTTTTTCTTTCTTAAATCAACATTTTTTCTTTCCATATTGGATCTTTGTACGTTTATTTACGGTTTTATATGTTTTCATCTATTTTTTCCGTTTTTCTACGTTATCATTTGTTTTTATTCATTTTTATACGTTTCATCCGGTTTTATTACGTTTTTATGTTTTCTTCAGTTTTTTTTTACGTTTTCGTCTGTTATTTTACGTTTTCGAATGTTATTTTACGTTTTCGTCCTTTTTTACGTTTTCATCTGGTTTTTACGTTTTCGTTCGGATTTTTATGTTTTCGTCCGTTTTTTTATGTTTTTGTTTTTTTTACGTTTTCGTCCGTCTTTTACGTTTTCGTATGTTTTTTTATGTTTTCGTCCATTTTTTAACGTTTTCGTTCGTTTTCTTACATAGGATAACGTAAGAAAACGTAGAATAATGTACATAAAGTACAAAACTTACGAAATCATATGAAAACGGACGAAAACATAAAAAAGAATGAAAACGTTAAAATAAGGGATGAAAATGTAAAAAAAATGGAACAAAATGTAAGAAAACAGACGCAAAAGTAAAAAAAAAAACGACGAAAACGTACAAAAAGTGGACGAAAACGTAAAAAAATGGACTGAAACGTTAAAAAATCAGATGAAAACCTAAAATAACTGAAGAAAACGTAAAATTACGGACGAAAACGCAAAAAAAAAGCGGTAGAAAGACGTAAAAAACGGACGAGAACATTAGAAAACAGACTAAAACGTAAGAAAACGGGCGAAACCGTAAAAAAACGTAACAAAGCGAACGAAAACATAAAAAATGGACAAAAACGTAAAAAACGAATGAAAACTTATTAAAAAGACGTATAAAAAATGATAATGAAAAAAGTAAAAAGAGTAAAATCAGCTTTTTAAATTTGTAGTTAAAATTTAGAGAACGAAAATTCTTTTTTCTTTTTTTAAATTGTTGAAAAAAATGTCAATAAACAGATTTTCAATTTTTTTTTTTTTTTTTTCATATAAAAGATTTTCATAAAAAACATTTTGCCAACTAAACGACCATAATATTTTATTATAACATTGACTTTTGTTATCATTATAAGATTGTGTAATAAATGTTAGGTTGTATAGTACGAGTTACATTTTTGTACGAGAATAAATGAACAAAATTGACAAAGAGGACCGAATGATGTGATAAGATTCAATGGTGGTGTTCTATTGTTGACCCTTCTTGACTATCTCAAGACCACAATAATCTATTAAAATATGTTTATGAAATTATAGCTACAAAATTATGCAATTTGCATAAAACATATTCTTTTTTTTTAAACAAATAAAACATATTCTTCACCAACCAAATAAACTTGATCCACATATATACACATCCAGAATGAAAACAAATAAGAAAAAGTGAGGGACCATCCATGGAAGAAGAAATCATCAAACAATCAAACAAGTACCACGGTTGAATTTCCATGACAAAATTATCATTACTCCTTTTGATATCATCTTTCTTAATATATGCACATGTATTGTTTATGCATATTTATACACCAACCCTAAAAATTTCAACATTGTTTCGTTTTTTTTATTGTAGATTATAAACTTTGAAATCGAGTTAGCTGAAGAAGTTGGTTCCAGGTGATTTCCCGCAAGGAGTGCTTCCTCAGCGACTTAAGCAAGCTCGGGCTTCATCTTCTTCATCATCTTTAAGATCATTATCAATGGACAATAGCATGGAGAACTTGCCATTTCTTTTCAACAAGCATAATTCCACTCCTTATATGTCCGAAATGTTTGCTCTCACAAAACCATTCATGGACCAACAAGCACCAAATCAAACACCACAGTCAACAACAATATTGAGATCAAAAGATCCTCTGCGGCTTAACCCTTTTACCCAAAAAAAGATCCTCTGCGGCAAGCTTTACAACAAATTAGAACCTCTCATTCGATACCTTCAAGAGAACACGAAGAAGCTGCAATGAAAAGAGCATTTCTAGCAGTCATTTCTTCTACTGCGTCTCCTACTCCTTCTTCTTCATTTCCAAACCAGCGCCAACCCCCTCGAGTCGCTAGTGCTTTTAAGAGATATGGATCAAGTTTAGGACCTATAAAACAACGAGCTCCAAATCGACAAAATCTTCACAAAAGATCATTTTCATTCTTCCGAAAACTAAGTGAGGCTCGTGCTCAAAGAGATAAAATGGACCAAACAACTAGACCTACTAGCAATAAATTTCTGCACGTGATAGCGGAGCGAAAGCGAAGAGAAAAACTCAATGAACGCTTTCAAACTTTGAGATCACTGATTCCTCCAGGGACCAAGGTATATCTAATTTGTATCTTCTTTTTTTATTATTATTAATATTTTATTTTATTTTATGAGGCTCTTCTTTAAAATTCGAACGTCAAGTAAACAATATAGTAGTAATAAAAACGAAACCCTAGTTTACTATTTACTGTATAACACTTGTTTATTATTTTTTATGAGAAAGTGTAATATGCATTATATTATGCTTAAATTTAGGTTTAGTTTTGTGCCTTAACTTACGTGCTAGTTTTTCATTTCTTCAAAAAATAATTATAAGTTTAGGTTTCTTAATCATCTCTCTTATTACTTATGTTTTTATATATGGCTTATGATCACTTTAGAAGGATAAGGCATCAGTGTTATCAAACACAATGGAGTATGTATCTTCTTTAAAGTCTCAAGTCGAGGAGCTCAACAAAAGAAATCATATTTTGGAGGCTGATCAGCGTGCTGGAAAAGAACCACCTAATCAAGGTTCCAGTCGTTTTTCCGGAGAGGGTCTTGTAGTTGGCATCACCAACATTGGTGAATCAACTTCAGATTCGCGAGTCTTTGACTTGGAAGTGAATGCAAGAGGAAATGTGATACTGGTGGATTTGGTGATGAGCGTATTGGAGTTCATTTAACAGACTGAGAATGTAAGTGTCATGTCTATAGATGCTGGGACTCGAATGTTGGAGACAGAAGCTATCGCAAATCGAGTTATTTTGAGATTAAGAATTCAGGTATATATACATTCATGTGTATCATGTTTCATTACAAACATGTGTATCATTATTCAGTTTTAAATAATGCATGCATTTTAATGACCTAATTTGGATCTTACAGATTCATGCATATATTAAAAAAAGTCATACTCTGATTTCAGCTTTATTAAACATCATCTAAGAAGCTTCTCATGATTCATGACAACCAATTTTCTAAGTTACACTTACTCAAGCATTCTATTAGAACTAATAATCCAATATTTGTGGTTTCCTGGGAAATGTTCATCAACTTATTTGACCTACCATAGCATAAACTATTTTTCAATTTCAGTTTATAGAAAACGTTTTATGGGTAGATATGGGTTTTCTCTAAGTTATCATATTTTTAGATAAGAGATGTTTAAAAAAATAAATAACTTCAGTTTATCAATATATAAGTAGTATACAGATTTCTGAATGTTTGTTGATAAATGGTCAACAAAACAAAATGTTATTCTATTAAGGACAATAAAAGAACAAGAGTATCCATTAATTGTTGGATCCTTAATTGTTACTCCTTCCGTCTCATATTAAGTGTCCACTTTCCATATGCACAAAGTTTTAGGAAATTCCACTAACTACACTTTCCACCAATCAAATATCATTTTCACCCACTAAAGTCTCATCTCAATTGTTGAAGTACATAATGGACACTTAATTTGAGACATCTCAAGATTTCATTGTGGACACTTAATATGGGACGGAGGGAGTATTCTATTAAGGACAATATAGATTTCTAAAAGTCTATACTTGCCTTTTATGTAGGGAAATGAATGCGACAAATCAAGCTTCGAAGAAGCTGTGAGGAGGCTTCTTGATGACCTGGCACAATGACGAGTTGTCATTTGTTTTTGTTTTTTAATTTTTTTAAACAGTTGGGTTAGGCCATCTACAATGGGTCTTGCTGGCATACGTTTAATAAGACAGTATATCTACATGGCAATGGCAACTGTCTAATCCATTGTAGGAGCTCCAAATGGTGAGTTCGTGTAAATGAGGTTTAAGGCTGTACACACGAACATTAACTCTTGAAAGTGGGGTCCTCCACCATGAATTTACTTAAATGAATTGAAATGAAACATTTAATAATGAATTATATAGGACAATGTGTCACTTTTAGACTTTGGTAAAAGTTTAATGGGTTGTGACAAATTTTATAAAAGATAGTAGAATGGTGATTTGGCACTGTATTGAACTTAGAATAGGTATTGCATTGAGGATGCCCTTAGCACCATGGGAAGACTCGAGACTTTTTGACCCGGCACAACTCGAGACTTTTTGCATTAGAAAGAGCCCACTGATCAACTCTGCTAGGCAGATGTTGGCTGTGATCATAGTTATTGTTTTGGACAACTTTAGAAAACCTATCAAGAATATTTACTTCTATTTGGATTATTAGCATTATTTACTTACCTGTAGATATAGTGAAATATGCATATAGAGTAGTATATAGTTAGGATCAAATGAGAAGAAATATTTAAATAAGAAGGATAAGAAGAAACCATAATCACATATTTCAGATGCACCTATAAAAATAGATGCATCTCCCTTTAAAATTCTCTATTCTATATGAAATGTGTGGCTAGAAATCCTTTTTATTTTTCCCATTTTAGTTTTTCTTCTTACTGAATCTCTTCCCATAGAGTATATACCAGGTAACCGACTTATTTGATTTAGGCTTTGTTTGGTTAAACGGAATGTAACGTTGAAGGAATGAATTAAACAATGTATTGATGAGTTAGCACTATTCCATTGTCTTGTTTGATTGTTATGTCGTAATTAAATGAATATTTCACATGTGGTTTGATATGTTGTAATGGACAAATGCATGGAATTTCCACATATGGTTTGATGTGTTGTAATAGACATTAATATGAATGAAATAAATGGAATATGAATATCATTCCACAAATGTAGTGAAATAATTCCTACTTCATTTATTGTTAATCCATAGATATACCACAAGTTTATAACTTGAACAAGGTTGTTCGACTTCTGTGTCATGGTGGACATGGAGCTAATTAGAGAAAGATTGCTCAACCACACTTCCGAATGCATTATCCACGGAAGACGGGATGCTCATCCCGTTGTAGTCCCACAAATTCAATGATACAATATATTATTAATTAGTAGCATTAAACTTAAATACCCGGTTATCTAAAAATACTAGAGGTGCTGACAGCAATGCATACTATCCGACTATATTTTTTGCGAGAAAATATTGTTTGGTTACTTTTTTTTTAATTTTTTTTATCAATAACCATCCAAATAAATAATAATTTAAATTAAAAGCGCTACGTATAGTGTGATGCCATGATGTGGTGTTATGGGAAAAGTGGTGCCACCTGAGTACTTTTTGCCCTACCAAAACACCCCTCCCTAACATAACACCAGTTTTCTGATGAAATCGTGCATTTTTTTTTAATCCATAATTAGCCCAAGCTAACAATTCTTATACCAATTAATAATAATCAACCCAAATATATTTGTAGCCCAAGCACAAGATCGACTAACCATATTACCCATTAAATTGACTAAAAAAATGACAACCCAAGCCCAATTAATCAACCAAATATACGGACCTAAATTAATAACCCTAACACACAGAGTTATTTAAGTCACTTTATCCTTATTTGTCTCGTAACCTACCCTAATTTCAGTCTATCAAACGTAGTCACCCTTCACCCATATCACTTCTAGCAACTAAAACGCCGCAACAATAACGCCGCAACAATCTTTATATTACATTCAAACGAAACCAAACTGCCAACAAACTTTTGGTTTCTTTCTAAATTAAAGCCTTTCCGAACAACTGAAGAAAAATCATAACAGTTTTGTTATTGGTTTTTTACACCTTTTGAATATTTAAAAGAAGTTCAACTACGAAAAAAAAGATCTATGATGAATTGTGTTTGAATCTTTTTAAAAATTTAATCTAATCCTTTTAAGACACTATTTTGAGATCTTTGTAATTTTCAGTTTGTAACTTGTTTGTGTTTAGATTTAGGTTTATGAGTTGGGTTCGATTATTGTAATTTTCAGTTTGTAACTTATGGACTGTGGGATGACAATATGTGAACCAGATGCACAATCCCTGTGAAGCAAATAGTGATTCTGATTCACAAGTATCACCAAAGAATAAAGAGGGCTGCTATATGAATGTGTACATCCTGATTAGAGAATTGTAATTCTTTCTGAAGGGTGTTTTAGTTGTGCATTTATTGTAGTTTGATTTGTATTTTTATTTGTGCTTTAAGTATTGTAAATAATGCTTTGTAACTTGTATTTGCTTAAAATCTATATTACCAAATCTTAAAAATTTAATAAGAGAGAGGGTTATCCCTCTATTATAAGCGGTATATATGTATTGTTTGAAGTACTTTTCTAACGGTTATAACAACAGCCAAATGAAAAGTCTGATCAATACATTGTATTAAATGAGTACATTTTTTTTATAGAATATATGTTTGTATGTGTTATTCACGGAACATGAAGCTCATTAAAAATGTGGTTCAACCATATGTTCGGATGTGATATCTATAGCACATGGAGCTAACTAGAAAGGTGCCTCAACCAATCATGAATTCAAAGATATGAGCAAAAAGGTTGTACACCCATTTCTTTTGTTATAATGTGGCAATGTACGTAGATAATAATTACCAAGTATAAATTTACTAAAGTGATACGCCGATAAAATCAAAGTGGTCTGAGAACAGGTCCAAGCTTAGATCGAGTCAAGTTGCCAATACCGATTATTAATCACGAATATATTAAGCATGCATCTAGTCAAGTTGCCATTGTATAGTCAGGTTATTACTATGGTGTTGCCTGCAAGTGGCAAGTCAAGCTGAAGTTGCTGTCTATTTAGGTGGATATGTGAAGACTAAAGAAAGTCTTAATATATATTTTTTAATACTATACACTCAAGAGAATACCAATATGTAGTTGACAATAAACTAATAATTAAGTTTTCACTTATGGTTTAATTAAATCAACCCCGAATCCGTTAAAGTTAATTAGTATCTCCAAATATACGAGAGCATATAGAACTATAGATGTACTATATATTTTGTCTCTTGTTAAGGTTATATATAGAGTTAAAATTACATGTTTGGTTCTTGTGGTTAAGCCAAAATTGCATGTTTGGTCCTAAAACGCAATTAACTACACCAATGGTTCATGTGGTTGTTCAAATTGGGTTGACCGGTCCTTTGACCGATTTTCCATCCAATTGAACGTTAACTAATTCTACCGTCAGGGGCAATTTCATCCATTCGCATATAATATACACCTAACTTAAGTCTTTGACTTATAGTTTTCCGTTTTTAATTCATTGATTGTCCCTCTTTCTTCACCTCCCTCTCACACATGCAATCCTTGTGGTTGTTCTTCCTCGATTGATCATGAAGAAGCTTTGTTTTGATTTGATTGTGCCTAAAGAAAGTTCATGTGCTTAAAGAACATACTATGCATTTTTGTGTTTACTTAAATTTTGTTCTTGGTTTTTAAAGAAGGTACATTTGTTGTTAATATTATGGGGTCATAATTGCAGGTGGTAACCCTAAGTCAGTCTCATTTAAAATCCACCATGGCGGGTAGGAGTGTTATCGGGTCGGGTTATCAGGTTTATCGGGTCGGGTTGAGTCGGGTTTTGGCTTTTTTAAAAGTGACCCGCAACCCGACCCGATAGGAAATCGGGTTATCGGGTTCGGGTGTTTATCGGGTCGGGTGATTCGGGTTGTCGGGTTATAAGATAAATCCAACTCTATATGTTTATAACTAGTAGTCTAAAACTCCTTAATAGTTAAGTAGCTGATTTCTTAGCAAGCATATAGCTAGCTTCAGGTGTATCATTCAAGGCTGTTAAGATCGCGTGTAAACTCGTAGGATCGTACGAGTTTACGTGTTTACTAGCTAAAACCGTGTAGGATCGTGGTAGGATCGCATATGTGGTAGGATCGTAAGTAAGATCGTAGGATCGTCACGCGACCCGAGTTCACTTTTTTTTTTTTTAACTTTTTCTATCTTTTAAGTCCATCTCACTTGCTTTGGCAAAAAAAAAAAACAAATGTGTGTTTTACTAATGTCTAATAGGTAAACAACTGTTGTTTCATTTTTTAAATAGATTATAGTTTATATTTAGTTTTCTACTTTTCTAAATAGATTATAGTCTAAAAGTGTTCAGTAATTCAATTTACTTTACTTCATTGTGATTAAACTAATCAAAGGGTATGTTTAGGAATGCCACTAATGAAATGTTTGTTTTATTGAAATCATGTAGATGGCTCGTATGTTTTGAGACATTTAAGACTCATGTTATGCAATATTATTCCGCTAAATCGTTAATTTAACGATTAAAACTTGATTTTTTTGTGTTTTATTATTACTTTGGTGTTTGAAATTTGAACTTTGTCATTTTCAAGAGGATATTATATGAATTTATCTGTGACGTTGAGTAGAAATGTAGAACAGTTTGACTTGTTTATCATTTGTTTACTAACTATGACAAATTGGTAGGATCGTAGGATCGCGATCCGATCCTACAATATAATCTCGATCTTGCAAAGACAAAAACGATCCTACGCGGGATCGCGATCTTGACAGCCTTGGTATCATTAATATCTAAAATTTACTAATTGTGTTCTTTTCCTGTTACTACGTATATCATTAACTGTTATTAGTATACATTATATTGAGAGAGAGTCACTAATTGTTCAGCACAACTAACTGTCCCATGTAAAAAATTTACTGTTAATTAGTATATTAGTATCAAAAGGATGACATGACAGTAGCGTATTAGTATCAAAAAAGGATGAAACACGACTGTTAGTTACTAGTAGTATATTAGTATCAAAAGGATGTCACTGTCCCATGTAAAGCTTTTAAAAATGAAATATGAAGTGACAGTAACGTATCAAAAAGATGTCAATTAGTATATTAGTAGGATTTTTTATGTGTTACTACTTAGTAGTACTAACGTTGGACATGATTATAAATCTGGTATCGAGCTTTTTAAGTTATTAGTAAAAAAAAGGAATTAAATATTTATTCTCGGGTCTTATCGGATTGACCCGATAACAAAAATTATCTAACCCTAACCCGACCCGATAACAATGTCGGGTTATCGGGTTTGGGTGAAACTAACCCGATAAGATTTTTCAACCCGATTTAACCAGACCCTATAAGGCTTATCGGGTTCGGGTCGGGTCAACCCGACCCTACTGACACCCCTAGTGGCGGGTGCTTTACACCAACACCTAGAAGGTCTTACGTTGATAGACATGTATCATCTGCTGATGTTGTTGATATTGATGAGTTTTGTTTACATGAGCTTAAAGAAATGGTAGTTAAACTAGGTTATGGTATAGCAGACTTAATTTACTACCATTTTTTGAGACCAATATTAGGCTTAGATTATGTTCTGCACCTTTTTATTGTTGATGCTATCATTTTAGTGTATGTTGAACGTGGAAGTACTAATGTAGACTCAAGCATTGGTGAAGTAATGAAAAAAATTGAGTAATAAACAGCCTTCTTGTTCTAATAAAGGACCAATTGTAGTAGAGACTGATGATCCTTTTGATGATCTTGATGAGTAGTTCTGGTCTGTGATAAGCTATATTAGACAAAAGGGTTGGTCCTATGGAAATTTCAAAGAAGTATAGGTGGATAGAGCTAATGAAACAGAAGAAGAGAGTGCTGAGAGTGACACAAGTGGTAGTAATTTAGAAGATTTGGATTATGATCCAAAGCATGATGAAGTGTTTGATGATGATGAGTATATACTTGAAGATATTTCTGTAAGTATTAATAATTTCAAATTCAACCCAAACCCTTGACATGATTTAAGTATAACTGATGTTGAGGTTCATGAAGATGATCTAGATGTCATTGATTATGACTCATTTGGCAGTGAGTTAGATGATGGAATTGATTCTGAGAGGAGAACTCAATTTAGGGAATTAAGAAGAATAGGCAAGGCAAAAACCATGGTCCCAATAGGTATTACTTCTACTTAGGACAACAATTTTCTACTAAAGAAATTGTGAAGGGAAGAGTTAAGAAACATTCAGTTGAAACTAGGAGAAAGCTAATATTGCTAAAAAAAATGGATAAAGAAAGGCTGAGAGTTAGATGTGAAAGGAAAATTCCAGCCTAGGTCTCTTTTGTTGGCAGTGATACTGCTAAGGGCAAAAATGTATTTTCACAAATCAAAGGTGGTCCAGTCACTAGAGGGAACAACATTAGTGGCAAGCAGAATTTTTTGGGGAAAGAAAAAACAGTCAAAGGGAAGGTTAAAAAGGTAAATAAACAGACGAAAGAAGACAAATACTCATGTCCTTGGAAGATGCTAGTTTCATACACTAATGAAGGCAGATGGGGGTAAGAACATTAGATGAAGACCATAAATGCCTACAATCAAGAGAAATAAAAGCATGTACATCTAGGTTTGTTTCGGATCATGTTATCAAAACATTTGTTACTAATCCTGATATCCCTGTAAGGGTAGTTCAAGATCAAATACAGAAACAATTTGATGTGGGAATCTCAAAGATGAAAGCTTTTAGGGCAAAGAGAATTGCAAGTGATAAAGTGACAGGTAGTTTCAAGGAGCGTTATTCAATGCTTAGAGAATATGCCCAAGAATTGATTAATCAAAATCCAGGTACAACTGTTAGGATTGATGTACAACAAGAGCCAAATCCAGACTTTCCAACAAGAACACTTAGAAAGGGTGTATGTATGTTTGGGAGCTCTTAAACAAGGTTTCAAAGCTTGTGGCCGAGAAATCTTAAGATTAGATTGATGCTTCATGTTAGGTCCTTTTCCAGGTCAAATACTAACAGCAGTTGGGGTTGAGGCAAGCAATGGTATTTATCCAGTAGCATATGATGTAGCTAAAGCAGAAAATAAGGCATCTTGATGTTGGTTTTTGAAATTACTTGGAGAGGGTCTTAGTATAGACACCAACTTCAATGTCACTTTCATTTTTTATAGGCAAAAGGTACATATTTTATTGTATAATTTGTCATGTTTTTTTATGTAAAATGAGAACACGTACACTTTTAATCCCATCCTTAACCCTAACTGTCCACATGGACTTATACAATCCATTGCAAGTGTGTTTTCGAGTGCTGAACACAGGTTCTGTGTTAAGCATATTCATGAGAATATGAAGTCACAGTTTAAAGGAGGTGTTTACAAGTACATGATTTGGAATGCAGCTAGAGCAACTAATGTTGTTGAATTCAACAGAAAGATGGTTGGGCACAAGTCATACAATTCATCTACTTATGTTTGGTTGATCAAGATTCCAGCTGAACAATGGATCATATCACATTTTTTAGGCAATTAACTAACTTACACTTGGCAAAAGCATACAAATATTTGGTCATATACTTATATAGTGTGTGATTTGTTTAACAAGCAGAGCCAATTGTGATATACTCTTAAACAACGTATGTAAGGTGTTCAATAGGAAGTTAGTTGATGGCAGAGATCAACCCATCATTACTTGTTTGGAATATATCAGAGAGTACTTGATGAAGAGGATTGTGGTAGTTCAAAAAGTGATAGCAAAGATTGTTGGACCACTTACTCCTACTGTGACAGCCATGTTTGATGCTATCGAAAATGCAGCTACTGACTACATTGTTGATTGGAATGGAGGTTCTTTATATCAAGTAACTAGGCCTTTCAGGGATCGGTGTGTTGTTAACATGGATAGAAGGGAGTGTAATACCATGTAAACATGTTGTTGCTGCAATATACAACATGTCTGAGAATGGAATGGGAGTTGGTATACCTGAACAGTGGATTCATGCTTCTTACAGACTTGAAACATGGGCACATGTAGGGGTGTGCATGGTTCGGTTTGGGTCGGTTTTTACCGAACCACAATGTTCGGTTTTTGTAGAACCCAAAACCGAAACCGTTCGGTTTTTGGCGGTTCTGTTTTTTCGGTTTGTTATCGGTTTCGGTTCGGTTTTTCGGTTTTTTTGGTTTCTAACCGTTAATATTTGGGTATGGCCAAATTATACCAACAAACTTATTTTACGTACAAAATTAGTTATTCTTCTTTACTTTTTTTTCAATCTAGGCATAATAATGTTTATTGCATAATTCTACAATTACAAATATATAAATGAGACATACCCATACAAGTGAACATACACGTAGTATAATCATTATCGAGTACTTATTGATATATTCACACAAAACACGCGACATGACAAACACACATATGAATATAAACTTTAAGATAAATATATTATAAATATACTCACAAAATTAATATGAATTTATAAATTTGATTTATTTAGTTATTTAATCATATTATATTAGTTAGATATTATTATATAATAAAGTGGTTCGGTTCGGTTCGGTTTTTGCGGTTTGGTTTTTGGATGAAAACCGAAACCGAACCGTATTTTTCGGTTTCTGGAAAAGTCAAAACCGAACCATCGGTTTTTAGTTTCGGTCGGTTTTTTCGGTTTTCGGTTTTTTCGGTTTGTGTTGGTCACCCCTAGGCACATGTATACTCATTCAAGATCAACACATGTATTGGCAGGGAGAGGTGGCCAGCAGTTGAGTCTAGAACAGTCATAATACCACCTATTCACAAACCTCAAGTTGGCAGGCCACAAAAGAAGAGGAAGGAGTCAGTTGATGAGCTTGTAAGTCAAATTTGTACAAAGGCAAGCTTCTAGGAAGGGAAAATCAGTCAAGTGTAGTAAATGTGGAAACTTGGGTGATAACAGGACAAGCTACAAGGGTCAAGGTGGTGCTAGTTAAGATGGTGGTTCTAGTCAACAGATTCAAGGAGCAAGACAAGTTGATGGTGCAAGGAATGTCTCTAGTCAAGCTGCTGGTTCTAGTCAACAGAGTCAAGCACCAAGACAAGTTGTTGGTGAAAGGAATGCCTCAAGTCAAGGTGATGGTTCTAGTCAACCTAGTGCAGCACCAATCCAAGCAAGACAAGGACCAAGTCAGTATAGTGCAGTACTAACTCAAGCATGTCAGGATCCTAGGCAAGGTTTTCAAGAACCAAGACCAGCTCCAAGTTCTGGACCACAAAGATTGACCAAGAAAAGTGCCAACAGACACAACCGAGTGAAACCACCATTTTAGTTCAGTTATTATGCAGTGACTCTTGAACAATAGGAATTCTGTTAAGTTTCATGTATTTTGAATTAGAAGCATTAACTCTAGTAGATGCAAGACATTCTATAGTTTATGTTCGAACAATAGGAATTCTGTTAAGTCATTATATTTAGTATTTGGTAAATGTGATGTCATGCTTGTTTAATCATGCTTTGTTTGGTGAGTATGACCTTCTAGATTCAATTGTCATGTAGTTTATGAATGCTTAGTTTGAACTTCTAAAGTCAACTGTCATATTGCTATATTTGGCATTTGAAAGTCAAGTGACATTTAAAGTATGCATTTTGTAGTAAAAACTCCTATTAAGCATTTGCAGTATGAATTTTAGAATGTCAAACTGCAAATACTAAATGAGAGTTTTGACTGCAATGGATAAAGGGGGTGTTTGGATATGATTTGCATTTTCATTCAAAACTATCATTTCCAAATTAGAAACTGTTGCTTTTGTCGAAAACACTGATGCTTCAAAACTCATGGAGAAGATGGAAGCGTTAACCTCAAAAATCGACTCGCAGTACAAAGATATCAAAGATGAAATGAAGGAAATGCGAGACGGATGTAACAATTGTGGAGGAAATCATCCATCGTCCGAGTGCGACGATAAACCTATGGGTGGACGAAATGAAGGAGAAGCGAGTTACGCTCAAGGAGGATACCGTGGAGGAGGATATCGTAGTAATTATTACGGTCGAAATTCTGGAAATTGGCAAGATCGCCGACCAAGGGATGATAACCGTGATTCTCAACCAAGCGGCGACCCACCACCACAAAACCCAGACAAAAAGATGGAAGAAGCCGAATTCGAGAAAACCATGAGAGAATTCGTGGCTACTCAAAAATCTTCAAATGATTTTATCAAAAATCAATTTTTCAATCTCAAAGCCAAAGTTGAGCAAGGACAGAAAAATCATCAAGCATCTATCCAAGATCATGAAAACAAGTTTGGCGGAACTTCGACCAACATTCCTCTCGACCATCGGTTCATTGCCAAGTAATACCCAATCCAACCCAAAACCATCAAATGATAAGGCGTACCGTCCACCACAAACAAGAAATGAGCATATCAATGCTGTCTTCACAAGAAGTGGTCTCTCGTACGATCCACCACCAAATCCTAATGAAAACACTCCTGTCAGTCCTGATAGTGAGGATGAAATCGAGGAACCAAACACAACTCAAACCATCAAAAATAACACTCCATCGGTTAAGGCGTATACACCAAAGATTCCTTATCCTCAATGCCTAAAGAAAGAAAAGATGGAAGAGCGTTATAAGAAGTTTATTGAAATAATCAAAGAGGTTAGACTCAATGTTCCACTCGTTGATGTTATAGCCGGAATGCCTAATTACGGGAAATTTTTGAAAGAACTTCTTAATAGCAAAAGCAAGCTTGAGCAAATATCGTGACTTTTCTTAACGAAGAATGCTCAGCTATTGTCCAAAACAAGATCCCACCAAAGCTCGGAGATCCCGGGAGCTTTCTTATTCCATGTACTTTCGGAAATAATGTTAAATGTGATGCTTTAGCCGATCTTGGCGCAAGTAACAATTTGATGCCTTATTATTTTGTATTCCAAGTTATGCAACAACAACACAGAAACCAACAAAGATGAGCATCCGATTAGCGAATCATTCCTATCAATATCGTGGGTATTGCGAGAATATGCTTTCGTTCAAGTCGGTAAATTCATTTTTCCTGTGGACTTTGTAATCTTGGAAATGGAAGAAGATAGTAAAGTTCCACTCATCTTAGGAAGACCTTTCCTAAATACCGCCGATGCAATCATCAAAGTGATAGGAAAAGAACTCAACCTTGGAGTTGGGGAAGATCGAATCACTTTTCTAATCGATAAAGCAAAATGCGCTACCCACATTCGGTGATGACACTTGTTTTAACATCGATATCATTGATGAAGTCAGCGATGAAGAATTGGGCGCATTACTTAATGAATCCGACCCATTCATGACTACTTAGAAAAGATCAATGAAATAGACTTTGATAAAGAGTTTGATGATTTCATGAAAGTAGAATTCGAAGGAGATAACTCAGAAGAAGAAGAAATAGATGAAGAGGAAGAAAATTTTGAAGAAATAACTTTCAATGACGAGATGCGAATTAAATCCTCTATCGAAGAACCACCCACAGATCTCGAACTCAAACCTCTCCCAGATCATCTTGAATATGCTTACTTGGAGGAAAACTCATTTCTTCCAGTAGTCATATCTTCATTTCTCGAGGATAGTGAGAAAGAAAGTTTAGTTTCTGTCCTCAAAAATCACAAACAAGCTTTTGCTTGGAAAACATCTGACATCCCAGGAATTAGTCCTAATTTCTGCAAACACAAAATCAATTTTGAAGAAGGGATTAAACATGTGGTAGAACATCAACGTCGAATCAATCCCAACATGAAAGAAGTTGTTAAAAAATAAATCATAAAACTTATCGATGCTGGAAGCATTTACCCAATTGAGGATAGCTGTAAAGCCCTAAAATTCGGTCTACATTTTTTTTTATTTTATTTTGAATATGCCCGAAGAAATTAAATAAAATTTAGGACATTTGAAAAACTATAGATTAAAAAAAATAAAAAATAAATAAATTACGTAATATAAAACGTAACCTAATATTTATATTAATCGACATCCATTTATTCTCATATTTTCGTGTTTCTTTGATACTTTTGGAACCACAAGATCCTTTCGTTTGTACCCGATTAACGACACATTTCTTACTATTAATGTCGAAAGTAAATACGTTTTCCCATATACACGTTTTCTTATTTCATTCTTTGGATCCAAAGTAAATACAAAGTAAATGCATGAAATCCATTTATTCTCATAATGCTCGTTCTTATTTACCTTCGTTGGACCCAAAATCAAACGCGTAGGTCAATGGTAGCCCAAACTTTTTGTTTTAATACCCAAGCCCAAGCATCACGAGGAACCTTAAAGCTCACGCCCTTTACTTGTAAAACCCTAAACTGCTATTGTACTCATCTTTCATAACCAAACCCTAAAGCTTCAAAACAAAGTTGCGGCTCCATTTTTTCAAGAGATCCGGCGGGAGAGTAGCAACTAGGAACTCGAATTCGAGGGTGATCGTTGGTGTTTATCTCGGGTTTCGAATCGTTTAGTCTTGGGTCGTTGCATTATATTCGTGGGTCTTGTTCCTCTCGTTTGGTCTCGATATTTTGCTACCGAGGTATTCATTTTCCCTTGCTTCTTTCACTAAGATCGACATACATGCGGTTATATAAATCCGGTTCTAAGCATGTTGTGTGCTCGTTTTAAGAATGAAACTAATATGATTTTATTACATGTAATATAACTTGGAATAAACCAATAAACTAAAAGAGGGCTTGCATGCTTTCATTCGTGACCAAGGATCTGTTGGGCGTGATCTCATGAGTTAAAAATAGGGTCTTGGTAATTGCTCTCCGTTTCGTCTTTCGGTCCGTTTGTTATCATCCCAAAGATGGTTAGTGATCATGGGTATGGGCATGTCGAGGGTATGGTATGGCCTCATGCGTGTTTTTGAGTCAATTGGTTCATGATCGCATGTGTGTCTCGTATAGTGTCATGCATGTTGTGGTGTGTCTCGTATGTTGATGCATGCGACTAAATGGTTGTGAGAACTAACATTTGAACTCGTCTTATATCGCTAAATGTACATCGAAAATGGGTTTTGTTTAGTTGGTTTCGGCATGCATAGTAATACCGAGATGGGGTTTAGTTTAGTTGAGACTCGGTATGGTTTCGTGGTTCGAGTCGTTCGTTTTCGGGTCCGACAAGATTAGAACATGGTACATATGCTACGTTGGATTGAAGGGAATTTGAGTCATGCAGGCATAGATTCTGTATCATGTATTCAAGAATACTATTAGTAATTTGAATTTACATTTTTAACCCTAAACTTTGGTAGTTTTCACATTTTAAATCCTATGCTTTGCTAAATGTCATATTAGACCCTAATTTGGGAAAATTGTTACTATCAACTCTAAATTATGATATTAATAATATTAAGCTTTAAGTTTAATAAATTGTCATTGTCATTCGGGAAACTTACTAAAATTGGAACGTTACTAAAAATGAAAGTTTCTAAAAATAGAGAGGAACCCAATGAATAATCTGATTAATTACAAGCATTAAGTAATGCGTGATCATTAATTTATGTAGATCGTGTGAAGAAGGATTAGCTTCAGTTTGTGTGTGCTTCACGATTATTTTGGCTTGCTTTGCATACGGTACAGATATTCTATCCCTTTTCATGAGGGGTTTCTCATGACTTTCGGTCCTTCGACTTTGTTTAAACTTATGATATTCATTGCTATGCTTTCATTGCTATTGATCCTTTCGTTATTGAACCCTTTGCTATTGAACTTTTGCTATTGACCTGTGCTATTATATGTGTGCTATTGAAACTTTGTTATTGAAACATCGATATTGGACCTTGATATTGAATTATTGCTATGAACCTCTGAATTGTGAACTCGCGATATTGCACCTTTGTTTATGAAGACCTATATATCGCTACACTTTGAACTTTTGTCTGACCCTTCAGATTGATACCCGAGCCATTAACTAGGCATGGGGGTTCCATGTCCGTGTCATTGATGCACCAATGGCATGACTTTAGTGTGGTTGAGTGATGTTCCACACCGTCCCTATTTTGTATTGATTATGCGCGCTTCGGATATATTGTATGGCCACTATTGTTTTGCGGTATGGATGCATCCTAGATTTGTTTTGATTTGAATTTGATATGATATGATTTGTTTTGGTGATGCGGTGCGTGTGTGCAAAACACCCCCTCACATTTTGGGAGCTAGCTACTCCACTGGTTCTTGAGGTCTCCCTCATATTGGTTTGGTATTCGAGGTCACCCCTCGAATACAATGGTTACTATTGGTTACTTGGTTGCTATTGCCACTATTGATATGGTTTGTTTTGTTGGCTCGGGAGATTTCGACAACCCTTACACTTTTGATATACCTATATTGTACCTTCGGATTCCCCACTGCACCATAGCGAATTGACGTCCTTTACCTAATACCCTTATATGACTCACTCTACTACCAAGATATATATGTTCCATTGCTTTGATCATTTGCACTCTCATTCCGTTACTCGGACTATTGTTCCATTCACGTCTTAGGGTTATTATACGTTTATTAGATTTGATTATGCTATTCATGTCTTATGTGACAATTGTTTTCCCTACTACGATATGACTAATATGCGGTTATCTGATTTGCCTGTTTTCATCTGATGATATGTGATCTATTTGTTATGTGACCTCGAATTGTCTGTTGACCATGCTAGTGTGTGTCGATAGTTTTGTCTTTTATCGGTATACTTCGTTCATTAATTTTGTGGACTATGATTACTGATAGTATCCTTATCTGCTTGTTGTTGACACGCCATGTTTGCATTTACATTTTATGCTACGTTTTGATTGGGTAAATGGTTCAACTTATGAAGTCTAGCTTGTTAACTTGTTTAATTGCCCTGCTATGTAATTAATTCATTTAATTATAGTGTTCATACTGTATCCTTACTTGTTACGTGTAGTGTCATGTTTTGACTACCGTTATGATACCGATTATGTCTTCAACTAAGGGTTTTGACCTGTGTGAATTGCCATGCTCACTTATTAATTAATTGCTTCCGCTTTCCTGTAGACATCTGTTTGGCTTGTATGTCTCCTGATTCCTGAATTGATTGTATGACATATATGTTGTGTGGATGCTACGCCTGCTATACTTGCTTATGTTTCAGTCCTTGTATGCCTGGTTTGTATGTGCTTGTTTATATGTCATCGATGTTTTGCTTTGCTTCGTTCTCCTTGTTATCTGTTCGTTTTGGATATCTGTATAATTGGGTTCTGCAGGATTCTCATTGACTCATTGTTCTCATTTCGCTACTACTTTGTTATCCGTTTCCTTTGTTTCATTTTGCATTTCAGAATTTTCTTTAGCTTTCATTTTGTTATATCTGTTCACTGAGCTTTTTAAGCTCAGCCGCATTTCTTTTCCTGCGGCAGGTATTAGGTTTGAAGATGGGCTTGATGGGCTGAGAGTTGGTTTATCTGAGTGGATCAACCCTAGTTACCTTATTATTTTGGACTTACTTTGAAGAGTTTTTGTTTCGATATTTCATTTCATTTTGGATATTGTATTTTCCTCGTCAGTCAACTGTTTATATGATTCGATACTTCATTTTTAAGGTTTCCAATTGTAAATATTTTATTTGTATGTTCTGATATGACACCAGAATGTGACACTTCTACCCTTGTCGGGTTGGGGTGTTACAATTATGGTATCAGAGGCAGGTTTCGTCTTGTTGACCTTAGGATTGACCTGTGAGGATTTGGGTAGACACTAGGCTTCCGTTTGTTCTGATATCTTCTGATTCCTTTTGGTTGTCGTTCCGATTTGACTTCGATATTCTTTTGTCTTCACTAATTTTGCCTTCTTCTCTTCGTATTTGATTTTGTTTATTTTGCCTTCGCACATCCGTTTGTCGATCTATAGATGTGGATTTCTCATAGAGCCGAAGATGATGGTGCCGACCCTGCATTGCTGCAACAATTTCTGAAGAGGTTCGTGAAGCAGAAGCCGCACCCGATCGTGATGCTGCCGAAGACATCAAGATGCTGCTGGAGGGAGCTGGACGGATCAACCAAAGATGCAAAGACGGAGACAAGATTCAACTGGTGGCTTAGGAGATTCATCTACTTCACATGATTGGCCGCGACCTGTGTTACTCCGATTTGTTTGTCATGCGTTTGTGGCGGTTTGATATTTTGCTATGTGATTTTGATCGGCATTGCTTTTCTTTGATTTGTTGAGAACTCGGTTTGAATTGTGAAGTTTTATGATTCGGCATTTCGCAAGATCAGATTTGTGATAATTGGCACTATTTGTGCGCCTGAGATTGTTTTGGATCGTCAGAAATGAGTCATGAGGAACCTTCTCAAGTAAGACGGCCACCTTCCTTTTTCCGTGGATTGGTAAGTTTTCGTTTAGCCTATTGAATTTTATTTTTGGAATTTGGGTTGATGATATGCTTGACCACCTGTATGTGAATCTGATTTGATTTGGCATTAGTAGATTATTTGTCACGACTCAGTATAGAATATGATGGCAATAAGGACATGTTCATATGATGCAAGTATTATGACGCCTGATCAACGTGATAATACCGAGATCATATGACTTGAACTTATTGGGATCATACGATGTCTTGAGAAGTGTCTGACTTTAGTACGTTTGATGAATTAGAATTATATCCGTGATTCGTCAGTCTTGAAGATATTCTCTACCGTGCGGATATCCTACCCATTCAATTTCACATCCTAATACGTTTTGATATTCCGATATGTGCCCATTGAACGTCAGTACTAATCTTGATATGTTTGATAAGTCGGTATGTGATTCTCTGATGAATAGCAAGTTCCTTGATCCGTTCGGAATCTGGTTTGAATTGATGAAGTTTTTCCTAACGTTAACACTACCTCAGTATTTGTCTCGTGTGTATACGTGCTTCATGTATCTCTTTGAGGAATTTCAACTATCATCTGTCACCTATTTGCTTCATATTCGTTGGATCAGATTTATTATAATTTGTATTCTGTGAAAAGCCTGCGACTATCCTAGTTGTCGGAATCGAGTCATGAGAGATAAAACTATTTTCCTTTGTGAAGATTCTTTTGGAAGAACCTCTCCGAGTGTGAGGCTACTTATTGACATTTGTTTTCGTGATTCGGTACGTTCTCTTTCTTTACGTCTTTCCAATTTCGAGGACGAAATTTTCTTTTTAGAAGGGAAGAATTGTAAAGCCCTAAAATTCGGTCTACATTTTTTTTTTATTTTATTTTGAATATGCCCGAAGAAATTAAATAAAATTTAGGACATTTGAAAAACTATAGATTAAAAAAAATAAAAAATAAATAAATTACGTAATATAAAACGTAACCTAATATTTATATTAATCGACATCCATTTATTCTCATATTTTCGTGTTTCTTTGATACTTTTGGAACCACAAGATCCTTTCGTTTGTACCCGATTAACGACACATTTCTTACTATTAATGTCGAAAGTAAATACGTTTTCCCATATACACGTTTTCTTATTTCATTCTTTGGATCCAAAGTAAATACAAAGTAAATGCATGAAATCCATTTATTCTCATAATGCTCGTTCTTATTTACCTTCGTTGGACCCAAAATCAAACGCGTAGGTCAATGGTAGCCCAAACTTTTTGTTTTAATACCCAAGCCCAAGCGCATGCAGGAACCTTAAAAGCTCACACGCCCTTTACTTGTAAAACCCTAAACTGCTATTGTACTCATCTTTCATAACCAAACCCTAAAGCTTCAAAACAAAGTTGCGGCTCCATTTTTTCAAGAGATCCGAAGGCAGGAGAGTAGCAACTAGGAACTCGAATTCGAGGGTGATCGTTGGTGTTTATCTCGGGTTTCGAATCGTTTAGTCTTGGGTCGTTGCATTATATTCGTGGGTCTTGTTCCTCTCGTTTGGTCTCGATATTTTGCTACCGAGGTATTCATTTTCCCTTGCTTCTTTCACTAAGATCGACATACATGCGGTTATATAAATCCGGTTCTAAGCATGTTGTGTGCTCGTTTTAAGAATGAAACTAATATGATTTTATTACATGTAATATAACTTGGAATAAACCAATAAACTAAAAGAGGGCTTGCATGCTTTCATTCGTGACCAAGGATCTGTTGGGCGTGATCTCATGAGTTAAAAATAGGGTCTTGGTAATTGCTCTCCGTTTCGTCTTTCGGTCCGTTTGTTATCATCCCAAAGATGGTTAGTGATCATGGGTATGGGCATGTCGAGGGTATGGTATGGCCTCATGCGTGTTTTTGAGTCAATTGGTTCATGATCGCATGTGTGTCTCGTATAGTGTCATGCATGTTGTGGTGTGTCTCGTATGTTGATGCATGCGACTAAATGGTTGTGAGAACTAACATTTGAACTCGTCTTATATCGCTAAATGTACATCGAAAATGGGTTTTGTTTAGTTGGTTTCGGCATGCATAGTAATACCGAGATGGGGTTTAGTTTAGTTGAGACTCGGTATGGTTTCGTGGTTCGAGTGCGTTACGTTTTCCGGGTCCGACAAGATTAGAACATGGTACATATGCTACGTTGGATTGAAGGGAATTTGAGTCATGCAGGCATAGATTCTGTATCATGTATTCAAGAATACTATTAGTAATTTGAATTTACATTTTTAACCCTAAACTTTGGTAGTTTTCACATTTTAAATCCTATGCTTTGCTAAATGTCATATTAGACCCTAATTTGGGAAAATTGTTACTATCAACTCTAAATTATGATATTAATAATATTAAGCTTTAAGTTTAATAAATTGTCATTGTCATTCGGGAAACTTACTAAAATTGGAACGTTGCTAAAAATGAAAGTTTCTAAAAATAGAGAGGAACCCAATGAATAATCTAATTAATTACAGGCATTAAGTAATGCGTGATCATAAATTTATGTAGATCGTGTGAAGAAGGAGTAGCTTCAGTTTCTGTGTGCTTCCTGATTATTTTGGCTTGCTTTGCATACGGTACAGATATTCTATCCCTTTTCAGTAGGGGTTTCTCATGACTTTCTGGTCCTTCGACTTTGTTTCGCTTATGATATTCATTGCTATGCTTTCATTGCTATTGATCCTTTCGTTATTGAACCCTTTGCTATTGAACTTTTGCTATTGACCTGTGCTATTATATGTGTGCTATTGAAACTTTGTTATTGAAACATCGATATTGGACCTTGATATTGAATTATTGCTATGAACCTCTGAATTGTGAACTACTGATATTGCACCTTTGTTTATGAAGACCTATATATCGCTACACTTTGAACTTTTGTCTGACCCTTCAGATTGATACCCGAGCCATTAACTAGGCATGGGGGTTCCATGTCCGTGTCATTGATGCACCAATGGCATGACTTTAGTGTGGTTGAGTGATGTTCCACACCGTCCCTATTTTGTATTGATTATGCGCGCTTCGGATATATTGTATGGCCACTATTGTTTTGCGGTATGGATGCATCCTAGATTTGTTTTGATTTGAATTTGATATGATATGATTTGTTTTGGTGATGCGGTGCGTGTGTGCAAAACACCCCCTCACATTTTGGGAGCTAGCTACTCCTCAGTTCTTGAGGTCTCCCTCATATTGGTTTGGTATTCGAGGTCACCCCTCGAATACAATGGTTACTATTGGTTACTTGGTTGCTATTGCCACTATTGATATGGTTTGTTTTGTTGGCTCGGGAGAGATTTCTGACAACCCTTACACTTTTGATATACCTATATTGTACCTTCTGGATTCCCCACTGCACCATAGTCTGAATTGACTGTCCTTTACCTAATACCCTTATATGACTCACTCTACTACCAAGATATATATGTTCCATTGCTTTGATCTGTTGCACTCTCATTCCGTTACTCCAGACTATTGTTCCATTCACGTACCGGGTTATTATACGTTTATTAGATTTGATTATGCTATTCATGTCTTATGTGACAATTGTTTTCCCTACTACGATATGACTAATATGCGGTTATCTGATTTGCCTGTTTTCATCTGATGATATGTGATCTATTGTTATGTGACCTCTGAATTGTCATTGACCATGCTAGTGTGTAATCGATAGTTTTGTCTGTTTATCAGGTATACTTCGTTCAGTTAATTTTGTGGACTATGATTACCTGATAGTATCCTTATCTGCTTGTTGTTGACCTGCCATGTTTGCATTTCTGTTTATGCTACGTTTTGATTGGGTAAATGGTTCAACTTATGAAGTCTAGCTTGTTAACTTGTTTAATTGCCCTGCTATGTAATTAATTCATTTAATTATAGTGTTCATACTGTATCCTTACTTGTTACGTGTGACTGTCATGTTTTGACTACCGTTATGATTCTGATTATGTCTTCAACTAAGGGTTTTGACCTGTGTGAATTGCCATGCTCACTTATTAATTAATTGCTTCCGCTTTTCTTGTAGACATCTGTTTGGCTTGTATGTCTCGATTCTGAATTGATTGTATGACATATATGTTGTGTGGATGCTACCGCTATACTTGCTTATGTTTGATCCTTGTATGCACGGTTTTGTATGTGCTTGTTTATATGTCATCGATGTTTTGCTTTGCTTCGTTCTCCTTGTTATCTGTTCGTTTTGGATATCTGTATAATTGGGTTCTGCAGGATTCTCATTGACTCATTGTTCTCATTTCGCTACTACTTTGTTATCCGTTTCCTTTGTTTCATTTTGCATTTCAGAATTTTCTTTAGCTTTCATTTTGTTATATCTGTTCACTGAGCTTTTTAAGCTCAGCCGCATTTCTTTTCCTGCGGGCGGTATTAGGTTTGAAGATGGGCTTGATGGGCTGAGAGTTGGTTTATCTGAGTGGATCAACCCTAGTTACCTTATTATTTTGGACTTACTTTGAAGAGTTTTTGTTTCGATATTTCATTTCATTTTGGATATTGTATTTTCCTCGTCAGTCAACTGTTTATATGATTCGATACTTCATTTTTAAGGTTTCCAATTGTAAATATTTTATTTGTATGTTCTGATATGACACCAGAATGTGACACTTCTACCCTTGTCGGGTTGGGGTGTTACAATAGCCCTTGGGTAAGCCCTGTTCACTGTGTTCCCAAGAAAGGAGGAATGACGGTTGTGACTAATGAGCGAAATGAACTAGTTCCAACCAGAACTGTCACTGGTTGGCGCGTTTGTATTGACTATCGGAAGTTAAACAAAGCCACCAGAAAAGATCACTTACCACTCCCGTTCATGGATCAAATGCTTGTAAGACTGGCAGGAAATAAATTCTTTTGTTTCCTCGACGGATTTTGAGGATATTTCCAAATTCCTATCGATCCTAACGATCAAGAAAAGACCACTTTCACTTGTCCTTTTGGAACCTACGCATATCGGCGTATGCCTTTGGTCTTTGCAATGCACCTGCGACTTTTCAAAGGTGTATGATTGCCATATTCCAAGACATGCTAGAAACCTCCATGGAAATTTTCATGGATGACTTTTCGATCTTGAAGACTCATTTGAAGCTTGTCTTTCTAATCTCGATAAAATGCTCGAAAGATGTGAAGCTGCACATCTTGTCCTAACGGGAAAAATGTCACTTTATGGTAACCGAAGGAATTGTGCTTGGCCACAAAATCTCCAGTCGAGGAATGGAAGTAGACAAAGCAAAGGTCGATGTTATCTCAAAACTTCCACCACCAACTAACGTCAAAGCCGTTAGAAATTTTTTAGGACATCTTTGGTTTTACCGCCGATTTATCAAAGATTTTTCAAAAATATCTCGTCCGATGACAAAACTTCTTGAGAAAGAATCTATCTTCGACTTCAATGCAGATTGCATAAAAGCTTTCGAAACATTGAAATTTCAGCTTACTAGTGCTCCGATCATGGTTTCACCTAATTGGTCACCACCCTTCGAACTTATGTGCGAGGCAAGCGATTTTGATGTTGGAGCCGTCCTAGGCCAACGTGAAGGAAAACACTTTCGACCTATATATTTTGCTAGCAAGAAACTGAATAGTTCTCAGCAAAATTATACCGTCACCGAAAAAGAACTACTGGCCGTCGTTTTCGCATTCGACAAATTCCGATCATACCTCGTGCTCTCAAAAACAATCGTTTTTACCGATCATTCAGCGCTCAAGTATCTGTTCACCAAGCAAGATGCTAAACCACGTCTTATTCGATGGATTTTGCTACTCCAAGAATTTGACATCGAAATCAAAGATAATAAAGGAGCAGAGAATCTTGCTGCAGATCACTTATCTCATCTAGAAAATCCCGACCTTGAGGAATTAAAAGAAGAAAAATCGATGACTATTTCCCTGATGAAACTCTCATGACCATCGATGGGAACCGGCGATCCTTGGTTTCTGACTTTGCGAACTACCTCGCGGGAGGAATTCTCGAGAAAGGACTAACTCATGCTCAAAGAAGCAAATTCTTTTCGGAACTTAAATACTATTTTTGGGAAGAGTCATATCTTTTCAAAATGTGTCCTGACGGAATTATCCGAAGATGTGTTTACGGTTCGAAACCGCAAAAATTCTTGACGAATGTCATCATGGCCCAACTGGGGACATTATGGTCCTTCCACCACAGCTAAAAAGTTTTTGATCTTTGGATTCTATTGGCCAACAATATTCAAAGAAGCACACACACTTGTTCAAAATAGTGGCGCCTTGCCAAAGAACCACCAATCTCTCTCGAAGAGATGAAATGCCACTAACAAGCATTCAAGTGTGTGAAATATTCGATATTTGGGGAATAGATTTCATGGGACCTTTCCCTAATCCCACAAATTCGAATACATTCTCGTTGCTATAGATTATGTGTCCAAATGGGCGAAGTGAAGCTTTACCAACAAGCGATGCTCGTGTCGTCGTTAATTTCCTCAAAAGCTTTTTCTCGTTATGGAATTCCCAAGGCATTGATAAGCGATCGAGGAACCCATTTTTGTAACCAACAAATTGAGAAAACCATGAAAAGATATGGAGTTCATCACCGATTCGCAATGACCTATCATCCACAAACCAGTGGTCAAGTTGAAAATACCAACAGAGCTCTCAAAAGAATATTAGAGAAAACAGTGAAGGACAATCCTTCAGTGTGGGCAAAGAAACTTGACGATGCTCTGTGGGCATTTCAGCGGCTTATAAAACTCCAATTGGCACAACTCCTTACAGACTATTGTATGGAAAGACTTGTCATTTGCCGTTCGAAGTTGAACATCATGCTTATTGGGCTCTCGAAGCTGTAACACCGATCTCAAAATAGCTGGAGAAAAGAGATTCCTGCAACTGCACGAAATCGATGAATTAAGACTTCAAGCTTATGAAAATTCCAAACTGTATAAAGCTAGAACAAAAGCTTATCACGATAAAAGCTACGAGTTGAAAAGAATTCAAAATTTGGAGATAAAGTTCTGATTTTCAACATGAAATTCAAATTCAAAGCTCCTAAATTACAAACAAAATGGTTTGGACCGTATGTCGTTAAACATGGATATCCATCCGGGTATGTCGAACTCTATGACAAACAGGGTGGAAGTTTCATTGTTAATGGGCACCAAATCAAGTTATATAACGACAAGGAGCAAACGAATGAAGTTTCATGTGCAATAGTTTCCCATAAAAATGAATTCGAGACTATCACCTTTGTAGCACCATTTCCAGGAAGAATCCCACAAAACGTTCCTTGGAAACCATCTGCTGAATTCATCTGGGACAATACCGAAGCTAATGGTAAAAAATTCATGTATATCCCCGAACTTTTCAAAATGTTTAAGGCTGCTCTTGTGGCTAAGTGAATTCGGGAAGATTCGAGTCAGGCTGATGACTCGGTAATAAAGCAAGCGCTTCTCGGGAGGCAACCCGTGTGTTTTAGATTTGATTTTCTGTGGTCACTCCCTAAAGTCTTAACCTTTGGTTGAACTTAAGTGTGGGGGGGGGGGTGCCACTTTTTAATAAAACCTTTTGTTTGTTACAAGATTTTGTGCAGGTAATGATTTCTCCGGTGAACGCCGAGAATGAAGGAAGATTTTAAGGTGACAACTCATTGACATATCTGGTTTCATCTCTATTTTCCCTATTTCTATACTTTGAAGTTCATTTTTCATTGAGGAAAATGTCTAACTTAAGTGTGGGGGGTGAATAGGAAAAATTAGAGTTTTTATGCTTAAATTTAAAATTTTGTTTGCCCTTGTGATCTAGTTGTTTTCACGCTTTTAGGATTATCTATTAGAATAACTGGATCAATCCACTGGTAAAACTGGTAATATTTGAAACTTCGAGATGTGTTCCGATTACTATTGCAATCCATTCTGGGATCGATAAACATTTGCTAGCACATATCATACCCTTTTTCACTAAATTGTGAGGATTTGAGCCTATTTCGTAAATAAGCATACATCTTTTATGCTTGGATCTTTTGCTATGAGTGTGCCGGTGATTTTATTTATTCTAGAACTTGTGCTTGTAAATCATTATCAGACCGCAGTGAGATCGCATTCGTGCGATATAAGTAAATTCGTGTGATAAAGAGGCACCTTAGGATTTTACCCAAATGGCCTTCCATTTTGCATCTAATGATATATTAGCTATCCGCATTGGTTAGTTAGCCACCCACATGGACCCATTTGTAGTGCTCCTTTTTAGCACTAGATACCCCTAGTTACACCCTCTGAGCCATCCTTTTCATTTTTGCTTCATCCAGAAAATACAAAAAGATTTTACACTTTAAACCTTAGCCTACCCCGTATCAATGTCTAAATGGTTGGTTGATAGTCGCCTGGAAAGTGAAGATTGTTCAAATGATTATGAGTACCACATCCTATGAGATTGATTGAGCCATGCGTTGAAAAAAAAAAAGTTATGTGTTGAAAGTATGAAAATAATAGCCAATGTGCTATGTTCGTGGAACAATTATCATGGCAAAGCAAAAAGTTGTGGAAAGCAGAAAAGAAGAAATTGAAGCTATAATCATTTATTTGGTTCGTGGAATGTTTGGTAGCTAGCAACACGGGAATTAGACTTGATTTCATTTTTATTTTAACACCAATTTCATATACATTCCCATGCCTTATCCATACCCTTAACCCTTAGCCTTATCATTATAACCCGAATAAAAGTCCTCTTTAGATGCTTTTACTTTGTGCTCACGCCACGTCGGTGGAGTTTTGTTTCTTGTACAAGCTTATGGTAATAATCTAATCATGACTGAGCAATGAGTGTGATTTATCTTGTTGCTCCACTAAAAATGAGTGATTGAGTGAATTATATTTCGTTCCTTTTTCGTGAGGTGTTTTGAAATGTTAATCATGCGAGAAAATCATTGGATATTGTCAAACATCTTGATGTTTAACCTTTATAAAGCATAATTGATGAATCTTCTCTCATATTTATACTTGGTTGATTTGCATCACATTTTTCATAATCACGATCTTGTACCAGTGGATGTTTTTCCTAGATTTTCTTGAGGGCAAGCAAAGTTTAAGTGTGGGGAAATTTGATAACGCTCAGATTGTGCATGTTTTTAGTAGCGTTATGTGTGCTTTTATATATGTTATTTGGTTATATTTGCGTGATTATAGTGCTTAATCGCATCAAAAGATGTTTGCCTAGTGTTTATAACCAAGTGCAGGGAAACGGAAGGAAAGTAAAGAAATGTTCAACAAACAGAAGATTCCGTTTGTGAAGCTTAAATCAAGTATCTCAAGGACCTTTGAAGACCATAGTGATTGAAGAACCAAGTTCTACAAGTGAAAGAGAAGAAAATATCAAGTTTCCGTATCTCAGGAGATCCAACCGGATCGGTTACAAGCTATGTAACGGATCGGATGGAATCTGACGAAACAACATTATGACCACCACCAACCGTTCGGTCACAACCCGCAACCGGAACGGTTGGCCACTTTAATAGAAGACCAACCGGATCAGTTGGTCGTATAACCGATTCGGTTGGATAAGCTGCAGTTGCCAAATCTTCATCACTAAGCTTCTCCTTTGCATCCAAACGATTCTAGGACATTCTCTTGGTATATTCTAGTCCCTTCCTTACTCCTTGGAGGCCAAGTTCAGCAATTAATACCCTAGGCTTTGGAACTAGTATAAATAGAGGCCATTTGTGAGCATAGGAGACACGCCTCAAATACAAATCTCTCTACTCATCAAACAAAGCTTTAAGCTCTCATAATTCGTCCTTAGAAGTCCAGAGAAGTTTGGAGTTCCAGAAGTTCCACATTTGGAGGCCAAACCACCAAGAAGTCTACCCTAATACTTTGGGAATCATTACTACACCATTTGTAATCTTATTCCAAGCATTGTAAGACTTTCAATCATGTTTTCTAATGTTCAAAGTTTTGAGTTTATGTTCATGTTTGCTTTGAGTGGCTAGTTTCTTTATGCACTTGCTTAAATGATGTTGATTATCATATGATTAGTTAGTGATTGTGTTAACATGTTTTAATTCAATTTCAAGTTGATTCTAAGATCCAATTGTGCTAAAGTTTCATAGTGACATTTGTTAATCAAGTTTGGATAATTGATAGTAATCGTTGAGGTCGAAAGAACTTATTGTTATTCAACTAGTAATAATCATTTTGTCTATGGATGATTGTTTTTACCCATTATTCTTGATTATACAAAGGAACTAAGGTGTGGTTGTAATAGAAACGCTTTTCGATTATCAAATTGGATTGGTTGGAAACATCTAAAAGGTCGTAAGATTATTTGTTGAGAATCAATTGTAGCCTTTTGTCTATGATCGGTTACCTTTTGTATTGACCATTTCTTAAGCAATTTGATAAACAAGTGGATGTTTTTGTGTTTAAGTTTATGTAGGTAGACTTATGAAACTTGAATTGATTGGTTAAACTTAATGCTTGTTTTTATGAATTAAAATCTTGACGAAGGTTTAACTTATAAGAACAATAGATTAGTCCACCAGCTAATTACCGTAACCAACATGTTAAGAGGTTAACACAATCACATTAATATATGATATGAAACTAGTTTAAGCAAGTGTAGTTTTTAATCATCTGAATTTCATTATATCTATTTGCTTTGTTATATGTTTTGGATAGACTCTGTTGATTCAAACTTGTGCTTAGATTCACTCAAATCCCTGCGAACGATCCCGACTTACCTTCATAATCTTGCTATAACGGACGAGTATACTTGCTCGTATGTGTTATTGGTAATATTGGTAATTCACCTTTTATAAATTTAAAACTTGTACACAACCAGCACATCAACACATTTAATCAGGAACTGCAATTTGCGTTCACAAACACAACTGGTGTTTTGCAACAGAGTAATATGTGATTGATGAAATGTGATTATGAAGAATCGTGTTGTGGATCTAAAAATCGTGTTGTGGATCTGAAAATCGTGTTGTGGGTCTGAAAATCGTGATGAAGATGTTGATGATTTAGATGCACATCATGTGTTTGATGAAATGCGTCTGTAACGAATCACATATGATTATGAAGAATCATATATTTTAGTTTTTCTGAATCATATGTGATTCTGAAGAATCACATGTGAAGCAAAATCACATATTTTAGTTTTTCTGTTATATCGATGTGTTTTTGTAACAAAGAAGAAAAGAATCATATATACAAAGCAAAAAGCTTTTCGAAAAACTTTTTAAAATAATGAAAAGATTTAATTACTTTGACCCATGAATGCTCTTATTATACTATTATTATTTGACATAGCCATCTCATAATTGAACTTTTCAAACAATAAATAAACAAATCACCGCGACGGCATCATCTCTGTCAATAACACTTGACCATATACCAACAAAAAAAATCTAATCTTGTTATTTTTGAAGAACATACTCCTAATTAAGTTTTGTTAACTATTAAGCGAAAATTGATCAGAGTTACTTTCACAATACATCATTTATCACATAGTAGTTTTAAAGTGCATTTTTGGAGTTTTTATGTTTCAAAATCGAAAATATCAAAACTTTCTTTTTTCCCATGAACCCTTATACACCATGCATCTTTTAATCAATTATGCAAACTGGTATATTACATACTTTTAAAATATATTAATATAAAAGAATGTAAGATAACTCAATTCGATACTAGAACTACTACATAACGTATCATATATGTTAAGACAAGAGTCAATGGAACCATATATAGTCTAAAACATGTATGATCATATATATACTAAAGAAAGTTGCTGTCTATTTAGGTGGATATGTGAAGACTAAAGAAAGTCTTAATATATACTGTATTTGTTAATACACTCAAGAGAATACCAATATGTAGTTGACAATAAACTAATAATTAAGTTTTCACTTATGGTCGAATCAAATCAACCCCGAATCCGTTAAGTTAATCACGTACTATCTCCAAATATATGAGTGCATATATATATATATACTAGCTTAGAGACCCGTTGTCACTGGGTTATTTTTTAAAGAAATAGATAAATGAGATGATAATAAAAGTAATAACGTAAATTTGTTAAATTTAAAATATGTGTGAGTCACAATCAATTTACAACCATCGCGTTGCCAATCTAAAACAGTTTGACTCGAACATAAAATGATGTGTGATTTTAATGATCAATTGAGTTGCTAACAAACCTTGTAACATTAAAAATAATGAACCATAGTATAATATAACGTGATTACATCAATGATACATACATGATACAACATGAACCTTGTTCAAAGACCTTCAAGTACTTCTTTATAAACGACATTTGTTGTGGTTTTGGAGAGATTGACATCCTGATCACAAACGACAACCTTCAAACCCCGCTTACTTTTTACTCTTGATATGGCAACGTATAGTTGTCCATGTGTGAACACAGGACGGGGCAAGTACAAACCAACATTAGAAAGCGATTGCCCTTGGCTTTTATTGATTGTCATGGCAAAAGATACTGATATCGGATATTGTTTCCTGACAATCTTAAGAGGCAACGCTTATCGACGGAGTAATCCTCAACCTTGGAATAATTACCTTTTTTTCGAAGTTGGTTCCGTTAATGATCTGCGCCTGAATAGAGGTTCTTGTTAATTTAAGTACTTGAAGTCTTGTACCATTACATAAACCATTTGATTGGTCTATGTTTCTTAACAACATAATCGGCACTCCGACTTTTAAAGCAAGCATGTGGTTTGGAACACCTGAGAACTTCAATCCATTTATAAATTCATGCGAGAAAATAGACTGATGTATGACAGCACCTCGTTCACTTATTGACTACAAAGCATTGTAATCTTGATGTATATAAATTCATTTCTTTTTGTTCTTACATTTTTCATTTGTAATGTTAATCATTTAAATATTTGTTACTTGTTAGAATTTTAGAACGCTCCTATAAATGCCTCTGAATTAGAATCCTGATGTATGTAAGTTAATTTTTTTTTTGTTATTACCAAATAGAATATGAAGTTTCATAAGTACATATTGTAGTTTTTGATTTTTATGAACTTGATTTTGTTTTAGGATTCCAATGCCATGTTGATTTAATTTTTTACATCATTTAACTTAAGTTAGAACCAATTAGATACATGGAGTTTGGCCACTTGTATGCCATAAACTTTATAAATAAAACAGAATTCTTTGGTTTGCTTACATACGCCCTTTTTGTGAAGTTATTATAATCATTGGCTTCGATCTCATTTAGTATTTGACGATACAATAGTAGTGATTCCCAAACCTAACAATAATGTGGTCATGAGATGAGGGTTTAAAATTGCACTTGCATTGACAATTTCAACTCATTTAAATTAGAATTGGAGCATTTTATTGAAGTTTGGAACCATAGTAGGCTTGGAATAAGTTAAGATCTTTAGTTTGGTCTCCAGAAATACCCAAAACTTGCAGGAAATGTCAATCCGATTAATCACCGATTAATCCCGCTTTGACCGATTAATCGCTACTGGGTGGTCGAACGCCTGAAAAAACATTATTTAGGTAAACTAACAGTTTAATCTTATATTGTAATAATGATGGTTGGGTTATGATGAACTACTATTGGTTCAGCTATTATAACATTTTTTAGGTTTTTACAAAAAATAAATAATATACTCATCTCTATATCTCATCCCTTTACATACATTTCTCATTACGATGTTACTTTATCATAAGTGCAAGATCCGAAAATTATAAAAAGGAAAGAAGATGAAATGAAGATGAGTTAGAGTGATTGGAGTTGTATATGGAAAGGACAAGAAGACATTTTGTCAAAGAGTTGGATATGCAAGAATAGATTTGAGTTAAAGTTATATGAAAATGAAAAAAAAGAGATTTAGTCAGAAATATAGAAAGGACAAGAAGAAAGTTTAGTTCGAGAGAATGGATTTAAAAAGTAACTCAACTTTACATATAAACAAAAGATGACTAAGCTACATTACTTTCAAATGCTAAAGTATAACTAAAATATTTTCGTTTGAATTGTCTCAATAAATACACTATCCAATTATAAAAAATTATATATTATCAGTATGGATTTAAAGCAAACAAATGTGTTAAACTTAGTTTTAGTCAAACATAGGAAATCATTATAAAATAAAAAATTATAAGACAATTCGTAGTTACGTTGTGCTTTTGCATTTAAATTTCAAAAAAAATGATAAATATCAAACATTTTATATCAATGTTCATTATTGTCTAAAATATTCTATACAATATTAGTAATAGCTTAAAGACCCGTGGATTCACGGGGTTTTTAAAGAAATATGAAAATGAGATAATAAAAAAAAACGAACGTAAACATGTTCCGTTAATATATGAAAGAAACAATGAGATAATACGTGAATTATTCGAATTATTGTTTTTGAAATTTAATGATTTCAGCCATCTATTTATCCTTCGTTTGCACGTTGCCGCGGGGGCATCTTGTCATGATAATGTGGAATGCGCACATTATGTATCTGGACAATGGCCTTTCTAATATCTCGGGGCTTATGATACCTAAGGTCCTAATGTTAGATAAATAAATGATTCAACAATATTAGTACCATCAGATCCATAAAAGAAGGTTCATGCCCATTAAATAGAGATGTAACATATGAATACAAAAATACAAATCATTAAGTTTTTTGATGAGTAATACGTAACTAATAAACAAAAAATATATGTGGTTTCCTTTAACAATGCATCATAGGAATACAAAAAATACAAACCATTCAATGTGGGATTTGACATTCTTGTAACATACATATTTCTTTTCCTATCATTCTTGTAACAACTTGGTAAGCTATATTTGTAACACCGAGCCTTGTTCTTGGAAGCGACATGTGAAGTAGGGGAATTCTATAGGAAAAGTTGATCTTATAAAACATTCAAGAGGATTGATTTCGACGCTACCTTCCAGATAGATCCGAGAACAACTATCTTTTGGTTTGCCCTCCACAGATTTACATAAGACGGAGATTAGCATCACGGCTATTACACTCCCTAACGAATCCATCTAACCTCTTTTCACCATGAAGGATGTCAAGAGCACCATTCAAAGGTCCCTACTTCATTCAAACCATAAAACCGTTCAACTTATATAAAGTTAATACGTATGAAAATCGTTAAATGTAAAGCAAAATGTACCTTAAGGGCCCCAAACATACGGTTTCAAATGGTGAAACTAAATCTGTTGCATAGTTCTACAGTGAGGATCCAAGTGTGGCACAAAAGAGCAGTTAGTTGGTATGCAAACACAGCATACCTCCTGGCTAAGTTTCACACAAAAGACCACCAATGTTTCGGCACATATTTCTGCAGGCAGAGTCTTGATGAGCCGAAAATAAGCTGAACCAAATGCCCCTGATGGCTGAAAATATGCAGCAACAAACACCCCTTCTGTGCTGAAAAATAAGCAAACAAAACGCACCCTTTTGTGCAGAAAAATCAGCAACCAAATGCACCCTTTTGTGCAGAAAAATCAGCAACCAAATGCACCCGTTTGTGCAGAAAAATCAGCAGCAAAACGCACTCTTTTGTGCAGAAAAATCAGAAGCAAAACAGACCATTTTGTGTGGAAAAATCAGCAACCAATGCACCTGGCGTAGGTCTTTTTCCTTTGTAATGATGGTTGGTGCTCGCACCCTCCTTTCCCCTAGTCTTGCCTTACAAACTTGTATTCTCCAATCCAACATCAGCACCTGCACACAGTAGAGACCCTCTCATTACCTAATGTATTATCAATCATACAATCCCATCTAGTGGAAAACAACACGTTGACATATTTAATAATATCCAAATATATGCATTAATAATGAACGCTATAATTGTCTTATGGGATTTATTAATACAAACAACAATGAGATTATTATTATTACTAAGGAGATTTGTAGCAGAGAAATATGCATCTGTCTTTTGTATCACTTTCAACTTGTAAAGAAAACAAAGAAAGCATACACATTTTATCATAATTTATTGAGACATATTAATTATAGTAATATATTATGCAATTGAAGCTAAAAGTTGAAGCTGACTTACGTTTATAACAATCTTGGGTCCATTCAAATGGATTGAGTGTTCTGACAACCCATTTTGACCCATCACTCAGCATTGCCGTTTTGCCTTTCTTCTACTTCTAACTATAATTTTAATGACAAATTCAGATCTACATTCATTTTGTTCTCAAACGTCTTATTTCAAAAAGCAATAAGCAATCCCAAAGACCCTCTTAATATTAGATATTTAGATCTTGAACCTAAATTACATACCTATGACTTGTACGAAGTCATATTAAAGCCTCTTGGTATTCAAAGATTGCTTTCGCTGCTTCATCAGTACACATATATTCTGAGATCCTTTCTATCACAACATGCATCGGTTTAGTGCTATGTTTATCAGATGAATCCAACACATTTAGTTGTCCCACTTCCATTTCTTCACAAATCTGCAAAACCTACAGTTCCTTTCTTATATATCAGATTTGCTCCCGATTGCATTACTCTAACCTTTGTACATTATACTATTCTAACATACTGCAAGTAGAGAAGGTTGTACCTGTCCAGCCAAATGCTCGGCTTCCACTTCTAATCGCAGCCTTTGCTCGCCACGATTACTGATAGCTGTATAAAATGCTTATATAAGTTGACAGGACTGAAAATTAGTATAGTAACAAAAACACAAAATTCGCTAACTTTTACCTCATTCAAAATTATGGCCTGCAAGAATGAGACCGGCAGGACTGTTAAAGATCTCTTCGAGCATAAATAAAGCACAACCATCATCCATCTCTCCTCCACCATTACCATCACTAATCACTATCTATCTTTCTGGTTTATACACCCCACCATTCCTCTCAGCCCCAGTCTCAACCTTCACAACATTCGCAACCTTTTGCACACTTTGCACAAACTGTTGCGCTTCCCACACGTTAAAGTTGCAGGCTCACGTAAATCTATAAAACAAAGAAATTTAATCCGTACACCAGGTTAGAAAGTGACTACTAAGGATCATAACTTTACATTTGGTGTTACATAAAAAAATAACAATAAATTTATAAGAAAGAAAAGGTCACAGTGCCAGTAGCAGCAATAAGAGTTTTCTTTTCGGCACGTGCTAATCACCAACCTCAACCACCCCACGTAGCCGGGCCTTGTGTAGGTCAGCTGCATTGATCATTTTCCAAACGAAAGTATGTCGTCATACCTGAAATGAAAACATCAGACCAATTCTATAAGAACATGTTAACCATCTCCATGTCTAGTTAAGTTGGTTAATTGGTCTACTTTTATAGCTTCAAGCCTTTAAATACTCAAAGTGTTCACTGATTAAAAAATCATATTGTAGCACTTACTATAATGACATATCTTTTAACACCCTGAATATATGTCAACTAAAAATGAAATAATGCGCCTATGATAGTTCAGTCAACGCTTGCAATGACGCTAATCATTCAATCATTTTCAAAACGCAATGGCAATTAAAGTGAAACCTGAAAATTACCTTGCCTCTTTAAAGCCTGGAGCCGTGTGGACGTATTGTGTTTCCAAAGCTCATACCTCCCCATGCCTCTTGAAACTTTATCTCCCTTGATGCTCGCCTAACCAGCTGAAATTTTCACGACTCTTGGACTGCCAACACGCGTCAAAGGCAAAAGACCAGCATTGTCACTATAAAATAAAGAGAAATATACTTTAGTCGATGATCTATTTAGATAATGTTATTTGGAGTTAAACTGTGTAAAAGTTGCCTTTTAACTCACATCGATACCGAAGCTCCACTTACACTTCCAAACAAACTCGACAACAATCTGCCAATTCCCTACTAAGTCAAATATCTAATTCAGTTGGTAGTCAAACACTAAACTATGGTAATGTAATATATATACACGATTTTACCGCGTAAGTTTCTTCTACTTTGAACAGCCAACAACTGGATCAACCTTGATTACTCGAGTGTTGTATGATCCACATGATCCACACTTGTGGTATAGCCAGTGGAAAGGAGCATTTCCCTTTTTATCACAATCAGTGCATAGTATATCCTGTGTAATTTAGAGTGAGAGTGAAGTACTGAGTCATATACGAATGAGCAAACTGCAAATTCCTACAAATATGCAAGCACCATACTGCATCAAGCATTTTATGCCACGTATTTACCATTTGTTATAGATATGCCAACTATACAATATGTTGCGCTAAATGATAAGTGCTTTGCATTAATCAGTAAATAACAGGTTATAAATTGCATATTTCAGTAGAGATATGGAACCACGTATTTACCATTTGTTATAGATTTAACAATTAGAACAAACAATTTTAAAAAACAAAAAAAATTACACCCCTTTCCGATTAGCACTTTTTTTTATGATAAGTGAAAAAAAAGTAAAAAAAAAAAAAAGAGTAAAACTTAACTGCCCTCTACAGCATCTTCACCAAGCTACTTCCTCAATAATCACCTCTAAAAGAAAGCAAAATATGTCAAAAAAAATTAAGATAAATCCACCATTAGAATTTTGAGTCTTGGGACGGTCAAGGTTTTCTACTTACACCTCATGATAGGTAAGTCAGTACCAGCTTATGTCAAACTGCTAATTAGCATATAAGCACTTCAAGAATAAGCAATCCCAAACACCCTATAAATTGGTTCTTTCTTTTATCAAGGTCATATATTGTAACTATTAGTAGCCCACTAAAATGAAAATCACAAAATTGTTACCTTCATTCTTTTCATCTCCAACTCGGCTTTTCTCTTTTCATGATTCTCCCACGCTTATTTGTATGGATTTTGAGTTGCTATAAACAGTTTTTAACGATTGAGTAAAAAAACGTAAGAGCAGAAATAGATACAGTAAAAAAAATTGTAAAAAAAAAAATCACCTTGCAATATATTTTGCAAATTCCGCTTCATCCCATGCCATCGATTGTATTGCAGGCACCTCTTCATAACTTGATATGCCATATTACAATCAACCAAATCACCACCAATTTAATATTTACCCAAAACTTGCAGGAAAAACACATCAAAATACACGTGATCTATAAGTTGTACGAAAAAAACTACATATACACACAACCCAAACACGTTATGACGTGATCTTTAGGAATCTATCGACATGGCAAAGTCAGTATGACGTGATCTTAAATGAGAATAGATTATAGCATTTTCAATATAATTATTCAATTCTTTGATATGACCAATGCAATCCACATACCCTGACCCATACGTGAATCTTTAAGATGTCTCAAACTAATCACAAACATGACATGACAAAGTATTACGAAGTATAAAAAGTTCAAGCACTCACCACAGGGAGGAAATTTTGCTGCTGTGATTGCTGAGATGAACTCGGCTGTGTCAGATTCATTTGGTCTTTTACCCTACATAATCATTAAAAAAGGTTATTTGAAGCGGTGTATGGGCAAAAGCTTAGTTCAACAGCTTATTGGTAATTTCTCAGACCCTAAGATCTAATACTCACATAAAGTGTTTTGCCCTCTTTGATTTTATCAGATCATGCAAAACAAACCACAACACAAGTTTTATTAAAGTTTCAATTTGAAACATTAATCATCACATTAAAATTGTCCTGTTTTTTTGTTATAATCATTAGGCTCCATTTTAGCTGTAAAAAAACCATAACACAAATCAAAACACACAATCAAGATTCTATTAACAAACGGCATAAAGATCAAATAAAAAATCAATTCAACAATTATCACATATATTTGAGATTTACCGTTGGGTTAAGGTAAAACAATCATTTTCTTTAATCCACAATCATATTCATGGTCCTGAAAAAAAAAACAAATTAAAGCCACGAAATCCACCTACAAATTAAATAAGATCAATTCCAACATAAACCTAAAACATAATCAAATGAACACACTCATTATTTATCTTCAATCTTCAAATTATTTACATCCTTTGATAATCGCAAATAACAATAATACCTGACAAAATTTTAGCCTCCCTTGAATTGTTGTTGAAATCCTTTCAAACATTTAACCAAACACCTTGCCCTCTTTAAATCACTTACAAAGATAAAAACGGGGAAAAATCAACCAAAACCACTATATTCCAAACCGCTCATATCCAAAGATAAAAGAAAATCACCACCGAAAACCTAAGTATAAAAATTAAAACTGGGGATTAAAAGTATACCAGATAATAAGCCGCATAGTCAAAATTAACACTCATAATTCAAAATTATATTGATGATTAAAAAAACAACACATTAAAATAATTGTAATTTGCAACACATAATTTGAAACCCTAAATATTAAAATTAAATTGATACTTACCAATTCATCCATGATCGGTATTAAAAAACTGATTTGAAAGAGCAATTGATTTGAATTCTTTGATTGGTGATTCAAAACTGCCGAGTATAGGGTTAAAGTAAGGAGCGTATGGAAGAAGCTATTGTGTTTGTTTTTTTGAATCAGAGAGATATGCTTTTGAATGGATCTCATACAGATTGAATTGAAGTAAGATTGACTAATGATATGCATAAAATGGAGCGTATAGAGGAAGGGTTGTGCAGAATAAGAGTTGTACTATGACTCTAAATATGGTAGTGCATTAAACCAATTTTTAATGCAAGGTGCTTAGTAGGCTTGTACAAAAGCTTATTTTATAATAGATAATAATAGATATAGAACTATAGATGTACTGTATATTTTGTCTCTTGTTAAGGTTATAAATAGAGTTAATTACATGCTTGGTTCTTGTGGTTAGGCCAAAATTGCATGTTTAGTCCTAAAACGCAATTAATTACTCCAATGGTTCATGTGGTTGTCCAAGTCCTTTGACCGATTTTCCATCCAATTGGACGTTAACTAATTCTAACGTCTGGGGCAATTTCATCCATTCACATATAATATACACCTAACTTAAGTCTTTGATTTATAGTTTTCCGTTTTTAATTCTTTGATTGTCCCTCTTTCTTCACCTCCCTCTCACACATGCAATCCTTGTGGTTGTTCTTCCTTGATTGATCATGAAGAAGCTTAGTTTTGATTTGAATGTGCCTAAAGAAAGTTCAGGTGCATAAAGAACATAGTGTGCATTTTCGTGTTTACTCAAATTTTGTTCTTGGTTTTTAAAGAATGTACATTTGTTGTTAATAATATGGGGTTATAATTGCAGGTGGTAACCCTAAGTCAGTCTCATTTGAAAATCCACCATGGTAGGTGCTTTACACCAACACCTAGAAGGTCTTACATTGATGGACATGTATCATCTGTTGATATGTTGATATTGATGAGTTTTGTTTACATTACCTTAAAGAAATGGTAGTTAAACTGGGTTATGGTGTAGCAGACTTAATTTACTATCATTTTTTGAGACCAAGATTAGGCTTAGATTATGGTCTGCACCTTTTTATTGTTGATGTTGATGTGTTAAGTTGGCAAAGTATGTTAAGGACAATAAGATCATTTTAGTGTATGTTGAACGTGGAAGTAATAATGTAGACTCAAGCATTGGTGAAGTAATGAAAAAATTGAGTAATAAACAGTTTGCTTGCATGCTCTAATAAAGGACCAATTGTAGTAGAGACTAATGATCCTTTTGATGATCTTGATGAGTAGTTCAGGTCTCTGATGAGCTATATGAGACAGAAGGGTTGGTCCTAGGGGTAGGGGTGAGCATGGTTCGGTTTGGCTCGGTTTTTGTGTAAAACCGAAATCGAACCGAAAAATTTCGGTTTTTGATTTTTGGAAACCATTCGGTTTCGGTTTTGTGTCGGTTTGGTTTTTCGGTTGTCGGTTTTTTTTCGGTTTGGTTTTTCGGTTTTTTCGGTTTTTATACGATTTATCGAGCTTTGCTTTTTCAAAGTAGATTTGACATATATCATAAAATAGAACCATATCTTAAACCGGTACCGGCTGGTACAACGGTACTAAAACGGGTAAAGAACCGTCTTAAATCAAGTGCCAACATTCTCAAAGTTGCCTCCAAGTTCCAAGGATTTGTTAGAGCTTGAAAGGTACACTGAAACAATTGAAGGGTGTGTAAACGAAAAAAGAATGATGTTGGAACAAGATCTTCAATCATTTGATGTAATTGCACCATCTTCAACAAGAACAACCATTAACATTCAAACTTAATGTGTTCTTGTGACATTTGTGTACCCATTTTTTTTTACCTTAAAGCACATTTGTGTTATGTATATTGTTATGAAATAAAATATTAGCAGAGTTATCACACATTTGAAATGCGTCATTGACAACGGTAATGTAAAAGGAAGATATCAAGATACAGTACTTATATTATTTATGAATAACAAGGCAAGATATATTATTTTGACTTTAAATGTCGGTTCGGTTTCTATTGGTCGGTTTTTAAAGCTAAAACCAAACCGAACCAAAAACTTCGGTTTTTTCAAAATATAAAAACCGAACCGTCGGTTTTTCAATCGGTTTCGGTTTTTTTGGTTTCGGTTCTTCGGTTTTTTTCGGTTTAGGTTCGGTTTTTCGGTTTCTTGCACACCCCTACCTAGGGGTGTCAATAGGGTCGAGTTGACCCGACCCGAACCCGATAAGGCTTATCGGGTCGGGTTAAATCGGGTTAAAAATTCTTGTCGGGATGTTTTAACCCGAACCCGATATTGTTATAGGGTCGGGTTCTGGTTGAATTATTTATGTTATCGGGTTATCGGGTTATCAGGTCAACCCGATAAGACCCGGAAATTTTTGTTTTACTTTGTTTTTACAGCCAATTGCATAGTTTAGTCGATCCATTCATGTCATATTAATTGTCCATCCATTCTTTTGAGTTTTCTACACAGCCTTAAATGTAATATGTTAACAGGTCTATCAATCTGTTTCCCGCAGCTGATTAATTTGATGCAGTGGGTAATAGATAACAACCTGTTGGAGATGGTTGTAGATAAATTGAGTACATCTTTGAGTACATGCAACTACATGTTACATGTTATTTATGTGTATACATACATACATACATGGGTAGATCATACGTGTCTTACAATGCAAATATGTACATGATGTATTGATTGCTATTAATAGTCCTATTAGAAAGCTTTCACATGTGCCATCTCATGCTAAAATTTAAAACTCTTATCCAGCAGACATGACACACATTTTGTAAATAGATTTGTCAAACTCTTTAAATTCTATTGTACTGAGCATGAAGAAATGCTATTTTGTGTACTAGTTTATCAAATTCTTTCAAATCTATTCTAGATCTGTCAAATTCTTTCAATAACTACAAGATATATAAATACTATTTTGTGTGCTTTGGTTGTCTAGAAGAGCAAGTATACAGTGATATTTTCTTTGAAAACTATATAAGTTTTTTATCTACTCGTTTATTTTCGTAGAGTAGGATTATCTTATTGCCCGACAACCCGACTCATCCGACCCGACTTAACCAGACCCAATAACACCCCTAGTTGGTCCTATGGAAATTTCAAAGAATCATATGCATTCTATAAAAATATTTTGTAATATAGTCCATCTAACTGAGTTGTATTTGTAGCTAGATTGTGTGTTTTTGCTATGATTTATTAGATTATTGTTTGAACTAAATATAAATTACTTGTTGTGGTTATCAATGTAATTATAAACTCTTTTTTGTTTATATATTAAGGAATTGAAATCTATATAAGGTCATAGCTCGAATACATCTGACATACGAAGGTTAAGTATATTGATTCAATGGTGTACGGCTTTTTTGTTCTCCATTGTTGCTTGGGTTCTAACCATATTTGGTTTGTATTATTTTTTCTTTGTGATGGCTTGCTTTGTATTAGTTTTTCTTTGTGACAACTTACTTTGTATTATTCTTTAGGATGGATTGCTTGTGGTCTGCGTTGTTGCTTGGGTTCTGACACTATATATGGTTTGTTTATTTGTTTTTCTTTTTCATTGTGGCGGTTGGCAGTTGAACACGTTGTTTTGAGTTATGGGAACGCAACTTTTGAGTGTTTAGCTTCTAACCGTATTAGCTAGCATATGGCAAGATTCAAGGGTGACCACATAGATCAGGAGCTTGCTTGTTTTGTATCTTGTGTTTTATTAATTGTATTCTTGAATGAGGGAGTGTTTTAAAAACAAGATTTATTGAATGTGTTGTATGACACGTTTGTCAAAATAGTTGTAAACATGACTTAAATACTTGTAATTGATTTTACTTTAATTTGAGAAATCTTATAAAAATTTAGGAGAGAGTATCTGTATGTAAAATAAAGTAATATTTAGTTGATGACTTGCCAAAGATTGTAATGTGAAATTATGAAACTATATCAAATAACTGAATACACATTTTGCGGGGCTTTGCATTTATATATCCATGCAAACATATAAAATTGTATATATATCCAAAGGATGTATAAAAATCATTGTATTATGTACATCAAAAAATTGCACCAAGAGTAAAAGTTTAAAAAAGAGTAAAAAACCCTAAATACGATTCTCTCTCTCTCTGGCGAAATTCGACAAACAATTCTTTATCCCTAATCCCTATTGGTCGATCGAGCTTTGGATTAAAGATTTGTTCATAGTGGGTCGGTGGGTCATTGGATTGCATTTGCTTGTTTACTACCTACATCAGATTATCTTATTGGTCTTTTTACCCATAGTGGTTCGGTTAGGTTCTTCTTGCAATTCATTGATTGTTAACGTAGTTTTTCTTTACATGCTAATCGACTTCTAATATATTGCATGCTACGATCTGGTGCTTGATTTTTTCACATATACCACTGATTGTATTACATGCATATTGGTTATGGGTGCTGGTTAGACTTCTTGTGCGTAATCGTCTAAACCCTAACTATTGGAGTTAGGGTTTTCTTTTTCTTGTATTGTCTTCTTGGTGATCGTTGTTTGTAAGTGATTGATTTGAGTGGTGTTCGAGGGTTTTTCGAGAGATGGAGAAAGGCTTCCTTAACATTAGTGCTTCTAAATCGTCCAAATCTGATGGTAACGTTGGGAATAAAGATAGCAATCAGTTGGGTGGTAAGGATGATATGAATAAGGGTGTCGCTTTTGGTTTGGCCGATCAAACTAAAAGGGTGGATTCGACTTGTTTGGCCGATCAAACTAGACCGATTAGTGAGGAACTTATGCGGAGTAAGTTTCATGGTGATGGTGGTATGGATATGTTTGAGATTAATATTGAGTTTGGGACTAGTATTGGTGGTGGATCTTTCAACTCCATGGCTGCTAATCTTGATGGTACGTATATGACCATTAGTGGTATTCCTATTGCCTCCCCGTTTAATCCGATATCTGATTTGGAGTACCCGAAGTTGAATCAATCTGAACCTAATGATAGCACTCCCTCTACGCATAGGGAGGCTGTTTCTGGTCATAATGTAAGTGGTGCGGGTAGGTGATGAGTGTCTAAATACTCATCATTTTATACTGTTTAGAATGCCAAAAACATCTGAAAACACTCAGAAATGCTTCAAAATGATAAAAATATCACAAACAAGTGTTTTATATGTTTTAAATGCAAAAACATCAAAATCTGGTGAAAAACATATCAAGTTTGCATAATTGGCAGTTTTAGTCCCCCAAGTTACAAAAGTTGTCAAAAGCAGTCCCTGGGAATTCAAAAACTTGTAAAATATCATTTTAGGTCCTTGGGATTCACAAGTTTTCAAATCAAACCTTTTAAAGTTTAAAAATCACAAAATGACAACTTTAGTCCCTCAAGTTTGGAAAATGTCAAAAATAGTCCCTGGGTGTTCAAAAATAGAAATTATTCAAACATCACCCTTGTATTATTAATAAATGACAAAATTGGTCCTTTATGATAAGTTTAAAGAGAAATTACAAGTTTGACCCTTAAAGTTTCAAACTTGACATTTTTGGTCCCTGGACTTATAAAAATGGAATTTTATGCAACAATTGTCCTTGTACTAACCAATAATTGCAGGTTTAACCCTTGTTATAACTTTGGAAATGTTACAAGATCAGTCCTTCATTTTCAGATAATTACACAAATGATCCTTGTGTTTAATATATACCAAATGGACCCTTTCTTGTTATTATTAACCCAAATCCAAAACCAAAACCCAGCTGTGGCCCAACACCCAAGCCCAACTTTTGAAACAGAGATAAACCGCGCCACTGTTCACTATCTTCCTTCCCAACACCTGTGTCCACTCTATCACTGCCATCTGCTCCCCCACCTCACTGTCTCCTTTCCAGCACATATCTACCACATCACAATGCCCCCTCCACCTTGCAAGCCCACTCACCATCTCAATTAATGAAAAAACCAACTCCATGACTTTTTCCCGCCAAATTGACATGTGTACGATTAAGATGAAATGGAGAGTTGGAAAGAGGTGGGATTTGACCAGAGGTCGACAAGAGACTAAAAGAGATCAATAAATAAGAGATAGGAGCAGTGTGGAAGAGAGTAGTAGTGTAATTTTAATTTTGTAATGTCGTTTTTAATGTTTTAAGCTTTCCAGTGTTTGTAAAAACTCTCAAGTATTTTATTTAAGTGTTTTCAGTGTATGTGAACATATTTTAGCTATCAATTTCAAGTTTATGTCTGATTTTCAAGTTTATGCAATTTCCTAGTTCAAATCCTCTTAAAAGCTTCTAACAAGCTCTGCTACTGTTTGTTTGAGCTTTGATAAGCTAAACTGTAGCTTATTCAAGGCTTATGTTTATTTCACTCTTCATTTTCTCAAGTATCCAAAACCAGTCAACAAAAGTCAACAGGAGCTCAAATTAAAATGGAAGCTGATAAGGGGTGCACAGAGGTTTATTTGGGTTGAATTTAGATTAGGATAGCATAGTTTTGTGTTTGGTTCTTGCCTGCAACCAATTTGGATCAGTTGTGAGTAGCATTTTTACTTTTCATTTTTTTTAGTCAATATTGCAGTTTCATGCTCCTCTTGTATCTGTGATCAATTGTAGTTTTAACTTGCTTATTTAGTTGTATAATGGTCATGAAAGCCTAGTTTGGTCATTAGTTCAAGCTGGATTACTAGTTAGCTTCATTTCATATTGCAAATCATTAGTTTTAAGGTGTGTTTGGATTTTACATGTAAACTGTGCTAAAGGTCTGTACATTGGTTAAAACCTGTTGGATCATGCTTGTGTTGTTCATTTGAGCTCATTTGAGTCATCAAGTTGTATGTGCAACTCACAAAAGTCAAAATCCATCCAATTGATCCTCAACAGGTTCACTGTTGGAATTTTTGCATATCAAAAGCTTGTTTTGTGTTCCAATCTTATAGGTCTAGCTTACATTAGAGTTATTTCATCACAATATATCATTTTCAGTTCAAAAATCATGATCAAACCTCATTATAGTCAACTGTCCAGTTCTTCATCAAAAGTCAAAATAGCCAAATCTCAGTTTTGAGCCAAATGGGAGGAATTTTCTTGAGCTCAGTTATGGGCCAATTCATATGAAACTTGTTGTTTTTAAAAGTCCTCCTGGTCTAGTTGCTTATCTCCAATTTTTTACATTTTTGTGAATTTTCTTTAAGCTTCATAAAGGCCTGTCAAAATGATGCCAAGTGCCCTGTGCAGGGTACTTAGCCTGCACAGGTTTTATGCAGTTTTTGTTGAGCTTGTACAGGACTTATTTTAGCTCACCTAGGCCTAAGCTTTGGTTCATACATAGCCACCCAGCTCTGCTTTAAGTTCCAATTTATAGTTTTCCTTTTCAGCTTACTTTAGTGCTTATAATTCAGCTGCAACTTGGTACCTATTCACTGTTTTTAAGCCCATAAGCTCATATTGATCAAATCTGTTGTACTGGCAATCCAGAGGTTATGGGTTGTTGTTTTTAGTTGCTTTAGGGTTATTTTAGCTTGTTCAAGCTTCTGTATCAGTTTAATGCTTGTTTGGTCCTTTTAGCTTAATCAAAGTGCTTATTTCTTAGCACATTCCACATCAATTTCAAATCTCTCCACACAAGCCCATGTTTTTCTATTTTTCTTAGATTCAGTAGATTAAAATAGACTTTTCCTGAAATTTTCATAATTTTTCATAACTGTTTGCTATTTTTCTTAATTAAAAACAGTTTTTAAGCATTTTTAAATAGCATTTAATACAAATAAATTAGAAAAAGTTCAAAAAAATAATTTTTTAATTTTCTTAGGTTAAGATAAATATAAAAGTAATAAAAAGTATTTTTCCATAATTTTCTTAGTTTAAAAAGTATTTTTTAGCATTTTAATTAGTTTTAAATAGTTTTAAATTAATAATAAATACATAATAAGTCTAAAAAATATATTTTCAGTTTTAAAATAAGTTTTATCATATTTTAGATTTTTCTAAGTTATAATTTCATTTTTCTAGGTTGATTTTATATTTTCTTGTATTTTAGTGCATTTTAAATACTTAATAAATAGTTTTTAATTAATAATAATTAAATAATTAGTTTTAAAAATAATTTTATTTTTCTAATAATTTTATTTTACTATTAGGATTATAAAAATATCATTTTCATATTTGTAGGTCTTTTATTTCTTTAAAAATCACGTTTTATTTTGTACGTTTACGTAATTTTATTTAAACGTACGTTTTAGGATTTAAACGTTCATCACTTTAAAAATAGTGATAGCGTTTATTTAATATCTTTTATCTTTTTAATTTCTTTTAATTTGCATTTAAGTCGTTGTAATTTGTAAATCTTTTCTTTAGGTAATTATCCATTCAAAACCTTACTGATCACTATCCTTAGTGATCATTCTATCACCTGAAGTTGTTTAAACACCAATTCATCCTCCGTGGGACTTAACGACCCAGGAATTCCCTATATTCCTCTGATCTTCATTGCATTGGTGTGTGAGCTGTTTTGAGTTTCTTACGGTTGGTCATTCACAAGTGGCTAGCTTGCGTGAGATAACTTGACGGTTTTGCACCAATCAAATTTTGGCGCCGCTGCCGGGGAGTGGTGGAAATTCAGATCACCACTTGTCCCACCTCCGGATTTTTCAAAATGTTCTTTGAATCCTATTAGTCATTCAGATCACCATGTTGGTTTTGTTGATTCTTTGAATGAACTGATTCCTTCTCATAACTCTCAAATAGAATCGTTTATTCCTTGTGTCGGTTGTGGTGAGCCTCTTTTTGGTTCACCATGTCGCTGGTGTACGTGTGTACAGTGTGGTAATGATATTCGTAATGGGAGTTGTTTGTTTTGTGGTTCGAGGAATTCATTTGATTATGATCCTAATCCGAACTCATTTAACGACCCCTCAAATTTTTCTAATTACCCACCACAGCCCGACTCATCTTCATATAATCAACAATACTGCTGTGAATTTTGTGGAGGTCATCACCAAGGATTTGAGTGTCAACCCGGAAACACGTTTGTCTATGAACAGTTTTCCGATGATACTCAGAACTTTGGCTATGACCAATATCCATATGATTCACCAATCCAGGCTCAACAGTTTCACTATTGTGAGAACTGTGGAGGTCCCCATTTCAGCTCTGATTGTCAAACAGGGAATCCATTTCCTTGTAACAATTACGACTATCCATATCACAACCAATCTTCACAGTGCCAAATGACTCAAACTCCTCAGCAAACCCAACAAGACACTTATCTAGAGCTTCTGGAGTCAGTGAAAAGAACTGAGGAGTTGAGTAAGACAGCATTTCATAATGTTCCCAGTTTTTCTTGTGTATATTGTGGGGTTCCTCATGATGATTATCAATGTCAACCTTCCGGTTTTGACAAATCTCCACTCCCACAATATCCCATCATTCAAAATTCACATGAGAAATCCATGGAAGAATTGCTAGCTGAAGAGCGGGCTGCTAAATTAAAATCCCAAATTGCCTTTGAAAAATCTGTTAGGGAATCAATTGCAAAAGAAAAAGCCGCCAGATCTAGCTCTCAATTTCGTTTTATTCCTGATGACAGTGATGATGAAGATACACTTGAAGATTCATCAAGTTCATCAGATGATATCCCAGTAGTTGAGATTCATTCTCATGCAACTGCTATCACACCCGACGCTCCCACTCACTCTCTGAACATGGGGGATGAGCATCTTGACACTGTTCCTGAAAAGGAATCGGACGAATTCATAAAGTCTAGTGTTGAGAACCTTGTCCCAATCCCGAGAGAGTCACAGGGAACTTTTGACCATATGTGTGATATTCTTTCCCCTCTTGAGTGTTCAAAAGATCATTTTGAGACTTTCTCCGATTTTAGCGATGATTGTAAATCTTATGGAGACATTGAGAATATTGAGGCATCACTTTCACATTTTGATGTTGATCCTCTTTTTGAGGAGTTTACTGATGAACTCACTCACAACAATCCACTTTCATCAGAAAGTAATGATAGTCTTTCTGATTTCAAAGCCGATCTGGGAGAGACTGAAAGTCTCATTGATAATGATCGTTCACTCACTTCTTATCCCAACAGTCCAATAGAGAATGTTGATCACTTTGTTCCCGAAACATTCAAAGCTACTTTCACCAATCCTCTATTTGAATTCAACTCTGAATTCACTTCAATTTCTGAGAATCCACTCTTTGATACTCAGATTGAGGATAGTGATGAGTCTACAATGGAACAAGAATTCACAAATTCACATCATGTGAATGATTCTCTTCACGAGGAGTTCTCCGGTGAACTCTCTCATATCATATCTCCGCTGGAGTATGATTGCTTGGATGGCAAAAATCATGATCGGGGGGAGAGAATCTCAATTTGCATAGTTATGACAAATCTCCCCACCCTCCCAACCGAGATGCCTTCCAACCCTAAGAGCTCAACCGACAAAATCCAAACGAGTGCAACTGCACTTGATCTTGAGGAAGAAGATCTTATCATGATCGTCATCATGATTTTCCTTCTTTTCTTCACCTACCTGGTGACTTCCTCTCTTCTTCACTCGTTCGGGAGTGAAGACACTATCTTTGACCCCGGCATTTTCGTTTATCATTTGTGAGCTGGGTCTTTCTATGTATATCTCATCGGTGTGGAACTTTCGCGTGCTTCAATGTTTATCCAAACATCTTGAATGAAAGTCCGATGGAGATTGTTTCTTCCACTTTGCTTCCCCATGAACCAATTAATTCGGGGTCGAGTCAAGCTAGCGACTCGGGAATCAAAAACAGTAGCACGCGATATGGGTTTTCACCCATATTTCTGACTTCTTTCTATTTTCTACTACCCTAGTGTGGGGGGGGGGTTGCCCCACATGTTTTCAAAAAAAAAAAATCTTTCTAAATAATGGCCGTAGTATTTCCCTTTTACGTTCTCGGTTTCGCATAACCGCCGGTACTTTGAATATTGAGGGCAATATTCATTTCTAAGTGTGGGGGAATTCTCACGAATTTCATATATTATCTACCCAATTCCCCCGTTTTTGGCCAAAAATTTTTTTTTTTGGAGTAAGTGTTCTACACTTTCTCATCTTGGTTATCATCCGCCTTGTCTCGTAAGACAAAAGGATTGGCTAATCCAGGAGCAAACGGCTCTTGGTAAAGATTTCTCAAATCCGTTTATATGGCTTGCAATTTGCCCAAAATTGTATGGTTCTCAGCTCACCATATCCTAAAAAGTAAAGAGTTGGCTAGCCCGCAAGTTTATGGCTTGTGGTAAAGGCAGTGGAAAAACCATATTTGGTAATCGACTCACCAAAGATAATATTGATAATTTATCTAAGAGTTGGCTAGTCCAGAAGCAAACGGCTTCTGGTAAAGACAAATCAAATCCGTTGAAAGCTTATGATTTGCTCAAAATCATTTGGTTATCATTGTACCAAGGTTCTTACTTGAACTGAAATATTTGGCTACTCCAGAAGTAATGGCTTTTGGTAAAGAGATAAAATCCATTAAATTTTCTCAAATCATTGCTAGGGACTAGCAATATCTTAGTGTGGGGGATTGATGAGTGTCTAAATACTCATCATTTTTATATCATTTAGAATGCCAAAAACATCGAAAACACTCGAAATGCTTCAAAATGATAAAAATATCACAAACAAGTGTTTTATATGTTTTAAATGCAAAAACATCAAAATCTGGTGAAAAACATATCAAGTTTGCATAATTGGCAGTTTTAGTCCCCAAGTTACAAAAGTTGTCAAAAGCGGTCCCTGGAATTCAAAACTTGTAAAATATCATTTTAGGTCCTTGGGATTCACAAGTTGTCAAATCAAACCTTTTAAAGTTTAAAAATCACAAAATGACAACTTTAGTCCCTCAAGTTTGGAAAATGTCAAAAATAGTCCCTGGGTGTTCAAAAATAGAAATTATTCAAACATCACCCTTGTATTATTAATAAATGACAAAATTGGTCCTTTATGATAAGTTTAAAGAGAAATTACAAGTTTGGCCCTTAAAGTTTCAAACTTGACATTTTTGGTCCCTGGACTTATAAAAATGGAATTTTATGCAACAATTGTCCTTGTACTAACCAATAATTGCAGGTTTAACCCTTGTTATAACTTTGGAAATGTTACAAGATCAGTCCTTCATTTTCAGATAATTACACAAATGATCCTTGTGTTTAATATATACCAAATGGACCCTTTCTTGTTATTATTAACCCAAATCCAAAACCAAAACCCAGCTGTGGCCCAACACCCAAGCCCAACTTTTGAAACAGAGATAAACCGCGCCACTGTTCACTATCTTCCTTCCCAACACCTGTGTCCACTCTATCACTGCCATCTGCTCCCCCACCTCACTGTCTCCTTTCCAGCACATATCTACCACATCACAATGCCCCCTCCACCTTGCAAGCCCACTCACCATCTCAATTAATGAAAAAACCAACTCCATGACTTTTTCCCGCCAAATTGACATGTGTACGATTAAGATGAAATGGAGAGTTGGAAAGAGGTGGGATTTGACCAGAGGTCAACAAGAGACTAAAAGAGATCAATAAATAAGAGATAGGAGCAGTGTGGAAGAGAGTAGTAGTGTAATTTTAATTTTGTAATGTCGTTTTTAATGTTTTAAGCTTTCCAGTGTTTGTAAAAACTCTCAAGTATTTTATTTAAGTGTTTTCAGTGTATGTGAACATATTTTAGCTATCAATTTCAAGTTTATGTCTGATTTTCAAGTTTATGCAATTTCCTAGTTCAAATCCTCTTAAAAGCTTCTAACAAGCTCTCTATGTTTGTTTGAGCTTTGATAAGCTAAACTGTAGCTTATTCAAGGCTTATGTTTATTTCACTCTTCATTTTCTCAAGTATCCAAAACCAGTCAACAAAAGTCAACAGGAGCTCAAATTAAAATGGAAGCTGATAAGGGGTGCACAGAGGTTTATTTGGGTTGAATTTAGATTAGGATAGCATAGTTTTGTGTTTGGTTCTTGCCTGCAACCAGCTGGATCAGTTGTGAGTAGCATTTTCACTTTTCATTTTTTTAGTCAATATTGCAGTTTCATGCTCCTCTTGTATCTGTGATCAATTGTAGTTTTAACTTGCTTATTTAGTTGTATAATGGTCATGAAAGCCTAGTTTGGTCATTAGTTCAAGCTGGATTACTAGTTAGCTTCATTTCATATTGCAAATCATTAGTTTTAAGGTGTGTTTGGATTTTACATGTAAACTGTGCTAAAGGTCTGTACATTGGTTAAAACCTGTTGGATCATGCTTGTGTTGTTCATTTGAGCTCATTTGAGTCATCAAGTTGTATGTGCAACTCACAAAAGTCAAAATCCATCCAATTGATCCTCAACAGGTTCACTGTTGGAATTTTTGCATATCAAAAGCTTGTTTTGTGTTCCAATCTTATAGGTCTAGCTTACATTAGAGTTATTTCATCACAATATATCATTTTCAGTTCAAAAATCATGATCAAACCTCATTATAGTCAACTGTCCAGTTCTTCATCAAAAGTCAAAATAGCCAAATCTCAGTTTTGAGCCAAATGGGAGGAATTTTCTTGAGCTCAGTTATGGGCCAATTCATATGAAACTTGTTGTTTTTAAAAGTCCTCCTGGTCTAGTTGCTTATCTCCAATTTTTTACATTTTTGTGAATTTTCTTTAAGCTTCATAAAGGCCTGTCAAAATGATGCCAAGTGCCCCTGCAGGGTACTTAGCCTCACAGGTTTTATGCGTTTTGTTGAGCTTGTACAGGACTTATTTTAGCTCACCTAGGCCTAAGCTTTGGTTCATACATAGCCACCCAGCTCTGCTTTAAGTTCCAATTTATAGTTTTCCTTTTCAAATTACTTTAGTGCTTATAATTCATGCAACTTGGTACCTATTCATCGTTTTAAGCCCATAAGCTCATATTGATCAAATCTGTTGTACTGGCAATCCAGAGGTTATGGGTTGTTGTTTTTAGTTGCTTTAGGGTTATTTTAGCTTGTTCAAGCTTCTGTATCAGTTTAATGCTTGTTTGGTCCTTTTAGCTTAATCAAAGTGCTTATTTCTTAGCACATTCCACATCAATTTCAAATCTCTCCACACAAGCCCATGTTTTTCTATTTTTCTTAGATTCAGTAGATTAAAATAGACTTTTCCTGAAATTTTCATAATTTTTCATAACTGTTTGCTATTTTTCTTAATTAAAAACAGTTTTTAAGCATTTTTAAATAGCATTTAATACAAATAAATTAGAAAAAGTTCAAAAAAAAATAATTTTTCAATTTTCTTAGGTTAAGATAAATATAAAAGTAATAAAAAGTATTTTTCCATAATTTTCTTAGTTTAAAAAGTATTTTTTAGCATTTTAATTAGTTTTAAATAGTTTTAAATTAATAATAAATACATAATAAGTCTAAAAAATATATTTTCAGTTTTAAAATAAGTTTTATCATATTTTAGATTTTTCTAAGTTATAATTTCATTTTTCTAGGTTGATTTTATATTTTCTTGTATTTTAGTGCATTTTAAATACTTAATAAATAGTTTTTAATTAATAATAATTAAATAATTAGTTTTAAAAATAATTTTCTTTTTCTAATAATTTTATTTTACTATTAGGATTATAAAAATATCATTTTCATATTTGTAGGTCTTTTATTTCTTTAAAAATCACGTTTTATTTTGTACGTTTACGTAATTTTATTTAAACGTACGTTTTAGGATTTAAACGTTCATCACTTTAAAAATAGTGATAGCGTTTATTTAATATCTTTTATCTTTTTAATTTCTTTTAATTTGCATTTAAGTCGTTGTAATTTGTAAATCTTTTCTTTAGGTAATTATCCATTCAAAACCTTACTGATCACTATCCTTAGTGATCATTCTATCATCTGAAGTTGTTTAAACACCAATTCATCCTCCGTGGGACTTAACGACCCAGGAATTCCCTATATTCCTCTGATCTTCATTGCATTGGTGTGTGAGCTGTTTTGAGTTTCTTACGGTTGGTCATTCACAAGTGGCTAGCTTGCGTGAGATAACTTGACGGTTTTGCACCAATCAGTAGGTTTCCTACCCCTTTGGTTACTAATAATGTAAAGGCTACTTCCTTTGCAAATATCCTAAACCCGGTGCGTACCACAAGAGAGGTTAACTTTAGGCTGCTAATCAATGAGGTTCGGGTTGAAAACCATGATACTTTGTTACCTAAGGAAGCAATGAAGAACGTTTTGGGCAGGTATGAGAACACACTTGTCGGTTTCTTTGTTGGTAAAACGGCCGCGTTTCCTATTGTGCAAAACTATGTAACAAATACATGGGGTAAGTTTGAATTTGAAGAAGCTCATGAAAAATGACGCCGACGTGTACCTCTTTAAATTTGATTCAAAAGAGGGTGTGGAGAATGTCCTACAGCGGGGCCCTTGGCTTATCCATAAATCGCCACTCATCCTTAACAAATGGACCCCTAGTGTGCCACTTACTAAATCTAAGGTAACTAAGGTCCCGGTTTGGATCAAATTCCAGAATGTCCCCCTACTTGCATATTCTGAAGATGGTTTGAGTTTAATTGCTACTCAAGTAGGGAAACCTATTATGTTGGATACATTTACTAGCCAAATGTGTGTTGAATCGTGGGGTCGTATTAGTTTTGCGCGTGCGCTTGAACTAAATGCGGAATCTATTTTGAAAAGCGAAGTTAGTATGGCAATTCTTAAGGAGGATGATAGTGGGTATGCTACGGCAATCATTAAAGTTGAATATGAATGGCCGCCTCCTCATTGTGATATGTGTAAGTTTTTTGGGCATGATAGTTGTAATTGCCCAAAATGTGTTACGGAGGCTATTCGTAGTGACGTTAATGTGGCTATTCGGGGTACTTCTTCTATGGAAAAGGACCAAAAGGGTTTTTACTGAGGTTAAGAACCGAAAGGAGAAAAGTAAAAAGGTCGGGGTTCAAGCGCCTCTAAAGAAGCCGTCTCGTGGTATTGATGTGGGTAAAGGACCTAAGTTCCACCCTTCTAATCCTAAGCAGATGTATGTACCTGTGTCGGAGAAGCAGGATGCTACTAAGGAGAAAAGCATTACTGAGGCAAGTACAAGTGGGTTTTCTATTTCTACATCAAACCCTTTTGATGCTCTCAAAATGGATTACACCGATGAGAATGGTATTCCTAAGGATGGGGTAGCATGTATCCCTTGTACTACTCCGATTGTTGAGAAAATTGGGAAGCTTGAAAAACTTATTATAGATGGGAAAGCTACTCTCCTGGACGATGGTGGTAAACCTCTTAGAAAGGTGCAGGTTGAGGCTACTGAGCCTAGTGTTTCTTCTTCTCCATGTACGGCTTCGGAAAAGGTGGGCAACCCATTCTCAAAAGTGGGTGAAGTAGTTGCTACTGACAGTGATGAGGACGAGGTACTTGAGCCGGATAATGATATGGCAAAGTTTCTTGCATCGTCTGGGGGCTATCATGAACTTGAAGATTATTTTGATGATGATTATGCTGATCAAGTCTACGATTTACCAAGGCAATTGAATGCTTTTTGTGACATGTATGACGTCAAGCTTCAAGGTCGTGGTAGGAATTAATTTTATATTTGGTAGGTCATGAGATTGACATGTCTTTCTTATGTAGTGATTTTGGTTGTTGCGCATTTGATGCTTGTTCAATGCCGGGCCGAGATGAGAGACTCACTCCCATCCGTTGTACTTAAACGTTTTTTTGGAGTAATGTATTTGCCAGGGTGATCCCCTTTTACCCAACAAAAAAAACTTGTACCAAGAATATAGATATGCAATTATTTACATTTAGAGGGATATATATGCAATGCTCTCATTTTTGGCTCTATAATTTCAAGATTAAGGATACTTTAGTAATTATATATACTTTGACAAATTTTCAACAATTCAACATTGATCTTCGTGCTTTATATGTACATAGACGAATACCTGCGCAAAACGACGGTGTATATCGATAAATAATTATACTTGTGAAATCGTGATTCCGGTTTGACCATTGATGCAAAACTTACATGTTCATTTTGTAGTCATTGCGAGAAAAAAACTCATTGAAACAAAAAATAATAAAAGTTTACGGACTAAATAATTTAAAATAATAAATTAGTTGAAGAAAATGCTAACATTTTTAATCAAAGAATAGTCCACTAATTTTTAGGTTTTTTAACATTAAAAAATGCACATACATGAATTATAAATAGTAGAAATATAAATGAATTATTAGTAGTAGAAATATATAATATAGATTATTAATCACGAATATATTAAGCATTGATCGAGTCAATTACAAGTTGCCAATACAGATTATTAATCACGGATATATTAAGCATATATGCATCGAGTCAAGTTGCCATTATATAGTCAGGTTATTACCATGGTGTTGCCTGCAAGTGGCAAGTGAAGCTGAAGTTGCTGTCTATTTAGGTGGATGTGTGAAGACTAAAGAAAGTCTTAATATATATTTGTTAATACACTCAAGAGAACACCAATATGTAGTTGACAATAAACTAATAAAATTGATAAGAGTTAGTTTCACAATACATCATTTATCACAAAGTAGTTTTAATGTGCATTTTTGGAGTTTTTATGCTTCAAAATGGAAAATACCAAAACTTTCTTTCTTTCTCATCAAATAGTAATTTTAAAAATTTACTTAACTATTAAATAAGTAACTAATCTGGTTAATATACGCAACAAAAGGCTTAATAAAAAGGCAAATGCTACACTCAAAAAAAAAAATTCACAAAATGAAGTGTCAGAAACTGATTGACTTAATGAGATATAAAAAAGAGAAACTATAGCAAAATACACCAATCACACCTTTACACCTAATTTTGTAGATAACTCAACTCGATAATAGAACTACTACATGGAGCTAGGGGGTTCCCGCAGGTGCCCGGGAACCCCATGAATTTTTTCGATATAATGGTAATTTTTGAAAAAAACATTGCTTTTTTTCTAAATGCATCTTAAATGCATCAGGTCCTTCAAAATATGTTTTCAGTATTACGGTTCAAAAAATTTTCTGCACCCGATCATATTTGATCATGAGTTCGTCCCCTGACATAACATATAACATATGTTAAGACAAGAGTCAATAGAACCATATATAGTCTAAAACATTAATTCATCATACATTTTAGCCAAAAAGATCTTGGACTTTTGGCCTCTTTGAAAAGTTGGATTACTCAAGGGACCAAAGTGAAATATACTCTTCTATAAAAGCAAACACCATGATGCTACTCCATTCACATGCAAAAGATGGATATCTTCAATAAGAAATGTATATTGTTTTTCTTAGCAATCACTCTTCTTATTTGTTCTTCCTTTGCAGATGATCATTTGCCTCTATCTAGGTATATATTAGCTTTTCTTCTTATTAGGTTTATATATATATATATATATATATATATATATATATATATATATATATATATATATATATATATATATATATATATATATATATATGTATATATATTTCTGCTACTATATAGATTGATGTTAAATGTGTAAAATTATCTGGCATTCAAGTTTCAATATCTATTAAAATATATATGTGCAGATCAATTGGGAATCGCAAGTTAAAGTCGCTTGCAGGTGCTGTAGTGAAAGGGTTTTCAAAAATTCCTTCAAAAGTTCCTGCTTCAAAACATTCTTCAAAGATAATAGATACCGGGATGACAGTAAAAGATAGAGTAGGAGAAAATAATAAGGCGAATGAACCTGTCTCGTGTAAGGGAAATAAAAATTGCCCTCGTCGTATACCGTCGTGTGCAAATTGTGTTAAAGGTCACAACTGCCCAAGAAATTGCCCCGTACGACCACTGCCATAAAATGCTATCATGATTTCCCTAATGGTGATCATCTTAACTGCACTGAAAGACTCTTACGAATTTTAGTGCATCCGTCGTTGATCATCCGGCCTTTATATGGATTGTATCATATTATGAGTTTGATGTTGTTTATGTGATATAGATGTATCTAATTATTGTTGTTCACCTTTTGATAGTGTGTCAAAGTGTAGTAACTTGTTTATGGTTCTTTATGGATACAAGTAAATTACACCTGTGATCTTTGTGGTTTGCGTTAACTTTCACATTTCTATCATTTATTTACTTTTTTTTTACACAAACAGTCACTAACTCTAAAACCCTTAACACTCACCGGAAACAAACAAACACACGTTTCGGAACTCGCCGGAAAACGAACCTGTGGTGTTTGCCGCCCACCAGCGTCACAGTACCAGCTTCTGTCCAGGTAGGCCCACCAATCAATTCACTCAGCCTTCACAAGCTGAAGAAGATCAATTCGTCAAATGAAACAACGATTGTGTTTTATTTTTGTATGTTTGATTTTTATATTGGGGCTTTCTTTTTAATAGATGTTGATATGTTTATTATATAAAAAAAAATGCTAGGAGCCAATTTTGATGTATAGATTAATGAAAGAATCAATCCTAGGAGCCAAATTGGTATGGTAGCAATAAGAACAATTAAATATTGTAAAACGTTGAATTCCTACTTTGTATATCAGAAATCAAACTTCGTGAACGGTGTATTTTAATACATGCATTTTAATCTGAATAATCTTTGTATCATAACGAGTAATGTGGTTGTTCTGTGTTGCGGATGAGTCAATTTAAATCTAGTGTTGGTGCATTAGGAGGTTTTTTTGTCGGTTTTTTTTGTCGAAATTAAAAATTTTTGGCTTGACATTTTCCGTTCGCCTAATGGTGTGCTTGGTTATTTTAAAATTAAGAATTTCATATAGTATAAAGGAAGGAAAAAGAAGAATTCGTTATATTATTATTATTTTTTTCATGCCAAATAGATTATTGAAACCTACATACCATATTAAGCACAAAAATAAACTGAATCAATTATCAAATTGATCATTTTCGAATATTTTTGCTCTATCGTTTTCGAGTATTTTTATTTTTCTAATTGCATCAATTCTTTCCGGTTCTTTTTTACGTAATCATTTCTTTTTTCTTCCCCTTAACATTTCTTTCTTATTCAAGATTCCATAATCTTTGTTTCTTCGACATTCCATATTTCCAGGCCCAAGATTCCATAATCTTTGTTTCTTCGACATTCCATATTTCCAGGCCCAGAGCTTCCAATTCATAATACCAGAACTCATCTGACGGGCACATGAGATATTTCGTATCTTCTTTTTCTTGAATTTGTATATAGTCTATATCTAATCATACAATTGAAACAATTAGATGTTAAAGATTAACAAAGTGTAATTATTGCAGCAACCGCCAAACATTAAAAATCTAAAGACAACTATTTTCTTAAGCAGTGAACATAAATGGTTTTACTAAACTTTTATAACAACCACAGGTTTATAAACCAACACAACGTTTAGAAAACCATATTTTAGGAAATTACTAATTTCCGGGCAATTTTGACAAACTCTAGTATGATTACTTAGGACCACATATTCTAAGCAAAATCAAGCATATGTCGTGGCACAACACCATGCAAAATAAGTGATGACTTGAATGAAAAAACGAATAGGCCTTCCAAAACCACCTCATATTCTAAGCAAAATTATCAAAAATATAATGCTCATGAAATGGAGGCGAAACTAATGTAACAACATAGCTTTAACTGCCATTGCCTGTGCCAAGTCCACATATTCATTGCAATGTTCCTTGGCAAAGAGAAATAGCTATTAGACTCATAGTTGATAAAAAAAAATATCAAAACAAAACTAGAAATCAAACCATGTAACAAACTTCATCAGAATTTCCTCAACCCTTTTTTGATGCATCAAATTGGCTTTGAAGTCAAGGAGCTGACCCTCACAAATACAAATAATCTGAATTCAACCTAAAGTCCAAAACAACATCAAACTGGAGAGATTTGGATGATCTTTGAAAATATTTTGTTTAGATATTCACTCATCATATCTTACATAATCTTGGAGAGATTTGGATGATCTTTGAAAAACAATTTTGTGATCTCCACTGTCAGACTAGCGGAACCAAAAATTATAAAGGGCGGAACCCTTTTTTTGGTTTCATCCAGTCCGTGATCTGCTGATCACTTGGCCTATAAATAGCAAGCCAACCCAAGTTGTTTTCTTATCCCTCATTAGCATAACACACATACATATCTCATTCTATTACATCTAACTCAGTTTTATTTCATTTTAGTGATCATCTTTTGTAGCAAAGAAGATCAAGGCATAATCAAGCTTCAACAAATAGTTGGAAGTCTTGTTTGTTTTGTTGTTGTGTGAATCATTAATGTTCGTACATCATTGTTGTACCAAACCATCTTAAACCTCTGAGTGTGAGTGGTTAGTATTTTAGTCCTCAAAATACATAGTGTGTTGGGAGTGGTTGTACCCTTGTAAAAGAACTCGACATCTAGCTTCGTGTCGGAAATATGTGTAAGTGACGTGTAAAGGTTTTCTCCGCCGGTTAAAGGAGCTTGTTGATTAGTGAAGATAACTCTCAAGTTGGAGACTCGGGGAGTCGAATAGGACAAGGAAAAAGAGTCCTTGTAGACCGAACCACTATAAACAACTTTTTCGTGGTTTAATTGTTTCTTTTTCCTTACTTACATATTATATATTTCTTGCATATTGTTCATTCTTTACTTACACATCATTTATCTATATTGATTGATCTCACAATAAGTTTTCGAAACAATTAAGGATTTAAACGGTAAAACTATTTAACCTCCCTTCTAGTTTTCCACAGTCCTAATGAGTTCCAATTGTCATACCAGACTAATATTCTAGTTCCATCTCCAGTATCATACCATATATGAATTCACTCTCTACTTCGTATATGCTGATATCAAATAACAACATATTATTAGCATCATTTATCCTATGTATATTGCTTGTTTTGTATTATTCGATATGAGAATTGATACTTAATCGCTTACTTTTTTAAATCTCGGTTATAAACAAGCATTTGGTGAAAGTTAGCTATTTTTGCCGCAACTTGGAGCTAAATGGATCAAGTTGGAAAAGTCTACTGAACTGAAGGTAGATACGCCGTATCATTCTAGACAGATACGTCGTACATCAAGACTTAGACGAACATGAAGAGCATTTCCTGACTTTGAAGCGTACGCCGTATATGAAACCTTGGTCATTGATCACCCGGCCTTTATGTGGATTGTATCATATTATGAGTTTGATGTTGTTTATGTGATATAAATGTATCTAGTTATTGTTGTTCATTTTTTGATAATGTGTCAAAGTGTAGTAACTTGTTTATGGTTCTTTATGGATAAAAGTAAATTACACATATGATTTTTGTGGTTTGCGTTAACTTTCACATTTCATCCTTTATTTACTTTTTTTTCTCAAACAGTCGCTAACTCTAAAACCGTTAACACTCACCGAAAACAAACAAACCCAAGTTTTGGTACTCGTCAGAAAACGAACCTGTAGGCCCACCAATCAATTCACTCAGCCATCACAAGCTGAGGAAGATCAATTCGTCATATGAAACAATGATTGTGTTTATTTCTTGCTTCAACATGTAATAATTTAAAACCTTTTTTTTCGTATGTTCGATTTTATATTGGGGCTTTTTTTTTAAAATAGATGTTGATATGTTTATTATATAAAAAAAATGCTAGGAGCCAAATTTGATGTATAGATTGATAAAAGAATCAATCCTAGGAGCCAAATTGGTATGGTAGCAATAAAAATACAATTAGATATTCTCTATTCTCCAATGTTGCAAAAATCGCGAATCGGTAGTCGGCCGGTCGACCTCCTTGTAGCTTGTAATCGGTCTAGGCGGGGATTAATCGGTGATTAATCGGATTGGCATTTTCGACAAGTTTTTAGTATTTTCTGCAAATTTTATGTATTTTCTACAAGTTTTAGGTATTTTCGAAAAGTTTATGTATTTTCGGCAATATTTTTCTTGAAAAACATCTTGTAATAGATATAAACAATGACCATAAGTTATTCAAACAATTTTATGGGTAGTTTTAAGTATTTTCAGCAAGATATGAAGGTTTTCGACAAGTTTGACCACCATTAACCGTCATTGACCACCATTGACCATAGCTGACCGATTTACATAAATCGAAAAGGTTGGTGGCCTTGCAGCATCTAATCGGCGATTACTCGGCCTTGTAGGCCTTGTTTTGCAACACTGCTATTCTCTTTATATAACATGGCGCGAGGGAATCGTGTATAAAAAAATAATTTTCGGTCCACTTACTTAGAGGGGAATTGTGTATAAAAAAATGATTTTCGGTCCACTCACTTAGAGACGAATTGTGTATAAAAAAAATCTCTTTATATATACACCGCCTCTCTCTTTGTATCTCTCTTCATTCTTATCGGAATCTTTATCCAAACTCGTAACCCAAATCCACAATTCTTATCAGAATCTTCATCGGTCTCTCTCTGTTGTTTTTTACATAAGGTAATTAGGGTTTAGGGTTGATAACCCTAATTAAAATTTTCAATTTGATTATGAGTTTTATTAATTCTGGATGCATTTATTTCAATTTGATTAGAATTGGCCTCAGTGAGAGTTGGTGATGGTTTGCGGCCAGGCTAAAGAGGTAATTATATGTTCTAGAAAGCGTTTTCATGGTTGATAGCTTATTCATTCTTTTCAAATTTTTACATTTTTTTGTGGAAGATACTGAGGTACCTCTAAAATTATCGTAAGAGTCTAAGAATGAAAATTAAGAATCACGTTGTCCACTTAAGTAGTAGATTTTGCATCCAAATATTTGAAATACTTCAAAAAGCACTGAATATATTGCTCGAAAGATTGTAATTTAAGAAGTAGAGCTTAACTCAAAATTACAACAATTCTTTTTTACATCCGGCACACAAAAAAAGTGTTAGTGTGTTTAAATTCGGCATAACACGAGTATGGAGCAGAAACTCAAATAAATTATCCTACACGATTGCGACCCTCCTCATCACCTCCTTCACGAACTGTTTATCGCTCTCGCGTGTAAGGTTATAGTTTAATATCTAGGTTTATTTTTGGTCCAGGCGTAAGTCTCGGTGATGACCAATGCCAAATCATGCCAGAATCCTATCATTCTAATTACATATTCTTATTAAACCGCAATACGATAAAAAGTTATTGTTTTTATGACACCAATATATTAACGTAAATTAACACTTAACACTCAGTTCCCGAAAACCAAAACACAGGTACAAAATTTATACATAAATCAAGAATTAAAGCCATGGTGGATTAAAAAAATTAATTAAATCACCAATTTAACACTTAGAAAAATCATAAAATCAAAGACAAAACCAAAAGGATATGCCATAGGTATGAGAACAAAAAAGCCTAAAACATTATCCTTGTAATGTGTTTCCCTGCTCTAAGCAGTCAATGTAATTTTCTTAATTACATTATCATCACTACAACAATAATAGCAGTATTGATAAGAATACTACTATGAATGTTACTATGAACCGTAACCATCGTTGATTTTATGATTTTTCTTAATTTTCATTCTCTTACCTAAAACATTCATTGTAAGTGATCTGTATAGTGATGGTTTCCCTGCTCTAAGCAGTCAGGTAAACTCTCATACTGAAAGTAGTATTAATAATAGCAGTATTGATAAGAATACTACTATGAATGTTACTATGAACCGTAACCATCGTTGATTAACACCGTAAACCCTGATTCAGATTTGAACCTTAACCACCACTGTTCTTCGAACCTACCAATTGAAAGTTTTTCATTTATAGATTTTTGTTTATATTATGGAATTATTAACCTTTTCATATATAATTCAATTGTTTAGCTTTAAAATGCTTAAGGTATGGTATTTATCTAATAATTTTGAGATTAGGAATTAGATATGTACCTTAAGAAAGACGGAGGTTGAAACTATTTGCTCGATTACTTTAGGCCTTAAAAATATGCTTATTAAGTTTTATAGTTATTGATGTAAGATGGGGATCATATCTTCCATTTCAATAAATTTGGTTTTTCTGTACGACCATTAGTTTATCATATACATTCTATAAAAATAATTCGTAATATAGTCCATCCAAATGAATTGTATTTGTAGCTAGATTGTGTGTTTTTGCTACGATTTATTAGATTATTGTTTGAACTAAATATAAATTATTTGTTGCGGTTATCAATGTAATTAGCAACTCTTTTTTGTTTATATATAAAGGAATTGAAATCTATATAAGGTCATAGTCCGAATAGGCGAATACGTTTGACATATGAAGGTTAAGTATATTGATTTCAATGGTGTACGTCTTTTTTGTTCTCTTGTTGCTTGGGTTCTGACCATATTTGGTTTGTATTATTTTTTTTGTGACATCTTACTTTGTATTATTCTTTAAGATGGATTGCTTGTGGTGTGCGTTGTTGCTTGGGTTCTGACCCTATACATCGTTTGGTTATTTGTTTTTCTTTTTCATTGTATTATGTGTTTTATTAATTGTATTCTTGAATGAGTGAGCGTTTTAAAAACAACATTAATTGAATGTGTTGTGTGATGCGTTTGTCAAAATAGTTGTAAACATGACTTAAATATATGTAACCGATTTAACTTTATTTTTAGAAATCTTATAAAAAATTAAGATAGAGTATCTGAATGTAAAATAAAGTGATATTTAGTTGGTGACTTGCTAAAGATTGTCATGTGAAATTATTAAATTATGAAATTATATCAAATAACTGAATAAACATTTTGCGGGGCTTTTGAATTTATATATCCCTGCAAAGATATAAAATTGCAAATATATTATGTGGGTCAAAAACTTGCATCAAGAATATATATGCAATTATTTACATTTGAAGGTATATATATGCAATTCCCTCATATTTTGATGTGTAATTTCAAGATTAAGGGTACTTTAGTAATTATACTTTGATAAATTTTCAACAATTCAACACTAATCTTCGTGCTTTATATGTAGATAGACGTATACCTGCATAAAACAACGGTGTATAGTGACAAATAATTATACTTATGAAATCGTGATTTTGGTATGCAAAACTTATATGTTCAGTTTGTAGTTATTGCGAGAAAAAAACTTATAGGTTTGAAACAAAAAATAATAAAAGTTTATAGATTAAACAATTTAAAATATTAAATTAGTTGTAGATAATGTTAATATTTTTAATCAAAGAATAGTCCACTAATTTTAAGGTTTTTTATGATTAAAAAAATGCATGTGTATGAGTTTTAAATAGCAGAAATATATTAAATAAATTAAAAGTAGTAGAAATATATAATATAGATTGTTAATCATGAGGGGTTTATTGGAGAAAATTGTCAGGGTTTAAAGTCTACCACCTGATAAGTATTGTCATTAGGATAGGTGTTCATTTCCTGAGGCCGGGTCCTTGGAGGAGGGTCCGGTTGGCATCCATAAAATGCATGAGACCAGGGTGATCCTACCGATCTTCACCTTTCGAAGATTATTAATCACGATTATATTAAGCAGTGATCGAGTCAATTGCAAGGTGCGAATATAGATTATTAATCACGAATATATTAAGCATATATGCATCGAGTCAAGTTGCCATTGTATAGTCAGGTTATTACTATGGTGTTGCGTGCAATTGGCAAGTCAAGCTGAAGTTGCTGTCTATTTAGGTGGATATGTGAAGACTAAAGAAAGTCTTAATATATCTATGCTACATATAAAGAGTGTATGGTCAAAGTAAAATTGTTGAATTGTTAAATGTTAAAAATTAGCTAAAAGTGAGATAAATGTATAGTGTAATTAATACTCTTATTAAAACACCTCATTACTTAAAAATACAGTGATTTATTCATCCTGTACAACCGACTAAAATAATATCTACCAAATTAAATACAAACAATAAAAACACCACTTATTTAAAAGTACAATAAAATTTTCACAATATACAATTTAAACAAACTACAACATAATCCAGAATATAAAATAATTAAACACACTAATTAATGTTATTTTTAAAACACCTTAAAATGAAAAGTACATGTTATTATAAACATTATACAAATTAACAAAACACACAAAGTTTCATACAAGCTAACAAGTTGATTGTACGTATAGTTTTGAAAACTGGACCGAACCAACATGTTCAATCGGGAACCGGTGTTGTCACCGGTTCGGATAACCAATAAAAGCCATCCGAAAACGAACCAGAGAGGACCCGTTGAAACCGATACAAACTGGTAAATCAGGTCTCATCGAGATCTATTTCTCCGGTTGATCGTCAGAGGGTACCCGCGTATACTATATATAAAGGAAAAAACAAAAGGTAAAAAGTAAAAAATTGAAACTAAAAATAGAAATGTTGAAAACACATATTTCAAAAGAAACTATTAATTACATAAAAAGTGTATGGGAAATTTTAATCTTCATCAGAAGTTGTTAAAGCATTTACAATATATTAAGTCTTCTAAAAACTTGATGCATTTAATGTATAACTTCTTCTTTTTTTAGAACGACACAACGCTTGTAATTTGATCTCCGAGTTAAATCATCCAAACGGGCAGGCCCTGAGACCCGAACCACTGGGAGAGACCCATGAAGGGAAACCAATAGAACTCACATCTTTGCAATATGAGGAAAAACTGAATTTTTTGTGTCTTACGAGACTCAAACCCTACGTAAAACCTCTCCCGAGCTCCATATAGCCAATTGAGCTAAGCCAGTTGATTTAAAGCATAACTTTTCTAATGTGATTGCATTTAATGCATAACACATTTAATGGATTAAAACTTTTAGAAAATATTTGAGGTTTTCCAAATCATTGAAAAAATAGGAAAAAAAATTGCGAAAAGCTTTTAATACAACGCAAAAAACTTTTTGAAGAAACTTTTTAGAATAATGAAAAACTTTAATTACTTGACTCATTATGAATAATTTTATTATACTATTATAAATGCTCTTATTAAACTATTATCATTTGAGATAGCCATATCATAATTGAACTTTTCAAACAATAAATAAACAAATCACCGCGACGGCATCATCTTGTCAATAGCACTTGACCATATACCGACAAAAAAAATCTACTTGTAACCTCGCGCTATGCCACGTCATACCTCGCGCTACTTGTAACCTTACAACTACTACATAACGTATAATATATGTTAAGACCAGAGTCAATAGAACCACATATATAGTCTAAAACATTAATTCATTATAAATTTTAGCCAAAAAGATTTTGGGCTTTTGGCCTCTTTGAAAAGTTGGATTTTGTCAAGGGACCAAAGTGAAATATACTCATCTATAAAAGCAAACACCGTGACCTACTCCATTCAGGGGCGGAGCCAATGGGGTGGCTAGCGGGTGCTCAGCCACCCCCAACCGGCCTAACTTCTCCGGCTAATAGTTTGAATTTCATGCCATGTTTAATCTATTTTGGTATGAGCCACCCCCAACACTTGCAGCACCAGGGGCTGATCTAAACAGCTTAGTTGAGTTTTATTTTTCTAAGAAAAAATAACATATACGATGGTTGATGAAGATGAAACATAGAAGAAGATGAATAGTGTTATACTTGTTTGTTTTTTTATTGTAGTTAATGTACGTAGTACTTGTTTGCTTTTTTACTTTGTCAGTATATAAAGGTAGTGCATGGGGAATTGGTGTATGATAGTCTTAGTTTTACTAATATTAAATTCAAAATGAATTTAGTAAAGTGTCAACAAATCATATCAACTAGATAGCACTAATTTTGTATTAAATCATTTAGATGTTTTTATTTGCTACAAGGTTATAGTTTCAGCTATGTAGTGAGTATCTAATTTTATCTATAATTTAAATGGGTTTTGTTTTTTTTTTTTTTTTTTAATTTCAATATGTATTATGTTTCAGTTACCCGGATCAAGACCTGAAACATCAAAAACCGACTAATTTTATCATAATCAATAAACTACTAAAATAAAAAATTATTCGTGAAGCAAAGCAAGACGAAAATCGTGCCACACACGACCCAAAAAGTTCTGTATCCACCACTGGGTTGTGGTTGATGAAGAGTAATTTTCTGATTTTTTAGAAGTGCTACACCCACTTTTTTGAATAAATATGGTTTAGAGGGTTGTTTTGTAAGAGAAAGAATGAAGATGAGAAGGTTGAAAATATTTTGTAAAACACTCGGTTTGTAAGCGTTTAGTTTTATTCATCATTCAATATATTTTACAACTCACATTCTATGTTTAAATTACGAGGATGTGCGAACTAAAATCACTAAAAGAAACTTGTTTTATCTTTTATCCTAGTATATGGACAACTAAGATTAACAATTATTCGCGAAGTGAACCAAAAATTTGTGCTACACTTGGTTCGAGAAAAATAAAATTAAATGTTATTACTAACTCGAAATTTTCGGCCCCCCCTAATAGAAATTCCTGGCTCCGCCCCTGACTCCATTCACATGCAAAAGATGGATATCTTCAATAAGAAATTTATATTGTTTTTCTTAGCAAATCACTCTTCTTATTTGTTCTTCCTTTGCAGATGATCATTCGCCTCTATCTCGGTATATAAGATATTGACGTTAAAATGTGTAAAATTATCTGGCATTCAAGTTTCAATATCTATTAAAATATATATGTGCAGATCAATTGGGAATCGCAAGTTAAAGTCGCTTGGTGCTGTCGTGAAAGGGTTTTCAAAAGCTCCTGCTTCAAAACATTCTTCAAAGATGATAGATATCGGGATGGCAGTAAATGATGGAGTAGAAGCAAATAATAAGGCGAATGAACCTGTCTCGTGTAAGGGAAATAAAAATTGCCCTCGTCGTATACCATCGTGTGCAAATTGTGTTAAAGGTCACAACTGCCCAAGAAATTGCCCCGTAAGACCACTGCCATAAAATGCTACGGAGTATCATGATTTCCCTAATGGTGATCATCTTAACTGCACTGAAAGACTCTTATGACATTTAGTGCATCCGTCGTTGATCACCCGGCCATTATATATATGGATTGTATCTTATTATGAGTTTTATGTTGTTTATGTGATATAAGTGTATCTATTTTATTGTTGTTCACCTTTTGATAATGTGTCAAAAACTTGTTTATGGTTCTTTATGGATACAAGTATTTAAAGTATTAAAAATATATCCTAAAAGATTAGCAAGTGGCAAGTCAAGCTGAAGTTATTTGGGTGGGTATGTAAAGACTAAAGAAAGTCGATCTTAATATTTGTTAATACACGCAAGAGAATACCAATATTTAGTTGACAATAAACTAATTAATAAGTTTTCACTTATGGTTAAATCAAATCAACCCCGAATCCGTTAAGTTAATCACTTTATTAAGTTAATCACTTTGGATATAGGTTCATCCCCTTCTCTTTCTCTTCTTTTGGTGAACTTGAGAAGGAGGCGGTGAACTTGCTGAAGCGAATCCGAAAATTCTCGGTCACTCAAGATATTGGTGCGCGTGGTGCCAACTATATTTTTAGTAGGGTTTGTTTTGCTATTGCTAGAGGAGTGGGGGCTCAGTTAGTCTCACGGCTCCCCACTAATTTCTTGTAATTTCCTTCGATTTTCTAATGAAGTGATGTTTTATTATTATTATTATTATTATTATTATTATTATTATTATTATTATTTATTTTATTTTTATATTTTTTTTTTCTCTTTAGACTGACTTGTTAGTTTTTAGTGATTCAAATCCAAAGACTGACATCCAATTGGGCAGTATGCTGACCTGAGACCCGCATTTCCTTTTTTCTCGCCTGAAGGGGTCAAAGTCCCGTTAAATATGACAAACACAATATTTCACTTGTATCAATACATGGACCAGGTCACACGTGAAACCGTAACACAACCGATGGACATTGGCGGAGCTAGAACATATTTATTGGAAGGGTCGAAATACAATTATCGATATTTAGGAGGGCAAGTTCTTATTTTATGTGTAAAATTTGAGGTTTATAATGTAAACCTTATAATAATTTAACATTAGGATAGGATGTTTGAAGAGGCCGGGGTTTGCCTTGTTTTGTCCTATGGTGGCCGATCGAGTTCCACTTACTAGTACCGTTGAGCTTAAATACAAAACTTTTAGATATGTATGTTCGTTTAACATGCAATAAAAGCAATAATATAATCCTTTCAGTTTCATCTGGGCTGCACTAAAACATATCTGATCTAGAATAGAAAATTATGCCGAGCAACTTATTTTATGGTAAAAAGTGGTTCGGGATGTTAAGACTTGAACAAATAAGATCATATTTACTTTTAATTCCTACTCCATTTGTTGTTAATCCATAGATATCTCACAAGTTTATAACTTGAACAAGGTTGTTCAACTTCTGTGTCATGGTGGACATGGAGCTAATTAGAGAAAATTGCTCAACCACACTTCTGAATGCATTATCCACAGAAGACGGAGCTGATTAAAAAGGATGCTCATCCCGTTGTAGTCCCATAAATTCAATGATACAGAATATTATTAGTAGCATTAAACTAAAATACCCGGTTATCTAAAAAACATGTATTGTTTGAAGTACTTTTCTAACGGTTATATAACAACAGCCAAATGAAAAGTCTGATCAATAGATTGTATTAAATGAGTACATTTTTTTTTTTATAGAATATATGTTCTGTATGTGTTATTCACGGAACATGAAGCTCATTAAAAATGTGGTTCAACCATATGTTCGGATGTGATATATCTATAGCACATGGAGCTAACTAGAAAGGTGCCTCAACCAATCATGAATTCAAATATATGAAGAAAAAAAAAAGTTGTACACCCTTTTCTTTTTGTTAAAAAGTTGTGGCAATGTACGTAGATAATAATTACCAAGTATAAATTTACTAAAGCGATATGCCGATCTTATAAAATCAACGTGGTCTTAGAACAGGCCAAGGCTTAGATCAAGTCAAGTTGCCAATGCCGATTATTAATCACGAATACATTAACCATGCATCGAGTCAAGTTGCCATTATATAGTCAGGCCGGTTATTACTATGGTGTTGCCTGCAAGTGGCAAGTCGAGCTGAAGTTTCTTGATGACCTGGCACAATGACATGTTGTCATTTCTTTTTTACAATTGTGATTATTTTTGGACAACTTTAGAAAACCTAACAATATTTACTTATAGAGAAATAATATGAGGGTTTAAACTTAGGCTTAATTTTAAGACTAAAATCAAGTGACATCATTTTGATGGTTGTAAAATAAGTGAGTCTTTGTCTACAGCCATTAAAAATAATGTTATTTGGTTTTAGGCCTAAAATTATATGTAAGTTTAGGTCCCTCTAGCATTTCTCTTATTTCTATATGCATTATTAGCATTATTAGCATTATTTACTTACTTGTAGAACAAGTGAATAATGCATACAAAGTACATGTGTGACAACTCGTAATTTCAGTTAATTTTACAAAATTTGAAAATTTCACTATTCATCTCGGGAATTTACTATTCACTAATTACTATTCATCATTTTACTATTCATCGTTTTTGAAGTCGATTTGATATTTTGAAAGGGTATTTCAAAATTTTACTATTCACGAAACATTATTCATTCCCGGAGAAAATCACTATTCATGAGTCACTATTCATCATTTTTCGTAAACTAGGTTTAAGAGTATCAAATACGCGTAACCTGGAGGGTTAAGCTGCGTATTCATGGAATATCATCAAGGACATTTCATATAGACTAGATTTAGTCTACATATCATCAATAACATCATTTAATATCGGTTGATGCATGGATTTGCATTTTTCATTAAACGTTTATTTTCCTATTAAATAAACGCTATCGCGTAAACATTTATTTTGAACATTTGATCCGCCACTTCCAAAAATATTCCTAATATATTTTTATACTCATTTTAAGACTATAAAAATTATATTATTATTTTACCCGATGTTTTCAATTTATTTTGTATATAAATTGTTATGTATAAATATTTACGACGGTTTTCGTAAATTCAACTCGATAAATATTTATTCACTCAATTCTTGTAAGAAATGTATTTTTATAATTTTTATGACTTCAATACATCTTATTTTGTTCCGTTAAAATCTATTTTTAGTTAGCGCTACAATTAATACCAATTTATACATACAAATTATACATTATACATAACATTATATACATTTATACAACAAAACTACACCTCACCCCCCCTCCTAAGCACCATAACCGGCCACATAACCCCCTCCTTAGTCACCACTTATTACAAATATCTTGCTAGATATTAACTTAATGTTTTCTCTACACTAGATATTATCTAAAGCAACACATACAACACACTTTTAAAAGGTGTAAAATAAATCACTCTCTCCATTTTCATCAAGAGTGGCCGGCCATAGTGAAGAACACAAGGGAAATCCATAATTTTTCATGATTCAAGTATTAATCAAGTCCTAGGAATAATCTAGTTAGGGTTTTGAAATAAAAACCTCAAGATTATTAAGCATACTTTGCTCAAAAATTCATAATCATTCGAGTAAGCATTTCATGATCTTTTATAACTCTTTCATATTCATATTTATGTTATTTCATCATTTTTGCAAGAAAACATGCATGAATTCCATGATCCATACCACTTCTATGGGTTTTTAGTACATATAATGGGTTTTAATTATCCAAATAATACTCCTTTGTAACATATCATTTTTGATGATGTCTAGGAACCCATGACACTCTAAGAAGGTGTATGGTAGGTTTAGAATAGCTTTGGCGTTGATTTGAAGTGGTTGGAATAAATATTACGCGAGAAAAATCCATTTCGACAACTATAATTAAGGGTCTGATCTTATTTGTGAAATCTGGAAATTTCGACAGTTTGCAAAATATTTTGGGCTAGATATTCAGAAAATATACTTTAAAACGAAAACGTGGCCGCTTGAACGGGTTAAAACGGAGTTATAACGAAGAAGTTATGCTATTTACAAGTTTAACGACGAAAACTATATTTTCCGGAAAATAGCATGCTGTCCAGAATTTTTACGAGTCAAAAATGATTTTTAAACATTGTCTAAATGAGTCGACTTATCAAAAATATATTAGTATATGTTAATACGAAACCGTTGATATAAAGAACGTAGAAAACGGACTTATAACGACTAAGTTATTCACATTTTAAACAAGTTACCGTAACTATTTTATATAAGCATAACTAATATATTTTCTAATAGACAAACATATAGGCCGCGAATGACCATGTTGAGTAAGTTCGCCTAGCCTATTTTCCAAAATGTCAAACCGTTTGTCAAACGGAGTTGTAACGAGTAAAATACGGTCACTCAAACTTTTCCGAAAACCACCCTTAAACAATATTTTGGATACAAGTACCATACTTCACCTATGTTTTTCTCCATGATCGAGACCTCTACGATGAAAATTTAAAAGCTAAGACTTTTAGATAATGCTACAAGCTTTCCGAAACCGTTGAGTTTGTTTCCTAACACTTGATGTGCACCATTTTACGACTAGCTTTTCAAGGCCATTTAGTCACTTTCATGAATTGTCAAATGACATTGTTTTACGACGAAAAGCTATAAATTCTTGATAAATCATTAAACGACTATCGTAAGGGGTTTTTTCAACGTAAATACTTGTAAGGTATTTTATAATATGACGAGATGTCATAAACATATATTTCGACGATAAACTTCATTTTCACAAATGTACAAGTGGTATGGATATCATATGAATTTGCATGCACGACATTGTTTCATGATTTACATTAGAACATATCATTCATAATAGGTCACGGTCAGAGGTTGCGCCTCGTTTCAGTATTGCCATTATATCATCATAAACATTGCACCAGGTGAGTTTTCATAGCCCCGTTTTATTCAAGTTTATACATTATTTCAAACCTACGGGGGAGAATACATTGCACATCATTTTATTACGAGCCCAAGTATATTCAAATTCATTACATTGATTAAGTTACCTCATTGCCAATTAAATGTCCCCATTTCATAATCATGAACCGTTAATTTCGGAAGAAGCGAGGGTGAGTGGATAGATCTATTGAGGGTGACTCCTCCATCCGTGTGGGTGGTCCCAACTGGTCAACGGATGCATTTCACTTCATTATCATCATGGAGTTGTTTGGCAAAACACTCTGTTGGGGCGAACATCAGGAACAGTCAAGCTTCGGTGTCATGTGCTTAAGCAATTGTATCATTTTTGTGACATATTTGTCATACATAACTTATACTTGCGTTGGTCGTATAAAACATTTACATAAACTCTGTGAACTCACTCAACCTTTGTGTTGACACTTTTAGCAATGTATTTTCAGGTAACTAAGGCATTCTCTTCATGGCATGCATGTGGACATATAATAGAGTCGCGGTGACGACGCGTCTCACATGGGATTTATACACATTAAAAACATCGTTTGGCTTGTACAAACTTATTTCCGCACTTGTCTAATTTCATTTGGGACCTACACTTTGTAAACTCTGAATGGTTTATTAAATCAAATGATGTATTTTCCAAACGACACTTTAGGTCGTTCAATATAGCTGTGATTGTGATGCTATGACAGTCAACCCCCAGGAATTCCATTCCGCTGCAAAACAGGTAATTTGGGGGTGTGACAACATGTATAGCTGATTTACCTTTTATGAGTTTATATGTTGTTTATGTAATATATTAGTTAAGCGGCTTATTTGTGTAATTGATTTTGTTTAGTTAGATGAAATGTAACGATGGATGAATGAAATAAACAAAGTAAGTGAATGAGTTATCCATTATTTTGTTTGGTTGTATATGTTGTGATGGAATGAGTATTTTTTCACGTGTTGTTTGATGAGTTATAATGATATGAATGAAATAAATGTTATATGAAAAAATATCAATCCATGTCGGAATGTAATAAAATAAAGGGTTTTGGCCGTTAAATAGTTACGTACTTTTTCAAATGTACCGTTTTGGTACGTGTATTATTTTTCGTTTCACTTAATGTTACGTACTTTTATGTTTTGTTCCATTTTGCACGCATGTTTACAGGCAACCGGTGAGAATTTATAAAACCGGCAAAATGCCTATGTGGCATATTTTTTGAGTAAATTACATAGATCGTCCTTCTTGTTTGTTCCAAATTGCATCTACTGTTCATGGTAGTTTTTTTACGTTTTCATCCGTTTCATTATGTTTTCGTCCGTTTTTTACGTTTTCATTCCAGTTTTTTAACTTTTTTCGTCCTTCCTTTACGTCTTCGTCTGTTTCTTTACGTTTTCGTCCACTTTTTTCGTTTTCATCTGTTTTTAAGTTTTCGTCTGTTTTTATACGTTTTCATTTGTTTCTTTACGTTTTCAACCTTCTTTTCTGTTATCGTCTGTTTTTTTACCTTTTCCGTCCGTTTTTTTGTTTCAGTCGGTTTTTTTAAGTTTTTATCCGTTTCTTTATGTTCTTGTATGTTTTCTTCGTTTTCGTCTATTTTTTTGGCTTTTCATCCGTTTTTTTACGTTTTCGTTCGTTTTTTTACGTTTTCATCCGTTTCTTTACGTTTTCATCTGTTTTTTTACGTTTTTGTCTGTTTTTTACTTTGTCATCTGGTTTTTTCTGTTTTTTTATGTTTTTCTCCGTTTTTTTTTATCATTTTCGTATGTTTTTTTAACGTAAAAACGGATGAAAAGATAAAAAAAAACAGATGTAAACGAAAAAAAGACCAAAACCTAAAAAAACTAACGAAAACGTAAAAAAAGATGAAAACGTAAAAAACAGACGGAAACTAAAAAACAGACGAAAACGTAAAAAAAACAGACGAAAACATAAAGAAACGAAAGAAAACATAAATAAACAGACGAAAACGTATAAAAACGTGTAAAACTGTAAGATAAAGTATAAAATAGGGTACAACCGTATGAAAACATAAGAAAAATGTATAAAACGGACGAAAACGTATAAAAACGGGCAAAAACGTATTAAAACAGAAGAAAACGCATAAAAAGGGATAAAAATGTATAAAACGGTAAAAAGTATGAAAATTCAAGAAAAGCGTATAAAAACGGACAAAATGTATAAAAGCGGACAAACACGTATAAAAACGGAAGAAAATGTATAAAAGCGGACAAACACGTATAAAAACGGACGAAAACGTATAAAAACGGATAAAAGTGTAAGAAAACATATAAAAACAAGTAAAAACGTATGAAAACGGATAAAAACATATAAAAACGTATAAAACGAACGGAAACGTATAAAAACAGATAAAATGTAAAAAGGAACGAAAACGGTTAACAATGTCAGAAAATACAGAAGATTTCTTTTTGTTGATTACAATAAGCGTTATTTGATATCTATTGATTTTCGACGCTTTTAGAGCTTATGAACTTTCCCAAAGAACTCCCCGGAGTGTGCGTTTATTTAAGTGGTATTATTCTTATATGGTCAAGTTATCATGTTTAGATTTTGCAATTTGTTGGTGTGTAGTTAGTCATCAGGTAATTTTAAGATATTATGGCTAACTATTGCAGCAAGGGCACTTGTTTAATTAAGGGGTTCCTGAGAACTTGCAGTTAGATGTATAGAATGAGCGTTGACTCAATAGCTATAATTGCGATTGTATTTGCTAAGATTGATGTTTTGGAAGAGTTTAAAACTGTGTTTGCTAATATTTGCTAGTTGCTATTTTGTACAACCTCTAGGAGTCTCAGGTCTCTCACAATTCACTAAAAATGAGTGTGGAGAATCTGAGTGTCGAGAACCTGGAGAATGTGTTCATTATTTTTAAGTCTTTTTATTCCAGATCCCTAATTTTTAGTACAAACAATTCATTATAAAACATTCCTAGTCATGCAAGCATCCGATAAGCTATAGATTCGATGACAATTAACAACGAATTTTTTGGCGTGTAAGACTTGTGATCGCCATATGATGATGTTGGGCGTCATACACCCTCCTTTGTTACACAAACAAAGTAAATTCAATGTTTTTTTTGTTCAAACATATATCGTGAAGAACACAAGAAGCATAATATAAATTACTTTAAGTTATGAATAAGCTATAATTTTTTGTTTATGGTATAAAAAGTACTAACAACTCCAAAGGTTTTCACCTTTTCTATGCTAAAATAATGTAAACATAATTTTGGCTTGAATAACAATCAAACTGACCTCTGTGGAAGCATTATGTATTTGTGGCTTAACGGGTTGATTTTAGAGCATAAACATTAAGATACAATAGTGCTGCTCAGATCCTTGTGTCAATGGTAACAAAATGGAAACATGCATTATCTTAGTGGTTGATATGTATGATTGCTAGGAATTTTAAAAATTTTAATTATTATTCTTTGATGATATTCTTCTCAGCCACTTACTTGAACATGTAATGGTATAATAGGGAAATTGAGAATGCAAAACCCAGGGAAATGCTGAAGAAAGATATCCCTAAGGATAATTAAGATGGCGTGAAACGACATGATGGTTTGTTCGTAGAAGAAGCTGATCACATATTAGCATTTTACTTTTACATCATGCATATGCTGCTACTAATAATATATAGAATGGTTTTCTTGTATTATTAAAGTTTTATTTAAGCTCGATTTACATAAGTGGAGAATTTTGATACCGATTTCATTTCTTGAAAGTTATCCTATATTAGTTGAAAATTTTAGTACTAAACATGTACCAGGCTACGTGAAATTAATGGCTCGTGCACAATGTAATGTGCTACATCTTGTACCATAAACTTTGGCATGTTGTAAGTATATAATGCATGATATGAGTGAGTATTCGCTGTAATGTCTTATGGTTGATCCAGCTAGGGTGTGAATAGTTATAGTGATATTTTGAGTACCTGTTGCATAGCAACGGGATTTTCTAGCAGCAGGTAGTGATATTTTGATTACACAAAACGTTACACAAAACACTTAACCAATCTAAACGAGTCAATATGGAATGTTGAAATGTTGAAAAATGGTCAAGCTTTTAGCCAAGCGTTTGAAATAAGCCATGCATTTGGAAAGTATTAAAAGTATCACACAATAAAGCTCAATAATACATTTAAGTTCAAAGTAATTCAGGAAAGTATATTGCTGGAAACATCTATCACATGAAAGTTCAACAATGCATTTAAGTTCAAAGTAATTCACGAAAGTATGTTGCTGAAAACACCTATCACATTGATGGATAAGAATCTTATTTCAAACACACTATATTCCAACACAAATGTACATTCAAGTTAAACCAGCCATTCTCAACTACAAATCGTTTCCATATATAATTCTTAAGAATGACAACTTTTCAAATCGTTTTACGTTTCAAGTCAAATAACTTTTCAAACCATGTGTTCATGTATAACTTTTCAAATCGTGTGTTTCAAGTCAAATTGTGTTTATATATATATAAGTTTTAAGTTTTCACTTTTAAGGTTCAAATGAAGTTTATTACATCTATCTGGACTATAACAGCCCACGATGTCATCTAAACTCGCATATATGTTCATGGAATGGATTCATAGTGCAAACTGATTATAATCAGCGTGTACTACTTTTATCGATGATAATCGGCATGTACTACTTTTCGTGTACTACTTTTACTCGGTGCAAGTGTAAACTGAGTAGTCAATATACACCGATGATAATCAGTGTGTGCTTATCATCATTCATAATAATCTATTAAGTTTAATAATTGAGAATACTGCATCGACTCTACTCAAAACCAACTGATATACTTATTCGTCTCATGTCTGAACATTTTGATTACCTCTTTTACATATAGTTTATCAAAATCAAATTGTCTAAGTGATCATTGATCAAGGTTAGGTTTCACTAAATATTTTTATATGTTCTTTGATATATGTTGAGAATTTTTGCTTGAGTTAAATTATCGCATATTATAACCGTTTGCAATTACGTTTTGATTTTTTCACGTTTTATTTTATACGTTACACAAAACACATACCACAATATCGCATATTGTTAATTGTTTCTGCTAAAACCGCTACCACTAGGCATGAGTACTCGCCTAGTTATATTAAAACCTCTTTTGCTATTTAACTTGACAAATTAAACATAAAATTGTACATTGCTAAATAAAGATTCATTATGAAAAAAGTGTATCGAAAATTTATGTTACCGTCTCTTAATCTTTGATAAATTTGTTAAAAAATTGATGCATTCAATGTATAATAATGACTACAGCTTTTAAAAGAATGCTTGAGATTTACCAAATCATTGTAAAAGAACATTTCAAAAAGCTTTTACTACAACACACATAACTTTTTTAAATAATAGAAAGCTTTTGAATGCTCTTATTATACTATTATAGATTCTCTTATTAAACTATTATCATTTGACATAGCCATCTCATCATAATTGAACTTTTCAAACAATAAATAAACAGATTAAATAAAACTTGACCATATACCGACAAAAAGATTAAATAAAATTATAAAAACTAAAAACTAAAAAATCTAATCTTGTTATTTTTGAAGAACATAATTAAGTTTTTTTAACTACTAAGGGAAAATTGATAAGAGTTAGTTTCACTATACATCATTTATGACATAGTAGTTTTAAAGTGCATTTTTGGAGTTTTTATGCTTCAAAATCAAAAATACCAAAACTTTCTCTTTTCTCATCCAAGAGTAATTTTAAAAATTTACGTAACTATTAAATAAGTAATTAATCTGATTAATATATACGCAACAAAAGGCTTAATAACAATCAGTTTTTACACATTTAGTTTTCCCCATGAACCCTTATACACCATTTTTAATCAATTATGCAAACTGGTATATTACATACCTCTAAAATATATTAAAATAAAAGGACGTAAAATAACTCAACTCAACAGTAGAACTACTCATGGTTCTAAAAGACTCCCAAAGGCGCGAGGCTTTGTCATGTCACCACGCTATGCTGCCATACCATCTTATGCCACTTCTTTTTGTAAACTCGGTATGTATGAAATATGATATAAATATATAAATATTTTCATATTTTGTGCCGCCTTATGTCACGTCTTATAAACGCAAAAAGCTTCGTCTTCACCACAAAGACGTGAGACTTGGTCATGCCGCCATGCCACGTCATACCTCGCGCTACTTGTAACCTTACAACTACTACATAACGTATAATATATGTTAAGACCAGAGTCAATAGAACCACATATATAGTCTAAAACATTAATTCATTATAAATATTAGCCAAAAAGATTTTGGGCTTTTGGCCTCTTTGAAAAGTTGGATTTTGTCAAGGGACCAAAGTGAAATATACTCATCTATAAAAGCAAACACCATGAGCTACTCCATTCACATGCAAAAGATGGATATCTTCAATAAGAAATTTATATTGTTTTTCTTAGCAATCACTCTTCTTATTTGTTCTTCCTTTGCAGACGATCATTTGCCTCTATCTCGGTATATATTAACTTTTCTTCTTATTAGGTTAATGTAGTATATGTATATGTATTTCTGCTTACTATATAGATATTGACGTTAAAATGTGTAAAATTATCTGGCATTCAAGTTTCAATATCTATTAAAATATATATGTGCAGATCAATTGGGAATCGCAAGTTAAAATCGCTTGGTGCTGTCGTGAAAGGGTTTTCAAAAGCTCCTGCTTCAAAACATTCTTCAAAGATGATAGATATCGGGATGGCAGTAAATGATGGAGTAGAAGCAAATAATAAGGCGAATGAACCTGTCTCGTGTAAGGGAAATAAAAATTGCCCTCGTCGTATACCATCGTGTGCAAATTGTGTTAAAGGTCACAACTGCCCAAGAAATTGCCCCGTAAGACCACTGCCATAAAATGCTATCATGATTTCCCTAATGGTGATCATCTTAACTGCACTGAAAGACTCTTATGACATTTAGTGCATCCGTCGTTGATCACCCGGCCATTATATATATGGATTGTATCTTATTATGAGTTTTATGTTGTTTATGTGATATAAGTGTATCAATTTTATTGTTGTTCACCTTTTGATAATGTGTCAAAAACTTGTTTATGGTTCTTTATGGATACAAGTATTTAAAGTATTAAAAATATATCCTAAAAGATTAGCAAGTGGCAAGTCAAGCTGAAGTTATTTGGGTGAGTATGTAAAGACTAAAGAAAGTCGATCTTAATATTTGTTAATACACGCAAGAGAATACCAATATTTAGTTGACAATAAACTAATTAATAAGTTTTCACTTATGGTTAAATCAAATCAATCCCGAATCCGTTAAGTTAATCACTTTATTAAGTTAATCACTTTGGATATAGGTTCATCCCCTTCTCTTTCTCTTCTTTTGGTGAACTTGAGAAGGAGGCGGTGAACTTGCTGAAGCGAATCCGAAAATTCTCGGTCACTCAAGATATTGGTGCGCGTGGTGCCAACTATATTTTTAGTAGGGTTTGTTTTGCTATTGCTAGAGGAGTGGGGGCCCACTTAGTCTCACGGCTCCTCACTAATTTCTTGTAATTTCCTTTGATTTTCTAATGAAGTGATGTTTTATTATTATTATTATTATTATTATTATTATTATTATTATTATTATTATTATTATTATTATTATTTATTTTATTTTTATATTTTTTTTTCTCTTTAGACTGACTTGTTAGTTTTTAGTGATTCAAATCCAGCACTGACATCCAATTGGGCAGTATGCTGACATGAGACCCGCATGTTCCTTCTTTATCGCCTGAAGGGGTCAAAGTCCCGTTAAATATGACAAACACAATATTTCACTTGTATCAATACAGGGACCAGGTCACACGTGAAACCGTAACACAACCGATGGACATTGGCGGAGCTAGAACATATTTATTGGAAGGGTCGAAATACAATTATCGATATTTAGGAGGGCAAGTACTTATTTTAGGATAGGATGTTTGAAGAAGGGGGGGGGGGGGTTTGCCTTGTTTTGTCCTATGGTGGCCCCGCTCATGCCGATGGAGGTATTGATCGAGTTCCACTTACTAGTACCGTTGAGCTTAAATACAAAACTTTTAGATATGTATGTTCGTTTAACATGCAATAAAAGCAATAATATAATCCTTTCAGTTTCATCTGGGCTGCACTAAAACATATCTGATCTAGAATAGAAAATTATGCCGAGCAACTTATTTTATGGTAAAAAGTGGTTCGGGATGTTAAGACTTGAACAAATAAGATCATATTTACTTTTAATTCCTACTCCATTTGTTGTTAATCCATAGATATCTCACAAGTTTATAACTTGAACAAGGTTGTTCAACTTCTGTGTCATGGTGGACATGGAGCTAATTAGAGAAAGATTGCTCAACCACACTTCTGAATGCATTATCCACAGAAGACGGAGCTGATTAAAAAGGATGCTCATCCCGTTGTAGTCCCATAAATTCAATGATACAGAATATTATTAGTAGCATTAAACTAAAATACCCGGTTATCTAAAAAACATGTATTGTTTGAAGTACTTTTCTAACGGTTATATAACAACAGCCAAATGAAAAGTCTGATCAATACATTGTATTAAATGAGTACATTTTTTTTTTATAGAATATATGTTCTGTATGTGTTATTCACGGAACATGAAGCTCATTAAAAATGTGGTTCAACCATATGTTCGGATGTGATATATCTATAGCACATGGAGCTAACTAGAAAGGTGCCTCAACCAATCATGAATTCAAATATATGAAGAAAAAAAAAAAAAAAAAGTTGTACACCCTTTTCTTTTTGTTATAAAGTTGTGGCAATGTACGTAGATAATAATTACCAAGTATAAATTTACTAAAGCGATATGCCGATCTTATAAAATCAACGTGGTCTTAGAACAGGCCAACGCTTAGATCAAGTCAAGTTGCCAATGCCGATTATTAATCACGAATACATTAACCATGCATCGAGTCAAGTTGCCATTATATAGTCAGGCCGGTTATTACTATGGTGTTGCCTGCAAGTGGCAAGTCGAGCTGAAGTTTCTTGATGACCTGGCACAATGACATGTTGTCATTTCTTTTTTACACTTGTGATTATTTTTGGACAACTTTAGAAAACCTAACAATATTTACTTATAGAGAAATAATAGGAGGGTTTAAACTTAGGCTTAATTTTAAGACTAAAATCAAGTGACATCATTTTGATGGTTGTAAAATAAGTGAGTCTTTGTGTACAGCCATTAAAATAATGTCATTTGGTTTTAGGCCTAAAATTATATGTAAGTTTAGGTCCCTCTACCATTTCTCTTATTTCTATATGCATTATTAGCATTATTAGCATTATTTACTTACTTGTAGAACAAGTGAATAATGCATACAAAGTACATGTGTGACAACTCGTAATTTCAGGTCATTTTACAAAATTTGAAAATTTCACTATTCATCTCGGGAATTTACTATTCACTGGTTACTATTCATCATTTTACTATACATCGTTTTTTAAGTCGATTTGATAGTTTGAAAGGGTATTTCAAAATTTTACTATTCACGAAACACTATTCATTCCCGGAGAAAATCACTATTCATGAGTCACTATTCATCATTTTTCGTAAACTAGGTTTACGAGTATCAAATACGCGTAACCTGGAGGGTTAAGCTGCGTATTCATGGAATATCATCAAGGACATTTCATATAAATAAATTTAGTTTACATATCATCAATAACATCATTTAATATCGGTTCATGCATGGATTTGCATTTTTCATTAAACGTTTATTTTCCTATTAAATAAACGCTATCGCGTAAACATTTATTTTGAACATTTGATCCGCCACTTCCAAAAATATTCCTAATATATTTTTATACTCATTTTAAGACTATAAAAATTATATTATTATTTTACCCGATGTTTTCAATTTATTTTGTATATAAATTGTTATGTATAAATATTTACGACGGTTTTCGTAAATTCAACTTGATAAATATTTATTCATTCAATTCTTGTAAGAAATGTATTTTTATAATTTTTATGACTTCAATACATCTTATTTTGTTCCGTTAAAATCTATTTTTAGTTAGTGCTACAATTAATACCAATTTATACATAGAAATTATACATTATACATAACATTATATACATTTATACAACAAAACTACACCTCACCCTCCTAAGCACCATAACCGGCCACATAACCCCCCCCCCCCTAGTCACCACTTATTACAAATATCTTGCTAGATATTAACTTAATGTTTTCTCTACACTAGATATTATCTAAAGCAACACATACAACACACTTTTAAAAGGTGTAAAATAAATCACTCTCTCCATTTTCATCAAGAGTGGCCGGCCATAGTGAAGAACACAAGGGAAATCCTTAATTTTTCATGATTCAAGTATTAATCAAGTTCTAGGAATAATCTAGTTAGGGTTTTGAAATAAAAACCTCAAGATTATTAAGCATACTTTGCTCAAAAATTCATAATCATTCAAGTAAGCATTTCATGATCTTTTATAACTCTTTCATATTCATATTTATGTTATTTCATCATTTTTGCAAGAAAACATGCATGAATTCCATGATCCATACCACTTCTATGGGTTTTTAGTACATATAATGGGTTTTAATTATCCAAATAATAATCCTTTGTAACATATAATTTTTGATGATGTCTAGGAACCCATGACACTCTAAGAAGGTGTATGGTAGGTTTAGAATAGCTTTGGCGTTGATTTGAAGTGGTTGGAATAAATATTACGCGAGAAAAATCCATTTCGACAACTATAATTAAGGGTCTGATCTTATTTTTGAAATCTGGAAATTTCGACAGTTTGTAAAATATTTTGGGCTAGATATTCAGAAAATATACTTTAAAACGAAAACGTGGCCGCTTGAACGGGTTTAAACGGAGTTATAACGAAGAAGTTATGATATTTTCAAGTTTAACGACGAAAACTATATTTTCCGGAAAATAGCATGCTGTCCAGAATTTTTACGAGTCAAAAATAATTTTTAAACATTGTCTAAATGAGTCGACTTATCAAAAATATATTAGTATATGTTAATACGAAACCGTGGATATAAAGAACGTAGAAAACGGACTTATAACGACTAAGTTATTCACATTTTAAACAAGTTGCCGTAACTATTTTATATAAGCATAACTAATATATTTTCTAATAGACAAACATATCGGCCGCGAATGACCATGTTGAGGGTCGTTTCTAACATCGATGGAGTACTTTTTATAAAACGATGTCTTCTAGTAAAAGTAAGTTCGCCTAGCCTATTTTTTCAAAATGTCCAACCGTTTGTCAAACGGAGTTGTAACGAGTAAAATACGGTCACTCAAACTTTGCCGAAAACCACCCTTAAACAATATTTTGGATACAAGTACCATACTTCACCTATGTTTTTCTCCATTATCGAGACCTCTACGATGAAAATTTAAAAGCTAAGACTTTTAGATAATGCTACAAGCTTTCCAAAACCGTTGAGTTTGTTTCCTAACACTTGATGTGCACCATTTTACGACTAGCTTTTCAAGGCCATTTAGTCACTTTCATGAATTGTCAAATGACATTGTTTTACGACGAAAAGCTATAAATTCTTGATAAATCATTAAACGACTATCATAAGAGGTTTTTTCAACTTAAATACTTGTAAGGTATTTTATAATATGACGAGATGTCATAAACATATATTTCGACGATAAACTTCATTTTCACAAATGTACAAGTGGTATGGATATCATATGAATTTGCATGCACGACATTGTTTCATGATTTACATTAGAACATATCATTCATAATAGGTCACGGTTAGAGGTTGCGCCTCATTTCAGTATTGCCATTATATCATCATAAACATTGCACCAGGTGAGTTTTCATAGCCCCGTTTTATTCAAGTTTGTACATTATTTCAAACCTACGGGGGAGAATACATTGCACATCATTTTATTACGAGCCCAAGTATATTCAAATTCATTACATTGCTTAAGTTACCTCATTGCCAATTAAATGTCCCTATTTCATAATCATGAACCGTTAATTTCGGAAGAAGCGAGGGTGAGTGGATAGATCTATTGAGGGTGACTCCTCCATCCGTGTGGGTGGTCCCAACTGGTCAACGGATGCATTTCACTTCATTATCATCATTGAGTTGTTTGGCAAAACACTCTGTTGGGGCGAACATCAGGAACAGTCAAGCTTCGGTGTCATGTGCTTAAGCAATTGTATCATTTTTGTGACATATTTGTCATACATAACTTATACTTGCGTTGGTCGTATAAAACATTTACATAAACTCTATGAACTCACTCAACATTTGTGTGGACACTTTTAGCAATGTATTTTCAGGTAACTAAGGCATTCTCTTCATGGCATGCATGTGGACATATAATAGAGTCGCGGTAACGACGCGTCTCACATGGGATTTATACACATTAAAAAGATCGTTTGGCTTGTACAAACTTATTTCCGCACTTCTCTAATTTCATTTGGGACCTACACTTTGTAAACTCTGAATGGTTTATTAAATCAAACGATGTATTTTCCAAACGACACTTTAGGTCGTTCAATATAACTGTGATTGTGATGCTATGACAGTCAACCCCCAGGAAATCCATTCATTTGCAAAATGTAATTTGGGGTGTGACAGATTGGCATCGAGCTTGTTATAGAGAACTAGGTTGCATCATTGACCCTAGACTATAACTACATCATCATAGCATCTCATCATTTCATCATAAGTGCATAGTCACTATACATGCGGTTTATACGCACATTTTGCGAGTTATTTACTTTCATTTCAAATCGATTGTCACATTAATGCCTTCAGATACCCATCCCATCACATTGACATGGAGAATGCCCTGTCATTCCCTATCACAATTTTAACATCAGTTGACTCAACACCGATAACGTCAGATGATGAGACTGAACCCTTTTAGGAGGACGAAGTTGCACTTACACCATCACGATCACCATTGATTCACTGTAGGATCAGGACAATTTTTATCATTCTGTTGGGACAGATCATACCATTTGGTAGGACTTATAGGCTTAGTCCTAATGGACCTATTAGGATGCTTATTACAAGGAAGATAGTAGTATTTCATTCACCATCATCTCCTAACTTACTACTAGGATTTCCATCATCATCATCGTCATCATTATCATCTAGAGCACCATTAGTACCATCACATCTCATATACACTACTCATACATATGACTTGCCGCTTGGGAAGCGTGCATGATTTGTCACACCACTACCATATACTGCTAAGACTACAGAAACTACACTATCTTATAGATTTAAGGACTGTGAGAGTTTCAAAGCATGTTGTTATTAGACGACCTACTGCTCCTACACTTGAGACATGATTAGACTACCAACAGGAACAGATAATAAGTACCTTTCTAGCTAATGTAATCTGTATCATTTATTATCTCCACGATAATCACAACCTTTGTTTATTTCATTCCCTATTCCAATTGCCCAATTTTCAATCATTTCGCGACAATACCTCACTATCTTACTAGGGGTTAGGCCAACTTTATTCTTGACTAAATAGGAGAATATTACCATTCTATGAGGTTCTCCCATGTATCCTACAAACCATTCAACAAATTATATTTCAAGTTACTTTGCTACTACTTCATAACATTATTTCACTTAATTATATTTCAAGCTATTCTACACTGTAACCACTCGCAAATTTCCCTGCCAATTTTCATGGCTATTTTTTTTCTTTCCTTTCGATCTATAATCACGACAAGTTACGAATATTTTCCTCGACCTCGATAATAAAAATTACATAAAATAAAAATATAATAAACTTTTATACTCTTATATTTTTATCTCGTACCGGGCCTCTAAGCCCAAACCGACACAACTTCTCATTTTTGGGCTCTCGTCTACCCGCCAAATCCAACCCAACCCAACCTTTGCCTTTTCTTCTTAGGCCTTGTCTTTCTTTTGTTTACTCAGCCCAAAACGCACCCTCTTAGTGTTAGTAACTTGGACATATTATGTTGTTCCTATATTTTCTGTGAACCAAGCAAGAAACCAAAACAAAACAACACAAACAATATTTTTGCCATCCTATTCTTTTTCATGCGTGCATTTGTAGACAAACAAAAGCCACATGCACCACCTTGATCTATCATGTCTTACATGTGAGTATATTAACATCAAAAGAAACCAATGACTTTTCTTTGTTCCTGTGACCATGCGAACCAAAAGCAAAAACACAATTAGCAAAAACAAAAGCAACCCAAGACCTTTTTTTCTTTTTCTGTGAACGAGACCTAAACAAAGAACAACTTTGTCATATTTTGTTTGATGCATGCGTATGTGTGTGTGTAAAGGAGACAAACCAACACAAAGTCACCCTACACTACCCTAAACACTAACCTTGACATACCTTTTAACCTAAGACCTAAGGACCCTAGTTTGACCTCAAGCTCTTGGAACCATCTCATTCACTTGACAAGGACAACACAAAAATCATGCCTCCCTTGGCTGCCATATATACACGCTCAAGAAACATCAAAGCACCTCATTTTGGAACTAGTAAAAGAAGCAAGACCATGCATGAGCTCTCCTATATAAACTAGCTCAAACACTTAGCATTTATCAACAAAAACAATTCACTTCTCTCCCTCTCAAACATAAACGTCCACTGTGGGAAGGTCAAGCAAGAGAAAACGCAAGGAGCTTGGTCATCCGTTGGGTTCAAGGAACGAGAAGCCATTTTAATCACGACTCACTTTCTTTCGAACCTCATCACCACCATCTTTTGGTGTAGTAAGTCTCTTAACCGTTTTCAATTCGTTAAATAATCTCAAGTTCATCGTGCTTTAAAACCTTCTAAACTCATTTTTCAATATGCACGTCGCGTATAAACCTTAACATTAAAATAACTTAACGTATCATATGGACTTGTGTGGTAGTTAAAAGCATTAAGAAAACATGTTATCAAGCCTTAAAAAAATACTTACTTTTGTTTACTTATGTGCTAATTGAATCATATATGTAAACTAGGACTCATATGCAACATTCATGCATTATGAATGAATCATGAAACTAAGTTGATAAAAAAAAGGGGACGCCTTAATGAAAGCTTAAGCGATACTTTAACAAATATTACTTAAACAAACATATTTTTTTTTACACTACATGTGATCGGGTTCAAATTTGATCATGATTGGGAGTTGATTCGACACAAAACTCAAATGAGTCGAGACTCATTCGAGTTCGTATGAAATTCCTTAAACACTTTGACTTCCTCATAAAACATGGTGCTTTGTAACCGGATTTGAAAAAGGAAGAAGAAGCACAAGACACATGCAAACGCATAACTTACTGAGTAAAATAAATATACAAAATGCAACACAGTAACATAGCCTTAAATATAATAAACTGCGTACCTAACATAATAAGCACCCTAGCACAGTTGGTTGTGTCACTCGACCCATACTCAAAAGACCCAATTTCGAATCTGGGGAATGGCTCTTTTGCCATTTTTTTTTGTTATTTTTGCCACTTCCACCATTTGACAGTTTCAGCCCCTTCACTTTAATAGACTTGATGCTTTACTTAAAAACACACATATAGGTTGTAACTTATAATAACTTGATCTTAATATATATACTTAGTGTATCTTTATTTTGAGAACCATGTTAAGTGCGAGAACTGCGAGAACTCTTTTTAAACCGTAGGATGATAAGATCAATGGTTATAAATGAATGTGGCAGTTTTGTAATTAAAATGAAAACAAAATATAATTAATTAAAAGAGGAAGGGTATTATAGGAAGTGTCTAAATAAATTGGAACACATTTATATTCTCTGGAAATCAGTTACATATTCAAACCACACACCACATTCATACGCCTTTCTCCCTTATTCTAGATCTGACCGCCACGACCATTGTTTCTTCATCACAAACCCGGTGAAAAATCCACCATTCGACTACCATCACCATCGTTCTCATCATCGGGCTATGATCATGGTTTTGCTTTGTTTCTGCCAAAAAAAAATCATTCTCATCGTAGTCACATTAAACTGTAACCATCGTTCTCACCGTCGGGCTATGATCATGGTTCATGTTTGGTGGTGGCGGTTTTTATTGTGTCTCTAGTTTTGGTTTTTGGGTTCTTCTTCGAAAAAACAATAATTTTATTTGAGTGAATATGTTAGAGATCTGATAAAATAAGTGGGTTTTATGATTTTTGATCGTTATTTTTTTGCGAAGATTGACTATGCACTGTAAAATAGCAAGTGTAGAATATTTATTAATTCTTTTGTTTGATATTTTGATTAATAATTGTAATATGATTCTAATTCTTTGTTGACTTCTGGCTTTTGGTGATTGACTTGACATATAACTAAGGTAACAGTTTTAGATTATGGTGTAGTTCTTTTGTTCTCAAATAATTTGATATTTATTTATTTGGAATTTATAAAATAATTATATGATGTGTTTTTGAAGTGTAGTTCTGTTCTCGTTTCTGATGTTTAATCTGTAAGTGTTTTGGCTTTTCATACAAGTAATTGTACATGCAGATGAAAAGTGAGATTATGACTAAGGGCACTTGGGAGGCTCTAGAAATCCTTCGTTATGAGCAAGCAGATGAAAAGTAAGATTGTAGGCTAAAACATAGTTTTTTCTTGTTGTAATAATCCAATCGTCGTTTTATATGATTTTAGTAAATGTGTCTTGGGTATCATGTAGGTCTGACGTATACAACTATGGAGTGGTATTGTGGGAAATCACGACCGAGAAGATCCCTTGGGATGATCTTAACCCGATGCAGGTATGTAATTCTCAAGTACCAATATTTGTGAATGAATAAAGTTTGCAAGATTTCATATATGACCAAAGATGTTTATGTATAAAACATAGATGTTTATGTATAAAACATAGATGTTTACGTTTAGAACATATATGTTTACGTATAAAAACATATATGTTTACGTATAAAACATATATGTTTTGTGTTTGAATTACAAAACGTATATGTTTTGTTTTGGATTATATATGTTTTGCATACATAAAACATTTTGTCTCCTGTTTATATCACAAAAAATAAATGAGGTTTCGTTTCTTTTTTTTTTCTTTTTGTTTTGTTCCCTTAACGATTTTACTTCATTAGAAAAACCTTTTTTTTTTGTTAGGTCTAGATCTTTTTTCTTATATATTAATTATTTCGTATTGTATTGTACGTGTAAAAAGGTTATAAACCTGGGACGACGACCTTCACAACCAGGTTTGTTTTCAGTTGGATTCTTTGATTATGGATCATATTTAATTCAGTAGGTAATATGGTTTTGTTGAGTAAAGGGGGCTTGTTTTTGTTGGTACTGTAATCACATACTTAGATCCACATCTGGTGATGATGACCATGTGTATATGTATTTTATGTTTGGTATAAAATCAATTAAACGGGTGTGCATATGTGTTTAGATTACCTACTGAATTATGTTTGGTATAAAATCAATGAAAGAGGTGTGCATATGTGTTTGTTAATTGGTTTAAAATAAGTGATATTGTGCATATGTGTTTTATAGCTGGTATTAAATTAATAAAAAGGGTATGCATATGTGTTTTAAGTTTGATATAAAATCAACGAAAAAGTTATACATGTATGTTCTAAATTGTGCATATGTGTTTGACGGTTGTTATGATTAATTTTTATTTCATATTTATTTGTGGTTTAATTGTTTTTGTGCATGTTTGTTTCAGATTGATGAAGATGATGATATCATTGAAGACTCTCAAGTGGATGAATACAAATATACATGAAGATAATTTGCGACTTTTGAAGATATACGCTTATTGCATATGTGTTTTTTGTACTTGTAATTAAGTGAAATGTAACATATAAGTATATGGATATTGTTTTTTATTTTATAATGGTTTATGTTCTTTAATTTATGTTTCAAACTTAAAAAAAAAAATAATAATGCTAGCAAAAAACATACATGCACCTCATTTAAAAAACATACATGCACGTGCTTAAAAACCAACCTTTGTGTTGACATTTTAGCATGTTTTTCTCAGGTTTACTTATTGGCGTGGGCAATGGCAAAGGCATTCGTTGAAGACTGGCATTCGAAGTGTTTCCAAACATTTTAATACAACTTTTAATGGGACAACCTATATTTTTATGGGCTTTACTTCCGTACTTTGAAACAATGATGTAAACTATTTATTAAATTAATCTATATTTTGAAAATGGAATAGAATTTCCATTCTTTATTACCTTGTGTTGTGTATATGATTTAGTAGCACCCCATGACCCGAACGCTTCCGCTGTGAAATTTTGGGGGTGTTACATACACCATCTTAGAAACATTGTTTCATAAAGTTTTAAAACAAGTTGTTTCGTTACCACCCTATCAATTGGCTTTCAGTCATTTTATCAATTATTTAATACCATCATGCGAAACGATTTTCATGTTACTCTGAAAAATTATTGAGCCATTATCTTACAAAACAAAACGTTGAATACCATCTAAAACTTCGGAGGAACATAATACCATTTCAACAAAACCAAGCATCACATCATTTGTCCTCGATTATACATAGCCTGATCACCTATGTATAATTCAGGAAGAATTATGTCATGAAAGAAACAAGCATCTTTTCAAACTTCCTAAAACAATCTTCACTCAAAAGCAAAGCTTTGTAATCAGATAAATTGCTCATAAACACCTCTTTTGTCAACACTCTATAGAAGCCCATGCCATTCATCCCTCACTCAACCGATAAGTTAGAATTTGACGAGTTACCTTTTTAGGAAAGGCTTCCTATATCATCTATGAGGAGGATTCCTCGATACAAGAAAATAATGAAAGGATTTCAGATTTCCCCACAAGGACTAGAAGTATGTAGTAAGATGATATAAAACTCAATAAAAATCTTAAGACATCACGAGACATTTCGAACCACTATTTTGGACTAGAAGCCAAATTATATCATTTCAAAAGCATCAGCTGGACCGAGTTACAAGATTTAGTACGAAGCGAATACACACTAAGCAACACTATAGGGAGAAACCAAGTCTTTTAATTGAGACTACAAAACATTCCATTAAACATGGCCTCAACAATATGCGAACTTCCCTACAATGAGTTTCCCATAAAGGAAAATTTAGTTAAATTAAGGTTATCGATATAAACTTTCTCTAAGACATTGTGTTCTCTAGAAATTACAGATAACCTCACTTTCATATTAAGAGATGCAACAGGTTTGTACATATCGGACAATCAATGACTCTCCATCTACAAGTGAAATTAGAACAAACATTCTTCGACATGGTATGAGCTAATATCTATTTTCTGGCTAGCATGATAACAATCTAAGTGGTGAATTATTTTAGAAGCACTCAATATTGAAACAAATCTTGAAAAACAATCACTACACCACATCACTTAAACATTTAAGGTTTTGTGACTTGACAACATAGAGCGTGGAAATATCTCGATAAGAGAAATTAAGAGAGACACCATCGAAACAATAAACATTGTAGTAATGGAGACTAAGTACCTTAGGCAAGTAAGATTCAAGTAATGACATTCGCTAGAACGAGAAACGCGAGGAATCACAACTGTTACCTATAATATATTCTTTTCAATAAGGTCCTTTTCGACAGATTTAACATTTTGAAATTTGGCACGAGACACGTGGTATCAATTCCAATTGTACCTATTATAAGCTATTCGATTCACCTTAGACTTCTGAAAATCATTTCAAGGTTCCTATAGAACCTACAGTAACATGAGTACCACCTATTATCCTCAGCTCATTGGTCAGAGCGAGAGAACAATTCAAACATTACAAGATATACTCAAGACATGTGTAATTTTTTAGAAATGATTAGGCAAATCATTCTTCATCGAACAAGTTGCTTTACAACAATAGCTAGCACCTGAACATATTGACTACACCAATTGAGGCACTCTATGGTTGAGGTGTCAATCACTTATTCACTGGTCAAAATAAGAAAAGTCCAATTCATTAGTCCATAACTCATTCATGAAACAACAAAGAAATCGTACAAATCAAGAATCAGTTACAAGCAACAACAAATAGCTAGATAAGCTACGTCGATATACGACGCAAAATATTGCAAGTATGTTCCATAAGTCGCAAACCATTAGAATTTCAAGTTGGCAACAGATTATGTTCAAAGTCCGTCTTGGAAAGCGTGGTACGGATTCGAGAAAACATTGGACGACCCAATGCGACTCAAATATCCTCACCTTTTCACAAGTAACACCGTAGAACCAACATGGACTGAATTCAGGGACTGAATTTCTTTTTGGATGGGCGAATGTGACAACTCGTAATTTCAGGTCATTTTACAAAATTTGAAAATTTCACTATTCATCTCGGGAATTTACTATTCACTGGTTACTATTCATCATTTTACTATTCATCGTTTTTGAAGTCGATTTGATATTTTGAAAGCGTATTTCAAAATTTTACTATTCACGAAACACTATTCATTCCCGGGGAAAAATCACTATTCATGAGTCACTATTCATCATTTTTCGTAAACTAGGTTTACGAGTATCAAATATGCGTAACCTGGAGGGTTAAGCTGCGTATTCATTGAATATCATCAAGGACATTTCATATAGACTAGATTTAGTCTACATATCATCAATAACATCATTTCATATCGGTTCATGCATGGATTTGCATTTTTCATTAAACGTTTATTTTCCTATTAAATAAACGCTATCGCGTAAACATTTATTTTGAACATTTGATCCGCCACTTCCAAAAATATTCCTAATATATTTTTATACTCATTTTAAGACTATAAAAATTATATTATTATTTTACCCGATGTTTTCAATTTATTTTGTATATAAATTGTTATGTATAAATATTTACAACGGTTTTCGTAAATTCAACTCGATAAATATTTATTCACTCAATTCTTGTAAGAAATACATTTTTATAATTTTTATGACTTCAATACATCTTATTTTGTTCCGTTAAAATCTATTTTTAGTTAGCGCTTCAATTAATACAAATTTATACCCACAAATTATACATTATACATAACATTATATACATTTATACAACAAAACCTCACCTCACCCCCCCTCCTAAGCACCATAACCGGCCACATAACCCCCCCCCCCCCCCCCTTAGTCACCACTTATTACAAATATCTTGCTAGATATTAACTTAATGTTTTCTCTACACTAGATATTATCTAAAGCAACACATACAACACACTTTTAAAAGGTGTAAAATAAATCACTCTCTCCATTTTCATCAAGAGTGGCCGGCCATAGTGAAGAACACAAGGGAAATCCATAATTTTTCATGATTCAAGTATTAATCAAGTTCTAGGAATAATCTAGTTAGGGTTTTGAAATAAAAACCTCAAGATTATTAAGCATACTTTGCTCAAAAATTCATAATCATTCAAGTAAGCATTTCATGATCTTTTATAACTCTTTCATATTCATATTTATGTTATTTCATCATTTTTGCAAGAAAACATGCATGAATTCCATGATCCATACCACTTCTATGGGTTTTTAGTACATATAATGGGTTTTAATTATCCCAATAATAATCCTTTGTAACATATCATTTTTGATAATGTCTAGGAACCCATGACACTCTAAGAAGGTGTATGTTAGGTTTAGAATAGCTTTGGCGTTGATTTGAAGTGGTTGGAATAAATATTACGCGAGAAAAATCCATTTCGACAACTATAATTAAGGGTCTGATCTTATTTGTGAAATCTGGAAATTTCGACTGTTTGTAAAATATTTTGGGCTAGATATTCAGAAAATATACTTTAAAACGAAAACGTGGCCGCTTGAACGGGTTAAAACGGAGTTATAACGAAGAAGTTATGATATTTTCAAGTTTAACGACGAAAACTATATTTTCCGGAAAATAGCATGCTGTCCAGAATTTTTACGAGTCAAAAATGATTTTTAAACATTGTCTAAATGAGTCGACTTATCAAAAATATATTAGTATATGTTAATACGAAACCGTGGATATAAAGAACGTAGAAAACGGACTTATAACGACTAAGTTATTCACATTTTAAACAAGTTGCGGTAACTATTTTATATAAGCATAACTAATATATTTTCTAATAGACAAACATATCGGCCGCGAATGACCATGTTGAGGGTCGTTTCTAACATCGATGGAGTACTTTTTATAAAACGATGTCTTCTAGTAAAAGTAAGTTCGCCTAGCCTATTTTTTCAAAATGTCCAACCGTTTGTCAAACGGAGTTGTAACGAGTAAAATACGGTCACTCAAACTTTTCCGAAAACCACCCTTAAACAATATTTTGGATACAAGTACCATACTTCACCTATGTTTTTCTCCATGATCGAGACCTCTACGATGAAAATTTAAAAGCTAAGACTTTTAGATAATCCTACAAGCTTTCCAAAACCGTTGAGTTTGTTTCCTAACACTTGATGTGCACCATTTTACGACTAGCTTTTCAAGGCCATTTAGTCACTTTCATGAATTGTCAAATGACATTGTTTTACGACGAAAAGCTATAAATTCTTGATAAATCATTAAACGACTATCGTAGGAGGTTGTTTCAACATAAATACTTGTAAGGTATTTTATAATATGACGAGATGTCATAAACATATATTTCGACGATAAACTTCATTTTCACAAATGTACAAGTGGTATGGATATCATATGAATTTGCATGCACGACATTGTTTCATGATTTACATTAGAACATATCAGTCATAATAGGTCACGGTCGAGGTTAGCCTCATTTCAGTATTGCCATTATATCATCATAAACATTGCACCAGGTGAGTTTTCATAGCCCCGTTTTATTCAAGTTTATACATTATTTCAAACCTACGGGGGAGAATACATTGCACATAATTTTATTACGAGCCCAAGTATATTCAAATTCATTATATTGCTTAAGTTACCTCATTGCCAATTAAATGTCCCCATTTCATAATCATGAACCGTTAATTTCGGAAGAAGCGAGGGTGAGTGGATAGATCTGTTGAGGGTGACTCCTCTATCCGTGTGGGTGGTCCCAACTGGTCAACGGATGCATTTCACTTCATTATCATCATTGAGTTGTTTGGCAAAACACTCTGTTGGGGCGAACATCAGGAACAGTCAAGCTTCGGTGTCATGTGCTTAAGCAATTGTATCATTTTTGTGACATATTTGTCATACATAACTTATACTTGCGTTGGTCGTATAAAACATTTACATAAACTCTATGAACTCACTCAACCTTTGTGTTGACACTTTTAGCAATGTATTTTCAGGTAACTAAGGCATTCTCTTCATGGCATGCATGTGGACATATAATAGAGTCGCGGTGACGACGCGTCTCACATGGGATTTATACACATTAAAAACATCGTTTGGCTTGTACAAACTTATTTCCGCACTTGTCTAATTTCATTTGGGACCTACACTTTGTAAACTCTGAATATTTTATTAAATCAAACGATGTATTTTCCAAACGACACTTTAGGTCGTTCAATATAACTGTGATTGTGATGCTATGACAGTCAACCCCCAGGTATTCCATTCCGCTGCAAAACAGGTAATTTGGGGGTGTGACAACATGTATAGCTGATTTACCTTTTATGAGTTTATATGTTGTTTATGTAATATATTAGTTAAGCGGCTTATTTGTGTAATTGATTTTGTTTAGTTAGATGAAATGTAACGATGGATGAATGAAATAAACAAAGTAAGTGAATGAGTTATCCATTATTTTGTTTGGTTGTATATGTTGTGATGGAATGAGTATTTTTTCACGTGTTGTTTGATGAGTTATAATGATATGAATGAAATAAATGTTATATGAAAAAATATCATTCCATGTCGGAATGTAATAAAATAAAAGGTTTTGGCCGTCAAATAGTTACGTACTTTTTCAAATGTACCGTTTTGGTACGTGTATTATTTTTCGTTTCACTTAATGTTACGTACTTTTATGTTTTGTTCCATTTTGCACGCATGTTTATAGGCAACCGGTGAGAATTTATAAAACCGGCAAAATGCCTATGTGGCATATTTTTTGAGTAAATTACATAGATCGTCCTTCTTGTTTGTTCCAAGTTGCATCTACTGTTCATGGTAGTTTTTTTACGTTTTCATCCGTTTCATTATGTTTTCGTCCGTTTTTTACGTTTTCATTCCAGTTTTTTAACTTTTTTCGTCCTTCCTTTACGTTTTCGTCTGTTTCTTTACGTTTTCGTCCACTTTTTTCGTTTTCATCTGTTTTTACGTTTTCGTCTGTTTTTATACGTTTTTGTTTGTTTCTTTACGTTTTCAACCTTCTTTTCTTTTATCGTCTTTTTTTTACCTTTTTCGTCCGTTTTTTTTGTTTCAGTAGGTTTTTTTAAGTTTTTATCAGTTTCTCTACGTTCTTGTATGTTTTTTTCGTTTTCGTCTATTTTTTTAGCTTATCATCCGTTTCTTTACGTTTTCGTTCGTTTTTTTACGTTTTCATCCGTTTCTTTACGTTTTCATCTGTTTTTTTACGTTTTCGTTTGTTTTTTACTTTTTCATCTGGTTTTTTCTGTTTTTTATGTTTTTCTCCGTTTTTTATCATTTTCGTATGTTTTTCGTAAAAGCGGATGAAAAGATAAAAAAAGCAGATGTAAAGCGAAAAAAGACCAAAACCTAAAAACAAAAAAACGTAAAAAAAGATGAAAACGTAAAAAACAGACGGAAACTAAAAAACAGACGAAAACGTAAAAAAAACAGACGAAAACATAAAGAAACGAAAGAAAACATAAATAAACAGACGAAAACGTATAAAAACGTGTAAAACTGTAAGATAAAGTATAAAATAGGGTACAACCGTATGAAAACGTAAGAAAAATGTATAAAACGAACGAAAACGTATAAAAACGGGCAAAAACCTATTAAAACAGAAGAAAACGCATAAAAAGGGATAAAAATGTATAAAACGGTAAAACGTATGAAAATTTAAGAAAAGCATATAAAAACGGACAAAACGTATAAAAACGGAAGAAAATGTATAAAAGCGGACAAACACGTATAAAAACGGACGAAAACGTATAAAAACGGATAAAAGTGTAAGAAAACATATAAAAACAAGTAAAAACGTATGAAAACGGATAAAAACATATAAAACGAACGGAAACGTATAAAAACAGATAAAATGTAAAAAGGAACGAAAACGGATAAAAATGTCAGAAAATACAGAAGATTTCTTTTTGTTGCTTACAATAAGCGTTATTTGATATCTATTGATTTTCGACGCTTTTAGAGCTTATGAACTTTCCCAGCAACTCCCCGGAGTGTGCGTTTATTTAAGTGGTATTATTCTTATATGGTCAAGTTATCATGTTTAGATTTTGCAATTTGTTGGTGTGTAGTTAGTCATCAGGTAATTTTAAGATATTATGGCTAACTATTGCAGCAAGGGCACTTGTTTAATTAAGGGGTTCCTCAGAACTTGCAATTAGATGTATAGAATGAGCGTTGACTAAATAGCTATAATTGCGATTGTATTTGCTAAGATTGATGTTTTGGAAGAGTTTAAAACCGTGTTTGCTAATATTTGCTAGTTGCTATTTTGTACAACCTCTAGGAGTCTCAGGTCTCTCACAATTCACTAAAAATGAGTGTGGAGAATCTGAGTGTCGAGAACCTGGAGAATGTGTTCATTATTTTTAAGTCTTTTTATTCCAGATCCCTAATTTGTAGTACAAACAATTCATTATAAAACATTCCTAGTCATGCAAGCATTCGATAAGCTATAGATACAATGACAATTAACAACGAATTTTTTGGCGTGTAAGACTTGTGATCGCCATATGATGATGTTGGGCGTCATACACCCTCCTTTGTTACACAAACAAAGTAAATTCAATGGTTTTTTTGTCCAAACATATATCGTGAAGAACACAAGAAGCATAATATAAATTACTTTAAGTTATGAATAAGCTATAATTTTTTGTTTATGGTATAAAAAGTACTAACAACTCCAAAGGTTTTCACCTTTTCTATGCTAAAATAATGTAAACATAATTTTGGCTTGAATAACAATCAAACTGACCTCTGTGGAAGCATTATGTATTTGTGGCTTAACGGGTTGATTTTAGAGCATAAACATTAAGATACAATAGTGCTGCTCAGATCCTTGTGTCAATGGTAACAAAATGGAAACATGCATTATCTTAGTGGTTGATATGTATGATTGCTAGGAATTTTAAAAATTTTAATTATTATTCTTTGATGATATTCTTCTCAGCCACTTACTTTAACATGTAATGGTATAATAGGGAAATTGAGAAGGCAAAACCCAGGGAAATGCTGAAGAAAGATATCCCTAAGGATAATTAAGATGGCGTGAAACGACATGATGGTTTGTTCGTAGAAGAAGCTGATCACATATTAGCATTTTACTTTTACATCATGCATATGCTGCTACTAATAATATATAGAATGGTTTTCTTGTATTATTAAAGTTTTATTTAAGCTCGATTTACATAAGTGGAGAATTTTGATACCGATTTCATTTCTTGAAAGTTATCCTATATTAGTTGAAAATTTTAGTACTAAACATGTACCAGGCTACGTGAAATTAATGGCTCGTGCACAATGTAATGTGCTACATCTTGTACCATAAACTTTGGCATGTTGTAAGTATATAATGCATGATATGAGTGAGTATTCGCTGTAATGTCTTATGGTTGATCCAGCTAGGGTGTGAATAGTTATAGTGATATTTTGAGTACCTGTTGCATAGCAACGGGATTTTCTAGCAGCAGGTAGTGATATTTTGATTACACAAAACGTTACACAAAACACTTAACCAATCTAAACGAGTCAATATGGAATGTTGAAATGTTGAAAAATGGTCAAGCTTTTAGCCAAGCGTTTGAAATAAGCCATGCATTTGGAAAGTATTAAAAGTATCACACAATAAAGCTCAATAATACATTTAAGTTCAAAGTAATTCAGGAAAGTATATTGCTGGAAACATCTATCACATGAAAGTTCAACAATGCATTTAAGTTCAAAGTAATTCACGAAAGTATGTTGCTGAAAACACCTATCACATTGATGGATAAGAATCTTATTTCAAACACACTATATTCCAACACAAATGTACATTCAAGTTAAACCAGCCATTCTCAACTACAAATCGTTTCCATATATAATTCTTAAGAATGACAACTTTTGAAATCGTTTTACGTTTCAAGTCAAATAACTTTTCAAACCATGTGTTCATGTATAACTTTTCAAATCGTGTGTTTCAAGTCAAATTGTGTTTATATATATATAAGTTTTAAGTTTTCACTTTTAAGGTTCAAATGAAGTTTATTACATCTATCTGGACTATAACAGCCCACGATGTCATCTAAACTCGCATATATGTTCATGGAATGGATTCATAGTGCAAACTGATTATAATCAGCGTGTACTACTTTTACTGATGATAATCAGCATGTACTACTTTTACTGTGTACTACTTTTACTCGGTGCAAGTGTAAACTGAGTAGTCAATATACACCGATGATAATCAGTGTGTGCTTATCATCATTCATAATAATCTATTAAGTTTAATAATTGAGAATACTGCATCGACTCTACTCAAAACCAACTGATATACTTATTCGTCTCATGTCTGAACATTTTGATTACCTCTTTTACATATAGTTTATCAAAATCAAATTGTCTAAGTGATCATTGATCAAGGTTAGGTTTCACTAAATATTTTTATATGTTCTTTGATATATGTTGAGAATTTTTGCTTGAGTTAAATTATCGCATATTATAACCGTTTGCAATTACGTTTTGATTTTTTCACGTTTTATTTTATACGTTACACAAAACACATACCACAATATCGCATATTGTTAATTGTTTGCTGCTAAAAACCGCTACCACTAAGCATGAGTACTCGCCTAGTTATATTAAAACCTCTTTTGCTATTTAACTTGACAAATTAAACATAAAATTGTACATTGCTAAATAAAGATTCATTATGAAAAAAGTGTATCGAAAATTTATGTTACCGTCTCTTAATCTTTGATAAATTTGTTAAAAAATTGATGCATTCAATGTATAATAATGACTACAGCTTTTAAAAGAATGCTTGAGATTTACCAAATCATTGTAAAATAACATTTCAAAAAGCTTTTACTACAACACACATAACTTTTTTAAATAATAGAAAGCTTTTGAATGCTCTTATTATACTATTATAGATTCTCTTATTAAACTATTATCATTTGACATAGCCATCTCATCATAATTGAACTTTTCAAACAATAAATAAACAGATTAAATAAAACTTGACCATATACCGACAAAAAGATTAAATAAAATTATAAAAACTAAAAACTAAAAAATCTAATCTTGTTATTTTTGAAGAACATAATTAAGTTTTTTTAACTACTAAGGGAAAATTGATAAGAGTTAGTTTCACTATACATCATTTATCACATAGTAGTTTTAAAGTGCATTTTTGGAGTTTTTATGCTTCAAAATCGAAAATACCAAAACTTTCTCTTTTCTCATCAAATAGTAATTTTAAAAATTTACTTAACTATCATGAAGTAAATAAGTAATTAATCTGATTAATAAACGAAACAAAACGCTTAATAAAAATCACTTTTTACACATTTAGTTTTTTTCCCATGAACCCTTATACACCATTTTTAATCAATTATGCAAACTGGTATATTACATACCTCTAAAATATATTAAAATAAAAGGACGTAAAATAACTCAACTCAACAGTAGAACTACTCATGGTTCTAAAAGACTCTCAAAGGCGCGAGGCTTGGTCATGCCACCACGCTATGCTGCCATACCATCTTATGCCACTTCTTTTTGTAAACTCGGTATGTATGAAATATGATATAAATATATAAATATTTTCATATTTTGTGCCGCCTTATGTCACGTCTTATAAACGCAAAAAGCTTCGTCTTCACCACAAAGACGTGAGACTTGGTCATGCCACCATGCCACGTCATACCTCGCGCTACTTGTAACCTTACAACTACTACATAACGTATAATATATGTTAAGACCAGAGTCAATAGAACCACATATATAGTCTAAAACATTAATTCATTATAAATTTTAGCCAAAAAGATTTTGGGCTTTTGGCCTCTTTGAAAAGTTGGATTTTGTCAAGGGACCAAAGTGAAATATACTCTTCTATAAAAGCAAACACCATGAGCTACTCCCATTCACATGCAAAAGATGGATATCTTCAACAAGAAATTTATATTGTTTTTCTTAGCAATCACTCTTCTTATTTGTTCTTCCTTTGCAGATGATCATTCGCCTCTATCTCGGTATATATTACATTTTCTTCTTATTAGGTTAATGTAGTATATGTATATGTATTTCTGCTTACTATATAGATATTGACGTTAAAATGTGTAAAATTATCTGGCATTCAAGTTTCAATATCTATTAAAATATATATGTGCAGATCAACTGGGAATCGCAAGTTAAAGTCGCTTGGTGCTGTCGTGAAAGGGTTTTCAAAAGCTCCTGCTTCAAAACATTCTTCAAAGATGATAGATATCGGGATGGCAGTAAATGATGGAGTAGAAGCAAATAATAAGGCGAATGAACCTGTCTCGTGTAAGGGAAATAAAAATTGCCCTCGTCGTATACCATCGTGTGCAAATTGTGTTAAAGGTCACAACTGCCCAAGAAATTGCCCCGTAAGACCACTGCCATAAAATGCTACGGAGTATCATGATTTCCCTAATGGTGATCATCTTAACTGCACTGAAAGACTCTTATGACATTTAGTGCATCCGTCGTTGATAACCCGGCCATTATATATATGGATTGTATCTTATTATGAGTTTTATGTTGTTTATGTGATATAAGTGTATCTATTTTATTGTTGTTCACCTTTTGATAATGTGTCAAAAACTTGTTTATGGTTCTTTATGGATACAAGTATTTAAAGTATTAAAAATATATCCTAAAAGATTAGCAAGTGGCAAGTCAAGCTGAAGTTATTTGGGTGGGTATGTAAAGACTAAAGAAACTCGATCTTAATATTTGTTAATACACGCAAGAGAATACCAATATTTAGTTGACAATAAACTAATTAATAAGTTTTCACTTATGGTTAAATCAAATCAACCCCGAATCCGTTAAGTTAATCACTTTATTAAGTTAATCACTTTGGATATAGGTTCATCCCCTTCTCTTTCTCTTCTTTTGGTGAACTTGAGAAGGAGGCGGTGAACTTGCTGAAGCGAATCCGAAAATTCTCGGTCACTCAAGATATTGGTGCGCGTGGTGCCAACTATATTTTTAGTAGGGTTTGTTTTGCTATTGCTAGAGGAGGGGGGCCCACTTAGTCTCACGGCTCCCCACTAATTTCTTGTAATTTCCTTTGATTTTCTAATGAAGTGATGTTTTATTATTATTATTATTATTATTATTATTATTATTATTATTTATTTTATTTTTATATTTTTTTTTCTCTTTAGACTGACTTGTTAGTTTTTAGTGATTCAAATCCAAAGACCTGACATCCAATTGGGCGGTATCTGACACGAGACCGCATGTTCCTTCTTTATCGCCTGAAGGGGTCAAAGTCCCGTTAAATATGACAAACACAATCTTTCACTTGTATCAATACAGGGACCAGGTCACACGTGAAACCGTAACACAACCGATGGACATTGGCGGAGCTAGAACATATTTATTGGAAGGGTCGAAATACAATTATCGATATTTAGGAGGGCAAGTTCTTATTTTATGTGTAAAATTTGAGGTTTATAATGTAAACCTAATAATATTTTAACATTAGGATAGGATGTTTGAAGAGGCGGGGGTTTGCCTTGTTTTGTCCTATGGTGGCCCCGCTCATGCCGATGGAGGTATTGATCGAGTTCCACTTACTAGTACCGTTGAGCTTAAATACAAAACTTTTAGATATGTATGTTCGTTTAACATGCAATAAAAGCAATAATATAATCCTTTCAGTTTCATCTGGGCTGCACTAAAACATATCTGATCTAGAATAGAAAATTATGCCGAGCAACTTATTTTATGGTAAAAAGTGGTTCGGGATGTTAAGACTTGAACAAATAAGATCATATTTACTTTTAATTCCTACTCCATTTGTTGTTAATCCATAGATATCTCACAAGTTTATAACTTGAACAAGGTTGTTCAACTTCTGTGTCATGGTGGACATGGAGCTAATTAGAGAAAGATTGCTCAACCACACTTCTGAATGCATTATCCACAGAAGACGGAGCTGATTAAAAAGGATGCTCATCCCGTTGTAGTCCCATAAATTCAATGATACAGAATATTATTAGTAGCATTAAACTAAAATACCCGGTTATCTAAAAAACATGTATTGTTTGAAGTACTTTTCTAACGGTTATATAACAACAGCCAAATGAAAAGTCTGATCAATACATTGTATTAAATGAGTACATTTTTTTTTATGAGCAATGCTACAACCACATACAATTTAGAAAAAAAAATCCACACAATGAGGTGTCATGCAACTTGTGGCATTCTCTTTCTAACATTTAAATTATCTCTCTTATTTTCATCCACAAATTCACTTGCCACATCATTATGTGGATTTCTTTTTGTAAATTGTAGGTGATTGTAGTATTTCTCTTTTTTTATAGAATATATGTTCTGCATGTGTTATTCACGGAACATGAAGCTCATTAAAAATGTGGTTCAACCATATGTTCGGATGTGATATATCTATAGCACATGGAGCTAACTAGAAAGGTGCCTCAACCAATCATGAATTCAAATATATGAAGGAAAAAAAAAAGTTGTACACCCCTTTCTTTTTGTTATAAAGTTGTGGCAATGTACGTAGATAATAATTATCAAGTATAAATTTACTAAAGCGATATGCCGTTCTTATAAAATCAACGTGGTCTTAGAACAGGCCAAGGCTTAGATCAAGTCAAGTTGCCAATGCCGATTATTAATCACGAATACATTAGCCATGCATCGAGTCAAGTTGCCATTATATAGTCATGCCGGTTATTACTATGGTGTTGCCTGCAAGTGGCAAGTCGAGCTGAAGTTTCTTGATGACCTGGCACAATGACATGTTGTCATTTCTTTTTTACACTTGTGATTATTTTTGGACAACTTTAAAAAACCTAACAATATTTACTTATAGAGAAATAATAGGAGGGTTTAAACTTAGGCTTAATTTTAAGACTAAAATCAAGTGACATCATTTTGATGGTTATAAAATAAGTGAGTCTTTGTCTACAGCCATTAAAATAATGTTATTTGGTTTTAGGCCTAAAATTATATGTAAGTTTAGGTCCCTCTAGCATTTCTCTTATTTCTATATGCATTATTAGCATTATTAGCATTATTTACTTACTTGTAGAACAATTGAATAATGCATACAAAGTACATGTGTGACAACTCGTAATTTCAGGTCATTTTACAAAATTTGAAAATTTCACTATTCATCTCGGGAATTTACTATTCACTGGTTACTATTCATCATTTTACTATTCATCGTTTTTGAAGTCGATTTGATATTTTGAAAGGGTATTTCAAAATTTTACTATTCACGAAACACTCTTCATTCCCGGAGAAAATCAGTATTCTTGAGTCACTATTCATCATTTTTCGTAAACTAGGTTTACGAGTATCAAATACGCGTAACCTGGAGGGTTAAGCTGCGTATTCATGGAATATCATCAAGGACATTTCATATAGACTAGATTTAGTCTACATATCATCAATAACATCATTTAATATCGGTTCATGCATGGATTTGCATTTTTTCATTAAACGTTTATTTTCCTATTAAATAAACGCTATCGCGTAAACATTTATTTTGAACATTTGATCCGCCACTTCCAAAAATATTCCTAATATATTTTTATACTCATTTTAAGACTATAAAAATTATATTATTATTTTACCCGATGGTTTCAATTTATTTTGTATATAAATTGTTATGTATAAATATTTACGACGGTTTTCGTAAATTCAACTCGATAAATATTTATTCACTCAATTCTTGTAAGAAATGTATTTTTATAATTTTTATAACTTCAATACATCTTATTTTGTTCCGTTAAAATCTATTTTTAGTTAGCGCTACAATTAATACCAATTTATACATACAAATTATACATTATACATAACATTATATACATTTATACAACAAAACTACACCTCACCCCCCCTCCTAAGCACCATAACCGGCCACATACCCCCTTAGTCACCACTTATTACAAATATCTTGCTAGATATTAACTTAATGTTTTCTCTACACTAGATATTATCTAAAGCAACACATACAACACACTTTTAAAATGTGTGAAATAAATCACTCTCTCCATTTTCATCAAGAGTGGCCGGCCATAGTGAAGAACACAAGGGAAATCCATAATTTTTCATGATTCAAGTATTAATCAAGTCCTAGGAATAATCTAGTTAGGGGTTTGAAATAAAAACCTCAAGATTATTAAGCATACTTTGCTCAAAAATTCATAATCATTCAAGTAAGCATTTCATGATCTTTTATAACTCTTTCATATTCATATTTATGTTATTTCATCATTTTTGCAAGAAAACATGCATGAATTCCATGATCCATACCACTTCTATGGGTTTTTAGTACATATAATGGGTTTTAATTATCCAAATAATAATCCTTTGTAACATATCATTTTTGATGATGTCTAAGAACCCATGACACTCTAAGAAGATGTATGGTAGGTTTAGAATAGCTTTGGCGTTGATTTGAAGTGGTTGGAATAAATATTACGCGAGAAAAATCCATTTCGACAACTATAAAATATTTTGGGCTAGATATTCAAAAAATATACTTTAAAACGAAAACGTGGCCGCTTGAACGGGTTAAAACGGAGTTATAACGAAGAAGTGATGCTATTTTCAAGTTTAACGACGAAAACTATATTTTCCGGAAAATAGCATGTTGTCCAGAATTTTTACGAATCAAAAATGATTTTTAAACATTGTCTAAATGAGTCGACTTATCAAAAATATATTAGTATATGTTAATACGAAACCGTGGATATAAAGAACGTAGAAAACGGACTTATAACGACTAAGTTATTCACATTTTAAACAAGTTGCCGTAACTATTTTATATAAGCATAACTAATATATTTTCTAATAGACAAACTTATCGGCCGCGAATGACCATGTTGAGGGTCGTTTCTAACATCGATGGAGTACTTTTTATAAAACGATGTCTTCTAGTAAAAGTAAGTTCGCCTAGCCTATTTTCCAAAATGTCCAATCGTTTGTCAAACGGAGTTGTAACGAGTAAAATACGGTCACTCAAACTTTTCCGAAAACCACCCTTAAACAATATTTTGGATACAAGTACCATACTTCACCTATGTTTTTCTCCATGATCGAGACCTCTACGATGAAAATTTAAAAGCTAAGACTTTTAGATAATGCTACAAGCTTTCCAAAACCGTTGAGTTTGTTTCCTAACACTTGATGTGCACCGTTTTACGACTAGCTTTTCAAGGCCATTTAGTCACTTTCATGAATTGTCAAATGACATTGTTTTACGACGAAAAGCTATAAATTCTTGATAAATCATTAAACGACTATCGTATGAGGTTGTTTCAACGTAAATACTTGTAAGGTATTTTATAATATGACGAGATGTCATAAACATATATTTCGACGATAAACTTCATTTTCACAAATGTACAAGTGGTATGGATATCATATGAATTTGCATGCGACATTGTTTCATGATTTACATTAGAACATATCATTCATAATAGGTCACGGTCGAGGAGGTTGCGTCTCATTTCAGTATTGCCATTATATCATCATAAACATTGCACCAGGTGAGTTTTCATAGCCCCGTTTTATTCAAGTTTATACATTATTTCAAACCTACGGGGGAGAATACATTGCACATCATTTTATTACGAGCCCAAGTATATTCAAATTCATTACATTGCTTAAGTTACCTTATTGCCAATTAAATGTCCCCATTTCATAATCATGAACCGTTAATTTCGGAAGAAGCGAGGGTGAGTGGATAGATCTATTGAGGGTGACTCCTCCATCCGTTTTGGTGGTCCCAACTGGTCAACAGATGCATTTCACTTCATTATCATCATTGAGTTATTTGGCAAAACACTCTGTTGGGGAGAACATCAGGAACAGTCAAGCTTCGGTGTCATGTGCTTAAGCAATTGTATCATTTTTGTGACATATTTGTCATACATAACTTATACTTGCGTTGGTCGTATAAAACATTTACATAAACTCTATGAACTCACTCAACCTTTGTGTTGACACTTTTAGCAATGTATTTTCAGGTAACTAAGGCATTCTCTTCATGGCATGCATGTGGACATATAATAGAGTCGCGGTGACGACGCCTCTCACATGGGATTTATACACATTAAAAACATCGTTTGGCTTGTACAAATTATTTCCGCACTTGTCTAATTTCATTTGGGACCTACAGTTTGTAAACTCTGAATGGTTTATTAAATCAAACGATGTATTTTCCAAACGACACTTTAGGTCGTTCAATATAACTGTGATTGTGATGCTATGACAGTCATCCCACAGGAATTCCATTCATGCAAAGCAGTAATTTGGGGTGTGACAGATTGGCATCAGAGCTTCGGTTATAGAGAACTAGGTTGCATCATTTACCCTAGACTATAACTACATCATCATAGCATCTCATCATTTCATCATAAGTGCATAGTCAGTATACATGCGGTTTATACGCACATTTTGCGAGTTATTTACTTTCATTTCAAATCGATTGGCACATTAATGCCTTCAGATACCCATCCCATCACTTTGACATGGAGAATGCCCTGTCATTCCCTATCACAATTTTAACATTAGTTGACTCAACACCGATAACATCAGATGATGAGACTGAACCCTTTTAGGAGGACGAAGTTGCACTTACACCATCACGATCACCATTGATTCACTGTAGGATCAGGACAATTTTTATCATTCTGTTGGGACAGATCATACCACTTGGTAGGACTTATAGGCTTAGTCCTAATGGACCTATTAGGATGCTTATTACAAGGAAGATAGTAGTATTTCATTCACCATCATCTCCTAACTTACTACTAGGATTTCCATCATCATCATCGTCATCATTATCATCTAGAGCACCATTAGTACCATCACATCTCATATACACTACTCATAAATATGACTTGCCGCTTGGGAAGCGTGCATGATTTGACACACCACTACCATCTACTACTAAGACTACAGAAACTACACTATCTTATAGATTTAAGGATTGTGAGAGTTTCAAAGCTGTTGTTATTTGACAGCCTACTGCTCCTACACTTGAGACATGATTAGACTACCAACAGGAACAAATAATAAGTACCTTTCTAGCTAATGTAATCTGTATCATTTATTATCTCCACGATAATCACAACCTTTGTTTATTTCATTCCCTATTCCAATTGCCCAATCTTCAATCATTTCGCGACAATACCTCACTATCTTACTAGGGGTTAGGCCAACTTTATTCTTGACTAATTAGGAGAATATTACCATTCTATGAGGTTCTCCCATGTATCCTACAAACCATTCAACAAATTGTATTTCAAGTTACTTTGCTACTACTTCATAACATTATTTCACTTAATTTTATTTCAAGCTATTCTACACCATCTTAGAAACATTGTTTCATAAAGTTTTAAAAAAAGTTGTTTCGTTACCACCCTATCAATTGGCTTTCAGTCATTTTATCAATTATTTAATACCATCATGCGAAACGATTTTCATGTTACTCTGAAAAATTATTGAGCCATTATCTTACAAAACAAAACGTTGAATACCATCTAAAACTTCGGAGGAACATAATACTATTTCAACAAAACCAAGCATCACATCATTTGTCCTCGATTATACATAGCCTGATCACCTATGTATAATTCAGGAAGAATTATGTCATAAAAGAAACAAGCATCTTTTCAAACTTCCTAAAACAATCTTCACTCAAAAGCAAAGCTTTGTAATCAGATAAATTGCTCATAAAGACCTCTTTTGTCAACACTCTATAGAAGCCTATGCCATTCATCCCTCACTCAACCGATAAGTTAGAATTTGACGAGTTACCTTTTTAGGAAAGGCTTCCTATATCATCTATGAGGAGGATTCCTCGGTACAAGAAAACAATGAAAGGATTTCAGATTTCCCCACAAGGACTAGAAGTATGTAGTAAGATGATTCAAAACTCAATAAAAATCTTAAGACATCACGAGACATTTCGAACCACTATTTTGGACTAGAAGCCAAATTATATCATTTCAAAAGCATCAGCTGGACCGAGTTACAAGATTTAGTACGAAGCGAATACACACTAAGCAACACTATAGGGAGAAACAAAGTCTTTTAATTGAGACTACAAAACATTCTATTAAACATGGACTCAACAATATGCGAACTTCCCTACAATGAGTTTCCCATAAAGGAAAATTTAGTTAAATTAAGGTTATCGATATAAACTTTCTCTAAGACATTGTGTTCTCTAGAAATTACAGATAACCTCACTTTCATATTAAGAGATGCAACAGGTTTGTACATATCGGACAATCAATGACTCTCCATCTACAAGTGAAATTAGAACAAACATTCTTCGACATGGTATGAGCTAATATCTATTTTCTGGCTAGGATGATAAAAATCTAAGTGGTGAATTATTTTAGAAGCACTCAATATTGAAACAAATCTTGAAAAACAATCACTACACCACATCACTTAAACATTTAAGGTTTTGTGACTTGACAACATAGAGCGTGGAAATATCTCGATAAGAGAAATTAAGAGAGACACCATCGAAACAATAAACATTGTAGTAATGGAGACTAAGCACCTTAGGCAAGTAAGATTCAAGTAATGACATTCGCTAGAACGAGAAACGCGAGGAATCACAACTGTTACCTATAATCTATTCTTTTCAATAAGGTCCTTTTCGACAGATTTAACATTTTGAAATTTGGCACGAGACACGTGGTAGCAATTCCAGTTGTACCTATTATAAGCTATTTGATTCACCTTAGACTTCTGACAATCATTTCAAGGTTCCTATAGAACCTACAGTAACATGAGTACCACCTATTATCCTCAGCTCATTGGTCTAAGCGAGAGAACAATTCAAACATTACAAGATATACTCAAGACATGTGTTATTTTCAAGAAATGATTAGGCAAATCATTCTTCATCGAACAAGTTGCTTTACAACAATAGCTAGCACCTGAACATATTGACTACACCAATTGAGGCACTCTATGGTTGAGGTGTCAATCACTTATTCACTGGTCAAAATCAGAAAAGTCCAATTCATTAGTCCATAACTCATTCATGAAACAACAAAGAAATCGTACAAATCAAGAATCAGTTACAAGCAACAACAAATAGCTAGATAAGCTACGTCGATATACGACGCAAAATATTGGAAGTATGTTCCATAAGTCGCAAACCAATAGAATTTCAAGTTGGCAACAGATTTATGTTCAAAGTCCCGTCTTGGAAAGGCATGGTACGATTCAGAAAACATTGGACGACCCAATGCGACTCAAATATCCTCACATTTTCACAAGTAACACCGTAGAACCAACATGGACTGAATTCAGGGACTGAATTCCTTTTTGTATGGGCGAATGTGACAACTCGTAATTTCAGGTCATTTTACAAAATTTGAAAATTTCACTATTCATCTCGGGAATTTACTATTCACTGGTTACTATTCATCATTTTACTATTCATCGTTTTTAAAGTCGATTTGATATATTGAAAGGGTATTTCAAAATTTTACTATTCATGAAACACTATTCATTCCCGGAGAAAATCACTATTCATGAGTCACTATTCACCATTTTTCGTAAACTAGGTTTACGAGTATCAAATACGCGTAACCTGGAGGGTTAAGCTGCGTATTCATGGAATATCATCAAGGACATTTCATATAGACTAGATTTAGTCTACATATCATCAATAACATCATTTCATATCGGTTCATGCATGGATTTGCATTTTTCATTAAACGTTTATCTTCCTATTAAATAAACGCTATCGCGTAAACATTTATTTTGAACATTTGATCCGCCACTTACAAAAATATTCCTAATATATTTTTATACTCATTTTAAGACTATAAAAATTTTATTATTATTTTACCCGATGTTTTCAATTTATTTTGTATATAAATTGTTATGTATAAATATTTACAACGGTTTTCGTAAATTCAACTTGATAAATATTTATTCATTCAATTCTTGTAAGAAATGTATTTTTATAATTTTTATGACTTCAATACATCTTATTTTATTCCATTAAAATCTATTTTTAGTTAGCGCTACAATTAATACCAATTTATACATACAAATTATACATTATACATAACATTATATACATTTATACAACAAAACTACACCTCACCCCCCCTCCTAAGCACCATAACCGGCCACATAACCCCCCCCCCCCCTTAGTCACCACTTATTACAATTATCTTGCTAGATATTAACTTAATGTTTTCTCTACACTAGATATTATCTAAAGCAACACATACAACACACTTTTAAAAGGTGTAAAATAAATCACTCTCTCCATTTTCATCAAGAGTGGCCGGCCATAGTGAAGAACACAAGGGAAATCTATAATTTTTCATGATTCAAGTATTAATCAAGTTCTAGGAATAATCTAGTTAGGGTTTTGAAATAAAAACCTTAAGATTATTAAGCATACTTTGCTCAAAAATTCATAATCATTCAAGTAAGCATTTCATGATCTTTTATAACTCTTTCATATTCATATTTATGTTATTTCATCATTTTTGCAAGAAAACATGCATGAATTCCATGATCCATACCACTTCTATGGGTTTTTAGTACATATAATGGGTTTTAATTATCCAAATAATAATCCTTTGTAACATATCATTTTTGATGATGTCTAGGAACCCATGACACTCTAAAAAGGTGTATGGTAGGTTTAGAATAGCTTTGGCGTTGATTTGAAGTGGTTGGAATAAATATTACGCGAGAAAAATCCATTTCGACAACTATAATTAAGGGTCTGATCTTATTTGTGAAATCTGGAAATTTCGACAGTTTGTAAAATATTTTGGGCTAGATATTCAGAAAATATACTTTAAAACGAAAACGTGGCCGCTTGAACGGGTTAAAACGGAGTTATAACGAAGAAGTTATGCTATTTTCAAGTTTAACAACGAAAACTATATTTTCCGGAAAATAGCATGCTGTCCACAATTTTTACGAGTCAAAAATGATTTTTAAACATTGTCTAAATGAGTCGACTTATCAAAAATATATTAGTATATGTTAATACGAAACCGTGGATATAAAGAACGTAGAAAACGGACTTATAACGACTAAGTTATTCACATTTTAAACAAGTTGCCGTAACTATTTTATATAAGCATAACTAATATATTTTCTAATAGACAAACATATCGGCCGCGAATGACCATGTTGAGGGTCGTTTCTAACATCGATGGAGTACTTTTTATAAAACGATGTCTTCTAGTAAAAGTAAGTTCGCCTAGCCTATTTTCCAAAATGTCTAACCGTTTGTCAAACGGAGTTGTAACGAGTAAAATACGGTCACTCAAACTTTTCCGAAAACCACCCTTAAACAATATTTTGGATACAAGTACCATACTTCACCTATGTTTTTCTCCATGATCGAGACCTCTACGATGAAAATTTAAAAGCTTAGACTTTTAGATAATGCTACAAGCTTTCCAAAACCGTTGAGTTTGTTTCCTAACACTTGATGTGCACCATTTTACGACTAGCTTTTCAAGGCCATTTAGTCACTTTCATGAATTGTCAAATGACATTGTTTTACGACGAAAAACTATAAATTCTTGATAAATCATTAAACGACTATCGTAGGAGGTTGTTTCAACGTAAATACTTGTAAGGTATTTTATAATATGACGAGATGTCATAAACATATATTTCGACGATAAACTTCATTTTCACAAATGTACAAGTGGTATGGATATCATATGAATTTGCATGCACGACATTGTTTCATGATTTACATTAGAACATATCATTCATAATAGGTCACGGTTAGAGGTTGCGCCTCATTTCAGTATTGCCATTATATCATCATAAACATTGCACCAGGTGAGTTTTCATAGCCCCGTTTTATTCAAGTTTATACGTTATTTCAAACCTACGGGGGAGAATACATTGGACATCATTTTATTACGAGCCCAAGTATATTCAAATTCATTACATTTCTTAAGTTACCTCATTGCCAATTAAATGTCCCCATTTCATAATAATGAACCGTTAATTTCGGAAGAAGCGAGGGTAAGTGGATAGATCTATTGAGGGTGACTCCTCCATCCGTGTTGGTGGTCCCAACTGGTCAACGGATGCATTTCACTTCATTATCATCATTGAGTTGTTTGGCAAAACACTCTGTTGGGGCGAACATCAGGAACAGTCAAGCTTCGGTGTCATGTGCTTAAGCAATTGTATCATTTTTGTGACATATTTGTCATACATAACTTATACTTGCGTTGGTCGTATAAAACATTTACATAAACTCTATGGACTCACTCAACCTTTGTGTTGACACTTTTAGCAATGTATTTTCAGGTAACTAAGGCATTCTCTTCATGGCATGCATGTGGACATATAATAGAGTCGCGGTGACGACGCGTATCACATGGGATGTATACACATTAAAAACATCGTTTGGCTTGTACAAACTTATTTCCGCACTTGTCTAATTTCATTTGGGACCTACACTTTGTAAACTCTGAATGTTTTATTAAATCAAACGATGTATTTTCCAAACGACACTTTAGGTCGTTCAATATAACTGTGATTGTGATGCTATGACAGTCAACCCCCAGGAATCCCATTCCACTGCAAAACAGGTAATTTGGGGGTGTGACAACATGTATAGCTGATTTACCTTTTATGAGTTTATATGTTGTTTATGTAATATATTAGTTAAGCGGCTTATTTGTGTAATTGATTTTGTTTAGATAGATGAAATGTAACGATGGATGAATGAAATAAACAAAGTAAGTGAATGAGTTATCCATTATTTTGTTTGGTTGTATATGTTGTGATGGAATGAGTATTTTTTCACGTGTTGTTTGACGAGTTATAATGATATGAATGAAATAAATGTTATATGAAAAAATATCATTCCATGTCGGAATGTAATAAAATAAAGGGTTTTGGCCGTTAAATAGTTACGTACTTTTTCAAATGTTCCGTTTTGGTACGTGTATTATTTTTCGTTTCACTTAATGTTACGTACTTTTATGTTTTGTTCCATTTTGCACGCATGTTTACAGGCAACCGGTAAGAATTTATAAAACCGGCAAAATGCCTATGTGGCATATTTTTTGAGTAAATTACATAGATCGTCCTTCTTGTTTGTTCCAAATTGCATCTACTGTTCATGGTAGTTTTTTTACGTTTTCATCCGTTTCATTATGTTTTCGTCCGTTTTTTACGTTTTCATTCCAGTTTTTTAACTTTTTTCGTCCTTCCTTTACGTTTTCGTCTGTTTCTTTACGTTTTCGTCCACTTTTTTCGTTTTCATCTGTTTTTTACGTTTTCGTCTGTTTTTATACGTTTTCGTTTGTTTCTTTATGTTTTCAACCTTCTTTTCTGTTTTCGTCTGTTTTTTTACCTTTTTCGTCCGTTTTTTTTGTTTCAGTCGGTTTTTTTAAGTTTTTATCCGTTTCTTTATGTTCTCGTATGTTTTATTCGTTTTCGTCTATTTTTTTAGCTTTTCATCCGTTTCTTTACGTTTTCGTTCGTTTTTTTACGTTTTCATCCGTTTCTTTACGTTTTCATCTGTTTTTTTACGTTTTCGTCTGTTTTTTACTTTTTCATCTGGTTTTTTATGTTTTTTATGTTTTTCTCCGTTGTTTTTCATTTTCGTATGTTTTTTTTACGTAAAAACGGATGAAAATATATAAAAAAAAAAACACAGATGTAAACGAAAAAAAGACCAAAACCTAAAAAAACAAACGAAAACGTAAGAAAAGATGAAAACGTAAAAAACAGACGGAAACTAAAAAAACATACGAAAACGTATAAAAACGTGTAAAACTGTAAGATAAAGTATAAAATAGGGTACAACCGTATGAAAACGTAAGAAAAACGTATAAAACGGACGAAAACGTATAAAAACGGGCAAAAACGTATTAAAACAGAAGAAAACGCATAAAAAGGGATAAAAATGTATAAAACGGTAAAACGTATGAAAATTTAAGAAAAGCGTATAAAAACGGACAAAATGTATAAAAAAGGAAGAAAATGTATAAAAGCGGACAAACACGTATAAAAACGGACGAAAACATATAAAAACGGATAAAAATGTAAGAAAACATATAAAAACAAGTAAAAACGTATGAAAACGGATAAAAACATATAAAAACGTATAAAACGAACGGAAACGTATAAAAACAGATAAAATGTAAAAACTAACGAAAACGGATAAAAATGTCAGAAAATACAGAAGATTTCTTTTTGTTGATTACAATAAGCGTTATTTGATATCTATTGATTTTCGACGCTTTTAGAGCTTATGAACTTTCCCAGCAACTCCCCGGAGTGTGCGTTTATTTAAGTGGTATTATTCTTATATGGTCAAGTTATCATGTTTAGATTTTGCAATTTGTTGGTGTGTAGTTAGTCATCAGGTAATTTTAAGATATTATGGCTAACTATTGCAGCAAGGGCACTTGTTTAATTAAGGGGTTCCTGAGAACTTGCAGTTAGATGTATAGAATGAGCGTTGACTCAATAGCTATAATTGCGATTGTATTTGCTAAGATTGATGTTTTGGAAGAGTTTAAAACTGTGTTTGCTAATATTTGCTAGTTGCTATTTTGTAGAACCTCTAGGAGTCTCAGGTCTCTCACAATTCACTAAAAATGAGTGTGGAGAATCTGAGTGTCGAGAACCTGGAGAATGTGTTCATTATTTTTAAGTCTTTTTATTCCAGATCCCTAATTTTTAGTACAAACAATTCATTATAAAACATTCCTAGTCATGCAAGCATCCGATAAGCTATAGATTCGATGACAATTAACAACGAATTTTTTGGCGTGTAAGACTTGTGATCGCCATATGATGATGTTGGGCGTCATACACCCTCCTTTGTTACACAAACAAAGTAAATTCAATGGTTTTTTTGTTCAAACATATATCGTGAAGAACACAAGAAGCATAATATAAATTACTTTAAGTTATGAATAAGCTATAATTTTTTGTTTATGGTATAAAAAGTACTAACAACTCCAAAGGTTTTCACCTTTTCTATGCTAAAATAATGTAAACATAATTTTGGCTTGAATAACAATCAAACTGACCTCTGTGGAAGCATTATGTATTTGTGGCTTAACGGGTTGATTTTAGAGCATAAACATTAAGATACAATAGTGTCGCCGATCCTTGTGTCAATGGTAACAAAATGGAAACATGCATTATCTTAGTGGTTGATATGTATGATTGCTAGGAATTTTAAAAATTTTAATTATTATTCTTTGATGATATTCTTCTCAGCCACTTACTTGAACATGTAATGGTATAATAGGGAAATTGAGAATGCAAAACCCAGGGAAATGCTGAAGAAAGATATCCCTAAGGATAATTAAGATGGCGTGAAACGACATGATGGTTTGTTCGTAGAAGAAGCTGATCACATATTAGCATTTTACTTTTACATCATGCATATGCTGCTACTAATAATATATAGAATGGTTTTCTTGTATTATTAAATTTTTATTTAAGCTCGATTTACATAAGTGGAGAATTTTGATACCGATTTCATTTCTTGAAAGTTATCCTATATTAGTTGAAAATTTTAGTACTAAACATGTACCAGGCTACGTGAAATTAATGGCTCGTGCACAATGTAATGTGCTACATCTTGTACCATAAACTTTGGCATGTTGTAAGTATATAATGCATGATATGAGTGAGTATTCGCTGTAATGTCTTATGGTTGATCCAACTAGGGTGTGAATAGTTATAGTGATATTTTGAGTACCTGTTGCATAGCAACGGGATTTTCTAGCAGCAGGTAGTGATATTTTGATTACACAAAACACTTAACCAATCTAAACGAGTCAATATGGAATGTTGAAATGTTGAAAAATGGTCAAGCTTTTAGCCAAGCGTTTGAAATAAGCCATGCATTTGGAAAGTATTAAAAGTATCACACAATAAAGCTCAATAATACATTTAAGTTCAAAGTAATTCAGGAAAGTATATTGCTGGAAACATCTATCACATGAAAGTTCAACAATGCATTTAAGTTCAAAGTAATTCACGAAAGTATGTTGCTGAAAACACCTATCACATTGATGGATAAGAATCTTATTTCAAACACACTATATTCCAACACAAATGTACATTCAAGTTAAACCAGCCATTCTCAACTACAAATCGTTTCCGTATATAATTCTTAAGAATGACAACTTTTCAAATCGTTTTACGTTTCAAGTCAAATAACTTTTCAAACCATGTGTTCATGTATAACTTTTCAAATCGTGTGTTTCAAGTCAAATTGTGTTTTATATATATATATATATATATATATATATATATATATATATATATATATATATATATATATATATATATATATATATATATATATATATATATATATATATATATATATATATAAGTTTTAAGTTTTCACTTTTAAGGTTCAAATGAAGTTTATTACATCTATCTGGACTATAACAGCCCACGATGTCATCTAAACTCGCATATATGTTCATGGAATGGATTCATAGTGCAAACTGATTATAATCAGCGTGTACTACTTTTACTGATGATAATCAGCATGTACTACTTTTACTGTGTACTACTTTTACTCGGTGCAAGTGTAAACTGAGTAGTCAATATACACCGATGATAATCAGTGTGTGCTTATCATCATTCATAATAATCTATTAAGTTTAATAATTGAGAATACTGCATCGACTCTACTCAAAACCAACTGATATACTTATTCGTCTCATGTCTGAAAATTTTGATTACCTCTTTTACATATAGTTTATCAAAATCAAATTGTCTAAGTGATCATTGATCAAGGTTAGGTTTCACTAAATATTTTTATATGTTCTTTGATATATGTTGAGAATTTTTGCTTGAGTTAAATTATCGCATGTTATAACCGTTTGCAATTACGTTTTGATTTTTTCACGTTTTATTTTATACGTTACACAAAACACATACCACAATATCGCATATTGTTAATTGTTTGCTGCTAAAAACCGCTACCACTAAGCATGAGTACTCGCCTAGTTATATTAAAACCTCTTTTGCTATTTAACTTGACAAATTAAACATAAAATTGTACATTGCTAAATAAAGATTCATTATGAAAAAAGTGTATCGAAAATTTATGTTACCGTCTCTTAATCTTTGATAAATTTGTTAAAAAATTGATGCATTCAATGTATAATAATGACTACAGCTTTTAAAAGAATGCTTGAGATTTACCAAATCATTGTAAAAGAACATTTCAAAAAGCTTTTACTACAACACACATAACTTTTTTAAATAATAGAAAGCTTTTGAATGCTCTTATTATACTATTATAGATTCTCTTATTAAACTACTAGGCGAGTACCCGTGCCTAACGACATCGGTTTCTAGCGGCAGTCAATTAACGATATGCGATATTGTGGTAAGTGTTTTGTGTAACGTTCAAAATAGAACGTGAAAAAGGATGAAAATATAATTACAAACTGTTGTAACATGTGATAATTCAACTCTAGCAAAAATTCTTAACATATATCAAACGACATTCAAAAATATTTAATGAAACTTAAAATAAAACATTACATCAATTATGAAATATTAACTAACAACACATTTGATTCAATAATTTGTTTCTCATCTTCCAATTGGTGGGAGGATTTCAATAATTTGATTCTCTTCTTTATCTTTACTATATTATAGCCGAGTACCCGCGTCTAGCGGCAGCGATGTCTAGTTGCAACCAAATTTCGGCGGTAAATAATTTTATTTCGTACCGAATTGATTGTACCGTTTTTTTCCCGAGCATGAAAGGGTATACCGGTACCGTACCGGACGGAATACCGATACCGGTACCCGATATCGGGAAACCGGTACCGTACCATTTTCTTCCCGTTTTTTGTTGAACCAAAAATGATGAAGTGATGTCAATGTATATTTCAGCATAAAGTATTGATGAAGTGATGATCAAGTTGCAAGTTAAAAAATAAAATTGCTTTGCTATTGCGCTTTTTCTTCATAAAGCAACAATCTTTTTCATGAAAATGCAAGTAATGGACATTAAATTCGTTGATTTCATAATTGTGTGTTTCATCTAACATTAATGATTAATGATATCAAGTAAATGGGTAGCATACATACCATGTCAATATATTTTAGGACCTAAAACAATTACAGTGGTTTAGTAATTCGAAATCATTGCAGCCTTCACTCTTACCAATCACAAAGGTGGATAGTTCAACTTAAAGAGCTACAACTATGCAGTTATCATATACACTTTTATAATCTGAAAGTCCTATTACAACCCAGATTCTAAAACTTCTATTTTCTTATAAACAGGTTAACATACAAAGACAATAAAAAAAGGTCTTAAACTCATAACCCACTGTGATAGCAACATTTTTTAGTCAACTTCATGTAGAATTTTCAATCAAACATACTGAAAATCAAACAAAAGCATTAGGATTTTCAATCAAACACTACCAGATCAAATTCATATTCATTCAAAAAGTTCCAGTTTGACCCAATCAAATAAAACATATCGTGTATAAGAAAAAACATAAAATCAGATTTATACCAAAAAATCAGATCTATTTACATGTATAAGAAAACATTCAATACTTCAAAAAATACACATTCTCTAACACCAACAGTTAAATGGCGGCAACACGTATTTCCGTAAACAATGGGCGGAGACGGCGCAAGCGGCGATAAACAAAAAATCATATAAATGTTATAAACATTATGATCTATATATAAAATTTATAGATCTATAAAAGAAAACCTTCAAACAATGATTATTATTTATAGATCAAAAAAAAATCTACAAACCTTGAAAACCGGTTTCGGTGTTGGTGACGTTTTGTGGTGGTGACGTTCGGTGGTGGAGGGATTTAATGGTGGTGGTGTTTCAATGGTTTTAGATGAGTGTGTTTTTTTCGTGTGTGGTTAAAGAGAGAGAGAGGGTTTTGGTTCATAGAGAGAGGAGATTGATGTCTTGTGTGTTTTTAGAGAGAGACAATGAGTAATTGAATGAGAGATGTGTGGTACAACTCGTTTACAGCGTTTCAAAATAATTACTTTTCCTTAATTCGTTTACAGGATGATGATAAGAAGCAACATTAGTTTCCTTAATTCGAAAATTATGTATTTCAAGGTTTAAAAAAAACTTGACTTTCAATATTCAATATTCAAATTTTCATTTTTCCTCTTTAACCATTTTTCCATTTTAGATAGTAAAGATTATCATTTGACATAGCCATCTCATCATAATTGAACTTTTCAAACAATAAATAAACAGATTAAATAAAACTTGACCATATACCGACAAAAAGATTAAATAAAATTATAAAAAGTAAAAACTAAAAAATCTAATCTTGTTATTTTTGAAGAACATAATTAAGTTTTTTTAACTACTAAGGGAAAATTGATAAGAGTTAGTTTCACTATACATCATTTATGACATAGTAGTTTTAAAGTGCATTTTTGGAGTTTTTATGCTTCAAAATCAAAAATACCAAAACTTTCTCTTTTCTCATCAAATAGTAATTTTAAAAATTTACGTAACTATTAAATAAGTAATTAATCTGATTAATATATACGCAACAAAAGGCTTAATAACAATCAGTTTTTACACATTTAGTTTTCCCCATGAACCCTTATACACCATTTTTAATCAATTATGCAAACTGGTATATTACATACCTTTAAAATATATTAATATAAAAGAACGTAAAATAACTCGACTCGATAATAGAACTACTACATAACGTATAATACATGTTAAGACAAGAGTCAATAGAACCATGTAGTAGTCTAAAACATTAATTCATTATAGATTTTAGCCAAAAAGATTTTGGGCTTTTGGCCTCTTTGAAAAGTTGGATTTTGTCAAGGGACCAAAGTGAAATATACTCTTCTATAAAAGCAAACACCATGAGCTACTCCATTCACATGCAAAAGATGGATATCTTCAATAAGAAATTTATATTGTTTTTCTTAGCAATCACTCTTCTTATTTGTTCTTCCTTTGCAGACGATCATTTGCCTCTATCTCGGTATATATTAACTTTTCTTCTTATTAGGTTAATGTAGTATATGTATATGTATTTCTGCTTACTATATAGACATTGACGTTAAAATGTGTAAAATTATCTGGCATTCAAGTTTCAATATCTATTAAAATATATATGTGCAGATCAATTGGGAATCGCAAGTTAAAGTCGCTTGGTGCTGTCGTGAAAGGGTTTTCAAAAGCTCCTGCTTCAAAACATTCTTCAAAGATATCGGGATGGCAGTAAATGATGGAGTAGAAGCAAATAATAAGGCGAATGAACCTGTCTCGCGTAAGGGAAATAAAAATTGCCCTCGTTGTATACCATCGTGTGCAAATTGTGTTAAAGGTCACAACTGCCCAAGAAATTGCCCCGTACGACCACTGCCATAAAATGCTATCATGATTTCCCTAATGGTGATCATCTTAACTGCACTGAAAGACTCTAATGACATTTAGTGCATCCGTCGTTGATCACCGGGCTATTATATATATGGATTGTATCATATTATGAGTTTTATGTTGTTTATGTGATATAAATGTATCTATTTTATTGTTGTTCACCTTTTGATAATGTGTCAAAGTGTAGTAACTTGTTTATGGTTCTTTATGGATACAAGTAAATTACACCTGTGATCTTTGTGGTTTGCGTTAACTTTCACATTTCATCATTTATTTACTTTTTTTTTACACAAACAGTCACTAACTCTAAAACCCTTAACACTCACCGGAAACAAACAGTACCAGCTTCTGTCCAGGTAGGCCTACCAATCAATTCACTCAGCCATCACAAGCTGAAGAAGATCAATTCGTCAAATGAAACAATGATTGTGTTTTATTTTCGTATGTTTGATTTTTATATTGGGGCTTTCTTTTTAATAGATGTTGATATGTTTATTATATAAAAAAAAAAAATGCTAGGAGCCAAATTTGATGTATAGATTAATGAAAGAATCAATCCTAGGAGCCAAATTGGTATGGTAGCAATAAGTACAATTAAAATATTGTAAAACGTTGAATTCCTACTTTGTATTTTTCTATAACTTTTTTTATATCAGAAATCAAACTTCGTGAACGGTGTATTTTAATACATGCATTTTAATCTGAATAATCTTTGAATAATCTAGTGTTGGTGCATTGGAGGTTTTTTTGTCGGTTTTTTTTTTGTCGAAATATAAATTTTTTGGCTTGACATTTTCTGTTCGCCTAATGGTGTTCTTGGTTATTTTAAAATTAAGAATTTCATATAGTATAAAGGAAGGAAAAAGAAGAATTTGTTATATTATTATTATTATTATTTTTCATGCCAAATAGATTATTGAAACCTACATACCATATTAAGCACAAAAATAAACTGAATCAATTATCAAATTGATCATTTTCGAATATTTTTCCTCTATCGTTTTCGAGTCTTTTTATTTTTCTAATTGCATCAATTTCTTTCCTGTTCTTTTTTACGTAATCATTTCTTTTTTCTTCCCCTTAACATTTCTTTCTTATTCAAGATTCCATATTTCCTGACCTAGAGCTTCCAAACCATCTTTGTTTCTTCGACATTCCATATTTCCAGGCCCAGAGCTTCCAATTCATAATGCCAGAACTCATCTGACGGGCACGTGGGATATTTCGTATCTTCTTTTTCTTGAATTTGTATATCGTCTATATCTAACCATACAATTGAAACAATTATATGTTAAAAGGTTAAAAAAGTGTAATTATTGCAACAACCGCAAAACATTAAAAAAAATCTAGACAACTATTTTCATAATCACTGAACATAAAAAGTGTTACTAAACTTTTATAACAACCACAGGTTTATAAACCAACACAACGTTTAGACAGCTACATTGAAGGACTTTAGACAGCTATATTGAGGGAATTTACTAATTTCCGGACAATTTTGACAAACTCTTATATGAGTACTTAGGACCACATATTCTAAGAAAAATCAAGCATATATCGTGGCACACCATGCAAAATAAGTGATGACTTGAATGAAAAGTTATAAACGAATAGGCCTTCCAAAACCACCTCATATGCTAAGCAAAATTATCAAAAATATAATGCTCATGAAATGGAGGTGAAACTAATGTAACAACATAGCTTTAACTGCCATTGCCTGTGCCAATTCCACATATTCATTGAAATGTTCCTTGGCAAAGAAAAATAGCTATTAGACTCATAGTTGATAAAAAAAATATCAAAACAAAACTAGAAATCAAACCGTGTAACAAACTTCAATCAGAACTTCCTCAACCCTTTTTTGATGCATCAAATTGGCTTTGAAGTCAAGGAGTTGACCCTCACAAATACAAATAATTTGAATTCAACCTAAAGTCCAAAAAAACATCAAAACAAAAGTAGACATCAAATCTTGTAACAAAATTCATCAGAATTTCCTCAACCCTCTTTTGATGCATCAAACAGCCTTTTACATTACTATTTCAAACAGAAAATTGTATGCTTCCTTTATCTTGTTAATCGAACTTTTAATTCACCGGTATCTTTTTCTTCTTGAACCAACACATGCCTGCACTTCCTCTTCTTCTTAAGCGAGCATAAAGAAGATACTGGAGGTATCAAAACGCTATAGTTTTTGGGATTAGTTGTACGGATGATTGAAATGAAATAGTTTTACATAACTTGTAACTACAACTTATACCAAAACACTGACCGACTTCCCTTAGACAATAGAAAAAATACCATGAAACACACAATATGACACACACAACCTCACAATCACTCGTTGTCTCTCTTACACTAATTTATCACATGCACATGTGTTTTTCAGGAGCATGTATCTAAGTCAGATGACTATGCATTTAGGACACATATAAGTGTAGCCATAAGAAAAGCAATAAATTGCATACTTTCTCAAAGGAAATAAAATATGTTTCGTACAACTTGCCCATCATTAACAATTTTGATGGCCCATTGAAAAGCATCAACTGTCATTTCACCAATTGATTGGGTGGCCAGAAGGGCAGGTGACTCTGTTGGTTGTCGCCACCTAGAAACACCGGATGTACGTGGGTGCGTGAACATTCACCTTAAGGAAGATTCTTGGAAAAGATTTGTTTCTTGGAAGTGCACCAACAATATAGAAACTAGTGTCCCTGAAAATGAAATGAGATTTCAAATAATATAGAATAAATGGCTAATCGTCTAAACTGGTTTGTAAAAACTAAGACAGTACCACTTACATGCAATGAAAGGCTCATTTATTAGCCCTGAATCTAAGCCTAATAAACTCACTCATACCGTAAAGGATATAAGCAAGTAAAAGTAATATCGTAATGGAAGGAACCAAGGATCTTGTTACTTCCGATGAATGTTAGGGAAGTCAGCAACCCGTGATGACACAACCCACCCCCTATAAAACCGCTTTTGCCCTCCAAATTGGTGTAACCTGTATGAATGGTCGGATCGGGTACCAGAAGTGGCCTACTAATCTGGCGCTATTTCATCATAAATTCACATCCAATCGACATACAAAACCATTTCATCGATTTCTTCCATCATCCTCATCCTAATATTGGCACATTCTGTTGACATTTCTTGGTTAGTGTAAATACACGAAAAAAAAGGTTTATCAATAATCATATCATGAACATTTATGCATGTGCTTAAACATGATATACAGCAGCACCAAGTGCTAGCTTTCTCAATACATTCTAGATATTGTTTCCTGCAGCCAGCGGTGAAAATTCCTTGACTATATCATCCCACTGCTCAGAATATACCAGTTATAGATTTTTCCACTTTAGCAGAGTATGTAAATTTGAAAAATAAATGTTCATGAGAGTCAGGACTCTGCTTACATAATGCACATTTCGATACTTCATTTGGCTTCCATTTTTTGATCTTATCTTGAGTTAATACCTTACCTTTAACTACCATCCATAGTAAAAAAGAGTGCTTTGGAGTGCACAGAGAGAACCAAACTAAGGTTCAATTCCACTTCTGGCCATTTACACACATATCCTTCCAAACATTACCAACCGAAAAGTTCATCTTTTTGCCTTATTTCGATATCCATACAGCCTTGTCTTTCACATAACTTTTTATATCAAGAACATTTATATTTTGTAGCACAGAAAATATGTTGAACCAGTCACTTGGCCATTTCCAAACACTCTCATTTACAGCTCCTGCCACAATATAATTATCTTCCATTTTTGCATCATAAATGTCTCTCTTAGAGACAAATTTGCATTAAGGTCCTTGTTAATACAAATATCGTCCAAAAACGTTATCTATATTTTATGATCTTTACCTTGTTTTGTTAACGACAAAAGTAAATTTCATTTTTGCAAAGTATAAATCTTGTCAAGATTATTAGACATTATGACAAGCTTTTCTTAAATAAATCTTCAACATTTAAGCATTTGCATCTTATAACATTTTGATTAGCTACATATCAATTTACATTGTTAATCTTCTAAATTATAATGTGCCTCAACATTTTTAGATCAAATATGTTTAGTTTCTTAAACAAAACATTATATAAGTATTTACTTATATATCATGTTAATTCTAAAAATGGAAAACCACATATTACATCATGGCTTGCATCACATTGGAAATCTTTAGAAGATTTTATAGAATATTTTGTTTAGATATTCACTCATCATATCTTACATAATCTTTGAGAGATTTGGATGATCTTTGAAAGATTTTTTGTGATCTCCACTGTGAGACTGGCGGAACCAAAAATTATAAAGAGCGGAACCCTTTTTTTGGTTCCGTACAGTCCGTGATCTGCTGATCATTTGGCCTATAAATAGCAAGCCAACCCAAGTTGTTTTCTTATCCCTCATTAGCATAAAACACATACATCTCTCATTCTATTACATCTAACTCAGTTTTATTTCATTTTAGTGATCATCTTTTGTAACAAAAAAAATCAAGGCATAATCAAGCTTCAACAAATAGTTGGAAGTCTTGTTTGTTTTGTTGTTGTGTGAATCATTAATGTTCATACATCATTGTTGTACCAAAACATCTTAAACCTCTGAGTGTGAGTGGTTAGTATTTTAGTCCTCAAAATACATAGTGTGTTGGGAGTGGTTGTACCCTTGTAAAAGAACTCGACATCTAACTCCGTGTCAGAAATATTGTGTAAGTGACGTGTAAAGGTTTTCTCCGCGGTTAAAGGAGCTTGTTGATTAGTGAATATAACTCTCAAGTTGTAGACTCGGGGAGTGGAATAGGACAAGGAAAAAAGAGTCCTTGTAGACCGAACCACTATAAACAACTTTGTTGTGGTTTGATTGTTTCTTTTTCCTTACTTATATATTATATATTGCTTGCATATTATTCATTCTTTACTTACACATCATTTATCTATATTGATTGATCTCACAATAAGTTTTCGAAACAATTAAGATTTTAAACGGTAAAACTATTCAACCCCCTTCTAGTTTTCCACAGTCCTAATGAGTTCCAATTGTCATACAAGACTAATATTCTAGTTCCATCTCCAGTATCATACCATATATGAATTCACTCTCTACTTCGTATATGATGATATCAAATAACAACATATTATTAACATCATTTATCCTATGTATATTGCTTGTTTTGTTTTAATTTTATATGAGAATTGATACTTAATCGCTTACTTTTTTAAATCTTGGTTATAAACAAGCATTTGGTGAAAGTTAGCTATTTTTGCCGCAACTTGGAGCTAAATGGATCAAGTTGAAAAAGTCATCTGAACTGAAGGTAGATACACCGTATCATTCTAGACAGATACGTCGTACATCAAGACTTAGACGAATATGAAGACCATTGCCTGACTTTGAAGCATACACCGTATATGAAACCTTGGTCAACATAGAAGATCTGACTTATTCTACTCAGATACGCCGCATAACATCCAAGAGATGTGGCGTATCAATTTGAAGACTTCACAAAGACATTCAAAGATTACGAAGAAGAGATACGCCGTATGTACATTGAAGATCCACCGTATCCTATGACGATGTATGAATATTTCAGAATATAATTATTTTTGACGCTACGAGAAGTTACCTAGATACGGTGTATCGAGTAAACTGATACGCCGTATCGATGCCGTTTCCAGAATCTATAAATAGAGGTCGACTGTTTTCACATCACACATCATACAATATACCACACGAGAACAGAAGATCGAACACTACAAGACACAACCAGAAGGACGAATTCGAAAGCATTAGAAGGCCTTGCAAGTGCGTAATTACATAGGGAGATTCGCTTAATCATAGTAGTACTCTTTATTCAAAAATGAAAATAGAAGTGTGGAGGCGTTGTGCAGAGTTATAAAAGACAATATTAGGCACAAGCTTATGACAATCAATGTGAAAAGATCTAGAAATATTGTGCTCATTGCTAAAAAGTGAGATTTAGCATGGGTTAACAACTGTTTGATTGCTGCATAAGTTTCATGATCCAAGTATATCGGTGTTTGGATTAAGGTTTATATAGCAGAAAGCTACTACCTTGGAGGTCCCAGTCTAGTTATCACTTTATTAGGTTTGTCTGTGAGGATGAAGCTATGGGCAGGCTTGTATATAGTGATTGGCTAGTTGGGAGTTTTCATAATGTAGTTGCCTGCTGATTTTGTTTTAAGATCAAAATATATGGTTATTAACCATTTCTCAAATTCTGCAGAAACTGTGCAGTTTTGAGTATACTTTTGTCCATTACAATTGATGGCTTTGTACCTTGAATGCTCAGTCTATTCATTATCATCTGTGCTGTTGTTTAATCTTTAAGAGGCCTTGTTGGTATTGTCTGATTGGCTTCTTCACATATGTTGTGGTACACACTTCATTCATAATGTAGGTATCCAACTGTGGAGGGTAAATTGACTAGGTAAGCTTTGCATGTTAATGGGAATAGAAAGGTGTGCAAGATGACCTTCTTGGTCCCATCAATGCAAGGCTAAGGAGGTAAGGGTGGTTTCTTGATAGAGGTGTGTGTTCCCTAGTTAGTGATGCCTAGTCCTCCGTCTCTTAGAAGATGGCTGGTGAGGTTGGGCTGCTAGTTGTCTTCTTGAGAGGTATGATTAGAAATTGTAGCTAACATAGGTATAGCCCTCTATTTAAGAGTCAGGGTGCTATAACCCACATGATAAAGCCTTGTATATGATCTCATAGTCTATTGTGGATGCTGACTGAATGGATGTGAGCTCTCATGTATCAAGGAAATGTATATCATGAGGTTATGGTGTTGGTGTATTCAGGTGAAGATGTGAAATTTGTATGCTGTCAGAGATCACGCTGCTACTTCAGAGAAGTGTGTCATGTTGTCAGATATCTGTTAGTGCAGCTTGTTTGCTCCTGTTCTTTTATGTTCAGTTGTATAGTTTGTTGTTGTATGCTGGTATACGCCTGTCTATACTTGAGCTTCTTTATTGATGTACTCTTTTTGATGCTTGATATATGTTCACCTGGTGTTCACCAAAAAAATTTTTACCTAGGACTTAAATGCGGGAAGCACCTACAGCATGGTGAGTTGAAGTATAAAAGCCTCACAAAAACTTGAGTCGACCCTATATAAGCTCAAGATCGAGCTCGAGGCTCTATAAAGTTCGGTTCGGACGAGCTCGATCTTGAATTAATCGACTAAAACTCGAAAATGGCATGTTCTTTTGAAACCCGGCCGGGTCAACCCGGACCAAGAATTACAGCCAGCCTGGTTTGTCACTTTTTCCCTTGTTTCTTTCATACCAGAATGTTTCCGCTCGAAAAGCTCGACAAAAATCGATTCGAGCCTATATAAGCTCGAAAATGGCATGTTCTTTTGAAACCCGGCCGGGTCAACCGGGTCGACCCCGGAGAAACAATTCCAGCAGCCGGGTTTGTCACTTTTTCACTTGTTTTTTTTTTCATACCAGAATGTTTCCGTTCGAAAAGCTCTAAAATAACTCAGAGACGGAGCTTGAGCAGTACTATTGGAGGGGCCAAAATGTAGTCGTAATAATTTTGAGGGGCCAAACCTATAATCATTTCACATTTATACTATCTTTTTAAAAATAGTGTACAAAACTACAAAAATAAAGCTTAGTGGTCCAAAAAAAAATTTTTGGGGGGACAACCCCTTCTTGCCGCTACTATGCTCCGTCCTTGCAATAACTCGAAAATGCCATGTTCTTTTGAAACCCAGCCGGGTCAACCGTGTTAGTCCCTTGTTAATTGCATTTGAGTCAAGTTTAAATAGCAGTATTATTGTTATGTTTAGTACTTATGTTTATGGACATATGTTTTATGTATTGGACGAATTAAGGCCTGCACAAATGGGTATATGCAGCCCATGTTGTGGCAGTTAGAATTGGCAGTTATCAATGGCAGTTATCCCCAAAGGTCACAACGTTTGGAGGGAAATAATAACTGACATTTATTACTCCCCTTTACCCAAAAAAATAATAACTGACATTTGGTACCTCTTAGAAACATATAAATATGTAGATTTCTGTAGGCAGAAATCATTCAACCTTTATCAATTTATTTATGCACTACCTGTTATTGTTATTTACCATATACCCTTTACTGTTTCATTGCACTTTTCTGTTTTACAATTCCTTTATCAAAACCATGAAGAATCTTTTGAAACCTAGAAACTTTGGCAACAAACCTGTACACAAACCGGGTAGACGGGTTCACTTGTTTCTTTTCATACCAGAATGTTTCCGCCAAAATATAACCACTATGAAGGAAGGTAATTTTGAGTTGAAATTAGATGTACGTTATTATTGTTTGAGACTTTGAACCAATGATACGTACATGCAGTAGTATTTGTTTTATATTTTTATATTAGGTGACTCGCCCATCCGTGTCGTGTGGCTTCTACGTCGATAGCCAAGAGGGTCGCTGAGGAGTTTGGTTTGTCGACTAGGTGAGGAAGTTGGATACTCGATTGGTTTTGAGGATTACACGTGTAGAGAAACTGTGATCAAGTACATGAATGATGGTACGGAGATTTTAGATGACAAGAAGACCCGACCTTCGTTTGTTGAAAAGAAGACCCGACCTTCATTTGATTGTCACTTCCGCTACCTTAGACACTAAGACACCGAGAAATTTTCAGGGTATTTCTTTAGTTGTAATATTTTTACAATTCCCGGAAGGACGTTTCCAGTTGAGATATTCTACGCTAAACAGCCTGAAAGTGATTATGTTGAGGCAGCATTAGTTACTATTATACAAATTCACTTGACAGAACCAGAGGGAGATATACTCGTGTTTTTGACTGGTCAGGAGAAAATCGTGTATGCTTAATTGTCAGTGTTTTTCGAGAGGATGAAAAGATTAGGCAAAAACGTGCCTGAACTGATTTTATTACCCGTTTATAGTGCAGTTCCCAGTGAAATGCAATCTAGGATTTTTTTAACCAACAATGCAAGTGATTATGTCGATAACTTCAGCTTCTATCCATCATGTAAGTGCTGGGAAGAACTTTACAAAGATACAAAAGGCGATAACTGCAGGATTTTGTTTTCATGCTGCTCGTAAAGACCAAAAAGAAAGTACAGAACATTAGTCGAGAACCAACCTGTTTACATACACGCAGGTAGCGCGATTTTCAATAGAAACCCTTTTTGGGTCATCTACCACGAGCTGCTCATGACAACTGAAGAATACATGCATGCGGTTACTGTTGTAGATCCAAAATGGCTAGTTGAATTGGCACCAAGGTTCTCTAAGGTGTCAGATCCTACTAAAATGAGCAAGCGTAAAAGACAATAAAGGATTGAGCCGCTTTATGATCGCTACAGTGAGCCCTATTCGTGGAGGCTTAGCAAGCGACGGGCTTGATCAGTGGCTTGCCTTTAAATAAAACATATTTTCTTTTGCTTGTAACACTGAGGTGTGCTCCATTGTATAGTGCATCCTTATCACAGCCCTTTATTGTATTGCTTACAGCATGTACTGTTATGACAGTACTTGCACTATATATGAGATTTGAGCATTCACTTGAACTCCATAAAAACTCAACAACTGTCGCATTATATAAGAAGCTCGTTGTGGTGCATAGCTAATAATATGCAACTAAATGAATTTTTTTCTATACTAATAGTGAGAAGATCTTCAATATGCATAACCAAAAGCTAAAAAAAGTACTCTCATCAAATGACTTCTTATCTCATAACGTTATTAACGATCATCATATATATAATGATTTCCCGGTTGTCAATCAACGGGTCGTCGGATTTCAAGTAGATTTAGACTTGACTCCTACACCTCAAAGATTGTGTTATCCTCTCTGAAGAAGGAGCTAATTCTAGTAGTGTCATGATGGTATGCATTTGATTGATAGAGGTTGCTACCCATAGGTTTAAGAACTTATTGTGCTTAATGGATACATAAAATTTTCGCCATTTAATAAGAAGATGCTATTAAACACATTGTAATTCAAAAGTCATAGTATTATTCAGCACTTTGTTTTTAGTATATATGTTAATGAATGAAAAGCTTTATGGAAAAGCCACATAGACATGCAACCTATCGCGTGAGCTGGTGGGCACGGCGCGCCTCGTGACCAGCTAAGGAATGGTATGCATTTTGCGCCATAGATGTCGTGACTTTTTTTTCCCGTTGCTTTTAAACCTTGAAAGGGTGAAAAGTTACCAAAATAAGTTGATTAATAAGAAACTTTAATCAATCCAAGGATTAGTGACGAAATTTTCGTGACTAAGAACCATAACAAGAAATGAGTTCGACAGACCGACACTTTCATCACTAACATTTATGTTAATGACAACTTATTACTTCGTCACTAGATATACGTGCTACTTCATATATTGGTTAGGTGACAGAAACGTCTCAGTGTATATGACTTCTTGAGGCGAATCCACTGTAAAGTCGGAGTAATACATCAATTTGTATTCGTCATGGTAATTTCCTTTGCTTTTATTTTTGCCTTTGCTCTTGTAGCCGTCTTTTTTGTCTTTCGTATACTTTTTCTTCGTGAGATCTACTTGACAAAGACGATCGCCATCTCTAATGAGCAAGTTTCCATTGTTCAGCAAGTGCACTGGATGCGAATGAGTAATAACATGACTGGACAGGAGCTGATAGGTTACCACCCTTCTCCAGATATCTGCATCTGCAAAATACTTCCACATCTGGATACAATTGCCATCAAACTCATCATATATGGCACATAAATGAATGGAGCCTTTGTGAACAGTAATAACGGTGGAGCATGGTGCAAACATACCAACAGGCAAAGGGGGAGTTTCTATCTCATGGAACCTCTTAGCTTTTCTGTCAAACCTCATCATTGAACCTTCAGATATATAGCTAGAAAGAAAATAGAGATTTTTGTTCAAGCAAAAACCTGGTCTCCAATATTCTTGAAAAGGGGGCTTCGTGTCTAACTTTCTCCATGAGTCAGATTTCAAAGAGTATATGTAAACATTGCCAGACTCTGTTACAACTAGAAGCTTGTAGTCGTCTTCACCTGAGCAGTGATACAGTCCGTATCCTCTGCTATGAATTTCGTAGCATTCAATATGATCAGGATTGGATGGTTTAGACAACCTCTTATACTCAGTTGTCACAGGATTCCACAAAATAATATCAAAGTCTCCAAGTTCATTTTTTTTTAGACCTAAACATACCAGCCCATGAAAAGATGTTAGTATATACATATATTGAGGAAGACGGGCTAAGAATTGTGGTAAAGGGCGGCTGCAGGGAGCATTATCAGGCGGTGATTCACAGTCGATGGTGTAGAACGTTGCTGATTTTCCAGAAAGAAAGAAAAGGTTTTGGTCTTCTAGATGGGGGTATACGTAGTCTTTTAGCAGGTTGCGGTCGTTGTGCATCTCTTTGAACCTTTCTGATGTTAGGAACGAGTTCCATTGTTTGGAGACACACTTAAAACGGACTACAGACTTTGTTGGAACCCTTGTTAGCATCTGAAACAAGATTACGTCTTGTGGAAGATTAACCGCCATGGTTTTTTTGTCTGTGTCATACAAGGTTACCTGATTAGAATCATGACATACATAACATCATATATTATGTAGCAAACATTCAATCTTCAGATTCAATAAGAGAGATGCCTATATGTTTGTAACAGTAATAAACTCATACTAGTGTCTCAAAAATTTTAAGCGCCCTAAAATTTGTCTCATTAACAATTATATGATGTTTACACATATTTTTCACGAAGAAACAACAATATTTAATAAACTAATTGCATTATATCTAATAAACGGTGACACTTTATATACCACTGTGTAATATTTCTTTTCGACCTAACTATGTAATCTCGTTCAGGGACCTCAAAATTTTAAAAAATTTAGGGACGGCCCTGCTAGTCTCTAACGCAATAACGACAATGTCACATACGGCAAACCGTAGGATAAACCACACAAAGTATGAGCACGTAACTACGTATATAAGTATAACTCTGAAACCAGTAGGAAGATAATATAAACATAGATACACTAACCTGAGCTTAGGACTTATTAGGTGGTAGATAAAAAAGAGTACATAGTTATTAACATAAATATATATCATCAACTCATGTTTTTATAAACATGATTTCAACCTATGAATCAAATAATTTAAATTACCTCAAGGTGGGCTCGAATTGATAAAACTCTTGCTTTTCTCTCTGTTTATCATTTGTTGGGTATATTTATATAAGAAGTTTAGCTTGGACTCTAAGTCACTTAATTTTAGTATTATCAAAAAATAAGGTAACTAATATCAAATCCCATAATATAAGATTTGATATATCTTTGCTTAATACCCTCCTCAAGTAGGGTTGCAATTTGAGCTCGAGCTTGATTTGATCGAGTCGAGCATTTATCAAGCTTTCAAGACATATATATTATTATTGTACATATTTATATAAACATATATATTACGAATCATATCCAAAGAATTATAATTGTTAAGTTATTCTTTTTGAGTACCTTTGTAGACGATAATTAAAAGAATTATTTACATATTGCAACGCTAATTATCTGCAACTTTGCAAGTTTGGTTGTGTCAAACTCATGATTTTTACATTTGAGATTCGAGCATTCACTCGAACTCCATAAAAACTAAACGATCTTTGCATTGTATAAGAAGCTCGATGTGGTGCATAGCTTATAATTTGCATGTAAATGAACTTTTTTGTAACCAAAAGCTACAAAAAGCTAAAATGTCTGAGCCCGGGTTCGAACCGGGGACCTCTAGTGTGTGAGACTAGCGTGATAACCGACTACACCACCCAGACAGCTTGTCAAACAGATTGCCAAACACTTATATAACCATTTTGATTCTATCAAGATGTAAGTTAAGCTTTTTTAGTGATAGAATACTTATCATAGGTTCAGGTGACCAAATGTGCTTATATAGTCTAGAGTAAACTGCAAAATACATCCCTGTCGTTTACAGTTTTTGAGACCTTACATCCCTGTCACAAACTATTGGCTAGTTACATCCTTCGTTAGCCAAACATTAGCCATTATACATCCCTGGTCACTAACTCCGTTAGTTTTCTTCGTTAACTGCTAACGGGAGGGCTATTTTGGTCTTTTTACACATACGAGGGATGTATTTTGCAGCTTAATCTTTTACATATAAGAGGGATGTATTTTGCAAATTATTTTTATACTTTACTTTTTTTTTTTTTTTTTTATTATTATTATTATTATTATTATTATTATTATTATTAGAGTTAACTATATATATAAAAAAATATTTTGTCGAAAATTTTATAAAAATTCCAAAAATTTTATAAAAATTTCGAAAATTTTATAAAAATTCCGAAAATTTTATAAAAATTCCGAAAAATTTTATAAAAAAATTTATAAAAAATTCCGATAAAATTTTTATAAAAAAAAAATTCCGAATTTTTTTATAAAAAAATTTCTTTTTTCTTTTTGAATACTTTTTTACGGAATTTTTTTAAAAAAAATTTCTACAAAAAATTTTCTTTTTTCTTTTTTAATACTTTTTGACGGAATTTTTTTATAAAAAAATTTCGAGAAAAAAATTTCTTTTTTCTGTTTTGAATACATTTAGACGGAATTTTTTATAAAATTTTGCGCAAAAGTATTCAAAATATATATATATATATATATATATTTGTCGAAAGTTTTTTATAAAATTTTTATAAATTTTTTGGAATTTTTTATAAATTTTTTTATAAAATTTTCAGAATTTTTATAAAATTTTTATAAAATTCCAAAAATTTTATAAAAATTCTGAAAATTTTATAAAAAAATTTATAAAAAATTACAAAAAATTTATAAAAATTTTATAAAAAATCCCGAAATTTTTTCTAAAAAATTTCGACAAATATATATATATATTTTTTTTTGAATACTTTTGCGCAAAATTTTATAAAAAATTCCGTCTAAAAGTATTCAAAATAGAAAAAAGAAATTTTTTTGTCGAAATTTTTTTATAAAAAAATTCCGTCAAAAAGTATTAAAAAAGAAAAAAGAAAATTTTTTGTCGAAAATTTTTTTAAAAAAATTCCGTCAAAAAGTATTCAAAAAAGAAAAAAGAAAATTTTTTATAAAAAAATTCGGAATTTTTTTTTATAAAAATTTTATCGGAATATTTTATAAAATTTTCGGAATTATTAATAAATTTTTTTATAAAATTTTCGGAATTTTTTATAAATTTTTTTATAAAATTTTTGGAATTTTTTTTTATAAAATTTTCGGAATTTTTATAAAATTTTCGAAATTTTTATAAAATTTTTGGAATTTTTTATAATATTTTCGACAAAATATTTTTTTATATATATAGTTAACTCTAATAATAATAATAATAATAATAATAATAATAATAATAATAATAATAATAATAATAATAATAAGAATTAAAAAAAAAAAAAAGTAAAGTATAAAAATAATTTGCAAAATACATCCCTCTTATATGTAAAAGATTAAGCTGCAAAATACATCCCTCGTATGCGTAAAAAGACCAAAATAGCCCTCCTGTTAGCAGTTAACGAAGAAAACTAACGGAGTTAGTGACCAGGGATGTATAATGGCTAACGTTTGGCTAACGAAGGATGTAACTAGCCAATAGTTTGTGACAGGGATGTAAGGTCTCAAAAACTGTAAACCACAGGGATGTATTTTGCAGTTTACTCTATAGTCTAGTTGTAAGTTATGACCACTTTCTTTTAAATAAAAGTAAGACATGGCATGCCTAGTAATTGTCGATGGTGGTGCGAGAATTTTACAAGCAATGGTTATTGGGACATTTTAGATGAGGGCTGGCTTCCTATGTACGTACTTTTTGATCCAAAGGATACTTCATGCTCAGATTTCTGTTACAACATGTTCAAATACCGTAGCGAGTTTAGGAAAGATGTGCTAATTACAAAAAAAACTAGATAGCAGTAGACTGCGACATTCTGTCAATACATTGTTGCCCATGTAAGTTTTATTGGTTAAAATCTATTTGCATTTCTTATTCCATGAAAACAAATCACATTAGCAAATTCTCTGAACATGGTTAATAGAAGATAGCAAGAGACGAAATCCAACTTGTTAACCATCCTCAAGTACGAGTATGAAACAAATAATAATAGATAAGGCTAATAATCTCCAGACATAAGTATCAGCCTTGTGTTGACATCAAAACAGACCAATCCAACAAAGACTCACTTATATAGTGAAGGAACATTCTAAACAAGAAAATTATATAATATCTCCAGACTGGCAGATTGCACACCAAAAACAGGATTCCACATCAGCAATTTGAATGATGTCGTGGGGCTTTTTGGATGACCGTCTAAAACGACCCATTGTTTACTTATACGGTTCCTTTGGCGACCATAGTGTGGAGTAACTCAGTGTCGAGATTACTGAATTCAATGCATTTCCTCCTGCTACTAATTGTGCAGCTAATCTGCTGAGTTTTCCAGCAAGTGTAACATAACGGACCTGCAACAAAGGTCATAACATCAAAATAAAAAAACGTCCCAGGAATGTATAGAAAGCCACCGAAGGACTTAAAGCTGACTGTTTTGAAGAAATATATTACAGAAATAGTCGCTGTGGTTTGATTAAAATTACGGAGATAAATGGTCCCTAAAGGTAACGTTTGCTTTCTCTTTTGGTACCTCGCCCTTTATCCTTCAGGGACTAATAGCGAAACGAATTACATACTCGAGAGAGACCAAAAGTGATATTAGTTAGCTACATGAGTGACTAAAAGAGAAAGAAAACACTACATTTACATGCTAACTATGCAAATAGTATCCATGAGGGACGTTTCCGTGAGTAACCCTTTCATAATTAAACAAATATTAGCTGAAAGTAATGATATTGGCTTATTAGAACAAGATCATAGTACTATTTCATACATTTTACAATCTAACAAATTGTTCTAGCAGTCATGGTGCAAGCACGAAGACAACTTTAAATGTAATTTGGTTAATCTAAGTCCGAAACAAAGTACACAAAAGACATGATAGAATCATCAAAGACGACTATGACCTTAGTGAGACATCCAACTGCAATATATGACATTCCTACATCAAGTAAATCGTACGTCGTGAAATGTCTTTATGGTAAGATAGTCACTTATAGCGCAGAGGTCCCTATTCATTTATTGAAGTTCCTCACATTGGTTACGCAAAGCCAATTCATGTAACCATTTGCTAAAACTTTTTAAAAGAAGGGCGACATCTTTATAATAAGATGAGTATTGATGCTACTTAAGAGAGAACATTTCAATTCATTTGTTGTCAACTTATTACGATACTTAGAAACACACATTAGTCCATATTCAGAAATCCCTCTACTAAAAATTTCCAAACCCGTTAAATCCTTACCTCGGGTCATTTCCAAGACCTCGAGATCAGGATCATCATCAACTAACAAATGATGAATAGCAAGTAGTTTTAAGTAACTACTTCCACGAAAGAGCTAGTTCTCGTGCCCACAGGGTGACATAAAAAAACAACTTCACCGAAACTCAGTTTCGGACAAAAAAATGGTGAAAAAATGTCTGAGCCCGGGTTCGAACCGGGGACCTCTAGTGTGTGAGACTAGCGTGATAACCGACTACACCACCCAGACAGCTTGTTTCTTTTGCACCCACTTCTAGATATATTAGTACATGCAAATAAAACCCCACAAATAATAAAAGAAATGTTATTATAATGAAATGTATTTTAAGATTCAAGTAACCAATAACAAGACTTATAACCACTTTCTTTTAATAAAATGTTATCTTGTTAAAAAAATGGCTTTTTGGAGCTCTATGGGGGTGGAAATATATAAAAAGGTTGTGATTGTGAAAGCTTGCAATATTTTGTTTGAAGAAAGTGACATTAAAGATGCTCTAGAGACGTATGATTTTATGCATGCATATCAAGTTACCATATCGATTAAATATGTTATCGCACTTGAGTTATAGTGATATGAATTTGATGTAGTATACTACTATCGTATCTATTTTAGGTCAACTTGATGAACATCGAATGCAAATTTTAATGCTATGTTGGAGGTGTTTGTTTAAGCTTATATATGGGTTTATGAGCTTATTTGATTTCAGCTTATATTTCATAAGCCTTAATTTTTTGGCTTATATAAGTTTATCATATTATAATAAACTTATATAAGCCCACAAGTCTCAAAATATTAGGGCTTATGAAATATAAGCCGAAACACAAATAAGCTTATTAGCCACATATAAGCTTAAACAAACACCCCGAAAATATCAAAGTGAAACATGTTGATTGCTAAATATAGTTGTCATAAGTTAGCTTTGACTATACCATTGTTAAATGTTAACTCCTTGCTACTATATGAGATGTTAACTTATCATATGTTTGATTTCTAATATATGAGATGTTAACTCCTTCAATAACCATAGCAAGAAATCACACACTATCAAGGCATTAAGACAAGAGTAGTGAAGAAAGGATCTTAAAAATAATAAAGTGACAAATTTAAATTATTAATTTTACCAAGCACCATTTACTTTTATTATAAACTCAATAAGAATTGTCCTCAAACGAGTGCGATTCAAACATACAAAAAAAATAGATCATCCCAACACAGATGTGATCTAAAAGAATACGATACTCATACTACAACAACTTTAATAACCAAACGACTACAAGATATAAACCAAAAACGAGATCAAAACCAAATTATAAATGACACATAGAGAATGAAAGACTGCAAAATTATTAAACCCTAGCTCGTGACTTTTTCTTATATAGCCATAAGTTCAACATTAGCCTCGGCACAAACACATTAGTCCATGTACTTCGTAATATGTTTAATAACTTGTATTTCCAACAGTACACAAGACGAATAACTAAAAAAGCTAAGGGAGTTTCATTACATACTATATATATTGAACTAGGCTCCTCTGTTCAACATGTCTCGAAATCTTTGAAGCGAATCAAGTCTTTGTAACTTCAATTGTTGCTTAAACCTTTTTATGAAATCATCCGCTTTCGCATCCACACATTCATGTTTCACCCCGGCTGATGCTCTCATTGTCGCAGGTCGCCTTTGATCAACATCCTCTTCATCGTCGTTTGATTCTATAGCCCTCTTCTCGCTACTCGATTTTGTTAAATGGCTAGTTGATCTCTTTGTCAAATTCATGTCGGACTTTCCTGGCACTACAACAAATATACAAATATCACACATTATATTCTCTAAAGCAATCAATATTTTTTTTTACATTTTTGACACTTAGACTCATTGTAGTGGTCACATCATATTTTCACTCCACGACCAACATCATCACTGACAAGGTGTAATAAGACCATCAACTTCACCACTCAAACACACATCACTTAAACACAAATATGCCCCACAATATACTCACACACACAAAAATAAAGAAAAAAAAGTCGGTCGGTCGACAGACTTGTGCTCAAAATCAACCATCGACGCGTCGTGGGGCTAGAGGTTTTTTAGCCTTATAACCGTATAAGAAACCTCATAAGATATAAATTTATGTCTAGAAAAGTGTAACAAATAAAAAAGAGACTTTATGTATTTGCCAAAAAGTAAAGAAGTTTGAAAAGGTATTAAATTTGTTAACAACTTAAATTATGTGGTCTTTGTAACATTAATTTCTTCGCACATTGTAAGTTTGAGAAAATACTCACCATTAGATAATTTGTCGTAGCGCGAATTATCACTTGTGACATTATGATCTTCAACTACGCCATGATCCGGGGGCACGTCAAAATGTTCATCTTGTCTAGTGAAAGTGTCATCAGGAGGAGAATCGGATTTGAAAGGCGAAGTGAGTTTAAAAGACCTGACACGGTCCAAAAACGAAGGAGCTCTAGTGAGCTCCTTCGTTGTATTAACTTGTTCAGAGTCAGTTAACTCACTAGCTGAGTTAACTTGCTCTGACATAGTACTAGAAAAAGTACTTGTAATAGACTTAACTCGTTGCAAAAGAGATGATCCTCCTCGACTAAGTTGATTCACCGAGCTATTCTCCATTGGTTCATGATGATCATCACCTATATAGTGATCATGAGAATCTTGTGTAGTAGCACTATAAAAAGATGACAAATTCACACTTTTGACTCGTTCCAACATCGAAGGAGATCGAGTAAGCTGCCTAGGTGAATTACCATGATGATGATTATTGCTAAAGTTTGAAGCTATGAAGATAATTGCTATCATGAGATTAAGAACACAAAAAAGAATAGTGGGTGTAGACCAATTAGCTATGTTAGTCCATATTGAAGCAATAGCCATTGATGCACCACCACCAAGCATTTCACTATGTGGTTTTCTGTTGGTATAGAATATGAAGATGGAAATGAAAATGAAAGATTTTGTTTTTATATATACAAATCTTTTGGTAGGCCTATATGGTTATGGCCGAAATTCAAACTTTGATAATTTTTAGAATTTATATTATAAATTGATTCGTTAGAGGGTAAATTACCAAAAATAATGAGATATTTTAAAATTTTTATACTATAACCTTTTACGCTAAAAAGGTACGTGTCCACCCTGCCTCCACCTGTCATAAATAAATAAAGAGACGTGTTAAAGACAAGTTAAAAGTCATGGTTGGTGATATAAAGATTCGTTAGAGGGTAAATTATCCTTGCTTTAATAAAGACAAATTAGATCATATTTTCTATGTTAATGTTTAGCAATTCTTATGATGTGATTTGAAGTTATGATTATCAAGTTTGTAGCATTTGGAAAACTAACTCTTGTCGATAAGTAATAGTTGTTATTTGTCAAAACAAGTGTGGTGCTCTAAGTTGAAAAATGAAATAAACGACTATTATTAACATTACAATTTTGTTAGGGCTAATTACTTGACTATGATTGTGTTTGGTACAGATAGGCGTTTACGTTTTTAAAATAAGCTTTGTTTTTTATAAAAGCTTATGAAAAATTATATAAGCCATAAACCTCCAGTTGAAACAGGCTTATGAGGGTTATAGTTAATCAAATTACTTAATACTCATCAAAATGTAGTGGAATATCACGTAAAAGCTGGAAATATGTCTGAATTTAATTTGATGTATTTTTATGCGAATTCACATTAATAAGTTTCAACTCCAACTAATTCGTTAAACAATTTTACATAAATATGAACTCCAGTTTTCAACTTATAGTATAAAGCTCCAGCTCCAGTTCCAGTCTCAGCTTTTGCCTGTTACGTCAAATACATATACCTTATATATTTTGGTTGTCATATTCTATGGATTTTTCTATGGAGGTATTCGGCTAAACTTATAAATTGATATTAGTGTTTATGTTATATAAGCAGCTTATGGCTTAGGTATTAAAAGCTAATGAGCTTATTGTAAGTGCTTCAATTGGCTTATGTTCAATAAGCTAATAAATTTGAGTATCGCGATAAATTCGAGTATTTGGTTTAGGTTTTTGAGAACTTTTTTATTTTAAGTTGTGATTGTGTTTTAAAATTTAAAGTAATACATATATAGTAGTTTTAAGAGTGTCATCATGATGGTAACAAACTAGCAATAATAAAAACAAAATTAAGATGATATTCTAGGAAGACTAAAAACTCTTGTCATTTGTCAACCTTGTGAAATGCATGGTTTGTATTGCTTATCCAATTCTTTTTCTTTTTTAATGATGAAGGACAACACATTTTCTTTATTCAATTACTACCATTTTTGTTATAGTTATTATCAATACACATAGGACGCATATCATGTTGTTAAATGTTAGTTTTGGAGTTTTTTGTCTTGTCAAAAGGAATATAAGATCTCAACTATAAAAAGGCATTAACAAGTTTCAAGAAAAGCAGTAGCATAATATCAAAACTAAATTATTAACCTGTAAAATAATCAGCACATAAATCATGCAAGTAGTTTATCATTTTATCCCTTCTAGTACTATTGTTTATCACACGAATATTTGCACAAAGCAACGATATATAATTGCAATAATTATATTTGCAAATTTATAAGTCTGGTGTGACTTTTGATGCAAACTTACGAATTTAATTTATAGTTACTACGAAGGAAAAAAAACTACGTAGTATGAGTTATAAACAAAAAATTACAAAAATTTGAGAATTAAACAATATTTAAACTATCAATTTACTGGTTGATATTATTACTATTTTTAATCAAATGTACTTTGGATATAACAAATTACTTGTTTTTAAGTTTTAAGTTTTTTAAATTTAAAAAAAAAAATTATTTGTATTTTATATATAGTATAAATATTGTTATTTAATATTTTTAAAATAATTTTTCACTCTTTAAAAGTAATAAAATAATTTGAATTTTGTATTATTTCTCACTAAAATTAATATTTGTAAAACTAAATAAGATACTATTTAATTGTCTTGTAAAAATGTCATCTTCTTTTATTTTACTTTTAGTGAAGTTAGTTGTGATTAATGTGTTTTCTAAGTTAGCTATGAATACTTTTGGTGAAGTTAGATGTGTTTTTTAAAGGGTTTATAGATAGATAGGTTACTCAACTTTTCAACTTTATTCGCCTAAGTTATCAAACTTTTTTTTTGTGCAAACAGAGTATTGGACTACACGGAGTTTACATTCAGGTTACTGAATTTGTAAAATGAGACATTTAGGTTACTTAACTTACCTAAAAAAAATGACATTCAGGTTACTGAATTTGTAAAATGAGACATTTAGGTTATTTAACTTACCTAAAAAAATGCATTTGGGTTACTTAACTTACCTAAAAAAATGCATTTTGGTTACTTTGTTTACACTGAAAAATAGAGGTTGAATGCTTAAGTAAAGTTCAGTAACCTAAGTGAACAAAATAAAAGTTTGGTAACTTAGGCGAATAAAGTGGGAAAGTTGGGTAACCTGTCTGATATAAAACCCTTTTTTAAATAGTCAAAGGTCTTTTTAAAAACAGTTTTTTTTAGATATTTTAACGTAAATGTATACTATGTTTACATTTTTATCTTAAGCGGGATCGGATAATGTTGCATCGTGACCATGGTTTTAAAAGGCGCGTCATGACTCATGGCGGTGTTAAGGGGTCGTTAAAACGTGAGGAGGGACCTTCATGTCACGAAATAGATTAAGGCGTCGACTTTAAGCGTGGCATAAGATGAGGTGAAAAAATGCGCGATAAGACACGTTAAAGCATTAGGCATGGCGAGTTTTTTTTATTCAACTCTGCTAAAAAAAAATGAGTATTATTATATGTAAGGATAATTTTTTAACCTTATTCATTATATACAATGTTTTTTGTAAATTTGATATGCATTAAATATGATATAAATATATAAATATTTCATATTTAACGTCACTTTATATTACGCTTTAAAAACACAAAAGTTTCACTTAAACCACTAAAACGTGAGATTTCGTCGTACCGACACTCTACATTTTACGCTATTTATAACTTTTGATCGTGACTCTTCAACCAAATATGCTCATTTTGACCAAACACGTACTATGGAAATACCATTGTAAAGTCACAAAGTCGTTATGGTCATTTTCAAATAATTTTTGTTACTTTATGTCTATCATATTAATTACGCTTTTCATGTTCAAGTTGAACATAAGAGCAAACAAATCCATAACGTCATAACGGGCGTTAGTGTGCATTTAACGCAGTTAACGGGCGTTAGACCCTTGGACCTCCGGCGTTAAGGGACCAACGTTATGTGGACAACGGGCGTTAAAGGGTTTAAAAAATATATATACATATATATATATATATATATATATATATATATATATATATATATATATATATATATATATATATATATATATATATATATATATATATATATATATATATATATATATATATATATATATATATATATATATATATATATATATATAGTGAAACTTTATTTTCAGAACTCACTTTAAGTGCGAGAATCAGAACCACTTTTACACCATTGGATATATTTATCAATGACTATAATCAATTGTGCCATTAATGTAATTATTTAAAATATTGTGCTATTAATTGAAAAACAAAAAGAGTAATTTAGCCATTTGTTATTTATTCCTAAAAAATTGCAGTAACCATTTAATATTTTAATCTCACTTACCGATCACTTCAATTCTCTGTAAACCTAAAAAAAACCCAGCCCCATAAAACTATATGCCGCCTCTTCCTCAAAAGCCATTATCCGGCCAGAGAAAAAAAATATATATCACCAATATCTTTAAATCGACCATACTAAGATCTGTATTTAGATCTTGTTGTTTGTCATGACCCCGTTTGCTAGATCTGTCGGAAAAGCAAGGCAAACGGTGTAAGGCAGTCGAGTGAAGATCTTGAGTAATCGTACATGGGTTCGTTATCCATTCCGGTTATGACCAATATCAGGGGCGGAGGCACATGAACAAGTATGGTTGCACCGTTGGTAAGATTTTATAAAAAAATAATATTGTTTTTAGTGTTTGGTTAAGATTTTATAAAAAAATAGTTTGATTCTTTATAGAAAAGATTGAATCTGGCACTCTTAAAAAACTTTGTTCTTTCTAATTTTTTGCAAATTTGGTTGGGTACTGTAAACTGATTTGGATGATCCAATGTTAAAAAAAAAAAAAAAAATGCATATTTAATTCTATCCATGATCTCAATCCAAGTAGTATTTTTATTATCTAATTTTTCACTTTTATTTTGTTTTTTCAACAAGCAACAATTACGTAGTATTATTTTTGAGTTTAAATATATGTTATAAACTTGTGGGTTTCAAAATGGACATCTATGCTTCTGATTTCATTATGTCAGTTTCTTTGATTTTTATCATGTGAAAAAAGTGTGTGGATATGTGTTCCAGTTAATATAAAAGTAAAGGAATGTGTGGATATGTGTTTCCAGTTTGTGAATTGTTTTTGATTTTCTTTAATTCTTATTAATATTAACAATTGATATCTATCTGTTGTCCAAAATTTAGGCTTCAATGATGTAAAAAAATTAACCCTCTTGTATCTTTGTGATATGGAGATAAAATTGTGTATTGTCTTTGTGATATGGTTTAATCTATACATGTAGTTGTAGTTTGGGTTCAAAATTGGATCTTTATACCTTACAATTAGTTGTGTGTTTAATCTACACGATAGTTGTAGGTTTGGTTAAAAAAACATATATGTTTTGTGTTTGGATTATAAAACATATACGTTTTGGAAACATACATATATGTTTACGTATAAAACATATATGTTTTGTGTTTTGGATTATAAAACATAAATTCTGTTTATGATTAAAAAACATGTTTACATCATTAGTTTAATATACATAAGATTGTGCATATGCGTTATGTTAGTTGTTGTGATTAATTTTCGTTTCTTATTTGTTTGTGGTTTAATCCGTGCATGCTTGTTTCAGATTGATTGATGAAGATGCTGATATCATTTAAGACCAGGAAGTGGATGAACACAATTATACATGAAGATAATTTGCGACTTTTGGAGATATATGATTGTCGCATATGTTTTTGTACTTGTAATCAAGTGGAATGTAACATTAAGTATATCAATATTGTTTTTCTTTTTATAATGATTTAGGTTCTTTAATTTGTGTTTCAAACTTTCAAAAAAAATAATGATCATGTAAAAATATTGGTAGGTTGATAAAAAAAACATGTATGCATTTTGACTAATTGAAAACATGTATGCACCTTGCCTATTTGGAAAAAAAACATGTATGCACATTTGCCTATTTGAAAAAATAAAAAACATGCATGCTCATTGAGATTTCACAAAAATATAGATTAGGTATAAAAAAAAACATGTATGCACCATGACTATTTGAAAACATGATAAAAAAAAATCCCGAATTCTAAGAATTTTAGAAAAACGGGAATTATAAAAAAGAAACAAAAATAATATGAAAATGTCTTTTACTATTATACCCTTTTGAATTAAATAAAAATAACAAAATGCTATGAAGCATTAAATGATGTACATTGTGTATTATTAGTTGTAAAAAGGTGGTTCTCGCAGTTCTCGCACTTAAAGTGGGTTCTGAAAATAAAGTGCCTATATATATATATATATATATATATATATATTTACAAAATCACCCCCTCAACGGCTAGTGACCGTTAATTTTTTTTAAAAAATTACAAAAAAACCCTCTAACGGCTAGTTTTAATAAAATAAAATAAAAAGTTCAAAAACATTTTTTTACCACTATAAATACCCAACTAAAACACCATTTTTTTCACAATTCCACTACTCAATCCTCTCAATCTTCAATCTTTCATTCACTGAAAAAAAAAATGTCAGGTGGCAACGATGATACATTCTTCAATCTTCTCGGTGGTGGGTGGAATACCTCAAACCCGGGTTCATCATCTAACCCGAACACGGGTTCATCTTCAAACCCCAACATGTCTCTTCCCAACCCACTAGGCTTCTAGAGCCAAGAAATGTGGCAACAACAGCAACAATATCTGTATTGGCAACAACAAAGCCAACAAAGCACCTTAAACTCCGACTTTCAAAATCTACAATTCTCACAACACTCACAACATTCACAAACTGAAACACATGATGTTCCTGAGACACCCACGTCTCCTCCAAAAAAATCCAAAGGTCGTGTTAAACGAAAGTCAAAAAAATCCAAAGACCCCGAGCCCGAACCAATCGATGATGATGAAGAAGAATTCGCTACTGGGCGTTGGACTCCAGCAGAGGAAGAATTACTTGCAAGGTGTTACATAGCTGTTACGGAGGATCCGAAAGTTGGGCGTGCACAACCCAAAGATACGTTTTGGTATCGGGTCACAAATGAGTTCAATAGACTCAACTTTCAACGACGCAACAATGATATGATGTCAAGCAAGTGGAAAACGTTGAACTCCTGTTGCACAAAGTTCAACTCTTTTTACAAACGTGCGCAACGGGAACAACGAAGCGGGGAAAGTGAGATGGATGTGATGAAACGGGCAAAGCAATGGTATCGTGAGGAAACCAAAGCAGCACTGTTTGCTCTCGATGACGCTTGGGAGGGTTTGCGTCATTTTAAGAAATGGGACGCTCCTGAACCGGTTGATTTAACCGGCGATGCCCCAAGCCAAACAAACGAGGCTTTGTTTGGTCATGATGAACAACCACGCCTCATGGGAAAGAAACGTGCTACCAAAAAATCAAGATCTGAGTGCACAACATGTACTGGGGGAGCGAGCACTGGAGGAACGAGCTCGTCAATTTATTTCACCGAAACTATGGCAGACGAGTATCGTATCAAACATGAATCCGCCGCAGCGGCGTATTGGGCCCAACAAGAAAAAGATGAAACAATAACAAGGTTGGAAGAGAAAAGTTTTCGATGATTGATACTGAAGGCAAAAATCCAAATATCGTGGCTTGGATCAATGAGGAAAAAGACCGAATCATCAAAAAATATAACTTGCAACCTCGTCATTAGATTGTATTATCGTCATTTCCTTTGTTGTAACGTTTAATTTGCAGTGTGTTTTTTTATTTCGTTGTAATTTTTTTTTTAATTTCGTATTGTAACATGTTTTCAAATTTAATGATATGTTTAGTTTAATAAATGAAGTGTTTGTTTTAGTTTAGGGGTTGAAATTGAAAATATCAAATGTTAAAGTTTAACTTGGGATGTTATTGATGTGGGTGTTTTTTGGGGATGTTAAGGTGAAATGTTAAAGCTGATGTGGCGCTGACGTGGAAAATGTTAAACTTTAACACAAGTTATTGATGTGAATGCTCTAAGAGGTTATGTTAGTTATGTTGTCAAAGAAAATTTTATTTTTTGATAAAATAAGGGTCTCACAATGGATTATTTATTAGTTTTTTTCACTCATATAAGTCCCAACATGACCTCTCATGTTTAAATTGAACATAAAAAGATCTCAATCCATACGCGTGACATTTTTTATAATATATCATGAACTACCATTTCCTACAACGTCATGTGATTACTTGTGTCGTAAAAAGGACAAATAATAAAGGACTAATATATTAATACGTAATTATTGTTGGGATTTTAGAACCAGTTAACCATTAACCTCTACGAGTACGCAGCGGATATTGGATCTAGTTATCGCAATTATGTTAAGCACGTAATTAATAAACAAATAATTAATATAAGAATTAATTATTAAAAGGGATTTAGAAAACCTAACCTTGCTTAACAATTGATCTTTATAACGGAACAAGAAACCAAAACGAAACCCTAGTATCAAAATTAGATACCTCGAAGAGTATCACACACAAACCCGATTAACATACACGTTCGATTAAAAGGCTAGTCGAGAACGTAAACAATAAATCAAACAACCCTTTGTCACTTGAATACAAAAATCACGTACAGAAAACCTCCAAGGAACCACGTCACTTTCTGTCCGAGATCACCAAGTAGCTGAAACAGCTTCTATGCCTTACCCGATATCGGACACGCCTTGTCCGATATATACCACTTTCTGTCCGAGATAAATACCACGAGCAGGAGCAGTTTACTTCCTTATTGCTGTGGTTATTGTGTCGACTAGGAGACCAGGAACAATAGCTAAACCAAGAGAACTAAACACTTGATTCTAGTACAAGTTTAGAATTCAACAGAACTATAAAACCCTTGTCGATTTGTGTAACCAAACGACCAAGAGTAAATAGCAGAAGATTGTGGATCGGTTTAGGGATTAGAGAATGATATTATGTGTAAGTTTTGAGGAGAGGTTGTGTTTGTATATATACAAACCAAACCGACTCCCTATTGGAGTACAATAGCTTGTTCGACAAGTTCAACCCAAGCCAAAACCCACGTCCATGTTCTCTGCCCGATCAGTGGCTTATCAAAGGCCCATGGCAAACCCAATTTGCCCCATGTTAAGTCCAAGAACAGCCCATGGTTCAAATTCATGATCGGGTCAAATAACGGGTATGTTTATTCAAGTATTAGTTTACGTTCAACACGTATACTCGTGTGTTATCGCGTGTGCCCCCATCGGCTCATACACTATTAGTCGTTTTGTCGTGTTTGAAAACTCCCACAAACCAACAGCTCCCACTTGTGAGTTGGTGTGTCGAATGGCACACAAAACTAACGACGGAAACGCCTAGCAAACGCTCTCACTCGCTTTTTAACTAAAAGTGTCTGAGAGAATAGTTTCGTAAAAGTTTCTCAATAGCATGGTCATTCAATGTCTTGCTGTAATCATCCTTTGTTATAGATACCATTAAACCATGGATTATGGATCTCAAATCATTCCATATAGTTTAACCATTTAGAATCTCGTTATAGATTTTAATTCAGATATACCAAATGTAATCAAGAATCATCTTGTATTACCCTTTGGGTCTAGCCAGACAGTTATCTGATTAAATCTAGAGAGGAGCCATGGTATCTTTCTGCACATATCAAATGGAGTAACAAATCCTTTATTTACTACAAGTGTTGTGGATGCTGCTTCACATCATTCCGAAATATAGCTTTTATAACTACCTTGTTCAGATAGCGGTTTGCGTATACTTACAAAAAATGATATCCACACATAACAGAACTTACTTGCATCTCAAGTCTAAGGATGAAGATAACAAACCATTTTCAATATTTTACTTATGACAAGGATCCAAAAGTAAATGTTTGAAAGTTGGGGAATCCAATATGCATCTCTGGTGAATACATGTGAGTTTGGCGGGAACAATCCGAATTCTTGTTAGAATTATAACCAACACACACATTTGCCTTATTATAACAATATTCCCATATTGTTAACCGACAATGGACATATGTAGAATGATAAATCATTTCATGGATTAAACATGCAAATATAGAATAACATATTATATGAATATAATAACAAATACCTCGTATCTTTATTATCAGAAAATAATAACTGTCTTACAACTCCAAATTATCCAAATACTAATTAACACACAGTTTACATGAGACTACTAGCAGGAACCAAACCTATATCTTTAGTCAATTTAGAATGCTTAGGGAAATCCAAAGCTTTCGTAAATGGATCAGCTAGATTGTCATATGTGTGAACTTTTAATATCTTCACATCGCTCATTTCAATGGTCTCTCGAAGATAATGAACTTTAGCGCGATAATGTCTAGCACCTTTTGTGATTCCGCTTTCATTAGCTATAGTAATGGCTCCAGTATTATCACAATACGTATTTATGGGTTCTTCAATTGTGGGAACAATGTTCAACCCAGAAATGAATTTACGAATCCATACAGCCTCTTTTGATGCATCATGTTGGGAATTATGTGAAGTATGAATCATGCTGATATTACTGCCGATGGATTCTGCTGAAGTATAGCTGGATTCTGCTGAAGTTATATTAGTTGTAGTTGGTTTCTGCGGAAATAGTATTCCGTATATTCTAGAATTAGTTAGGATATACATGAGCTTTATTAGGAAGTGATTGTGTATATCTTATTTAGTTTCATAGTTATACGTTTCTTAGAAAAGAAGTTAGGGTTCCGTGTCTATAAAAGGAACACAATAGAATGTATTATGTACGTGTGCTTAAACAATTGATTAATATAACGATCCATAGAGGATCAAAGAGTTCTTAGTTATCTGTGTTTTATACTTGTATTTATATTCCGCTAAAGAATACAAGTTGTAGAGATTTTCTTTTAGTTTGTTTGTGATTACACAAGCGATACTAACGATCTACGAAGCTCAAGATCTATCAAGGTCTAACAGTTTTCAACACATCACAAGCAGCAATATACTCAGCTTCAGTAGTTAAAGTAGCAAAGATACTTTGCTTTGCGCTTTTCCAATCAACAACACCTCCATTTAGAACAAATACATATCCAGTCTGAGATTTTAAGTCGTCAGCATCTGTCAGATATCCAGCATCAGTGTAGCAAGAAACCACGAGCTCTTGTTCATCTTTCCTCCATAAATCGAAACATATCCTTGGTATTGTGTAAATACTTAAGAATATTTTTCACAGCAGTCCGATGAAGTTCACCGGATTCGTTGAAATTGGCTTGTCATATTCGTGCGAACGCAACATCGGACCAGTACATCTCACAGCATACATATTAGAACCTATAGCCGAAGCATAAGGAATTCTTTGCATGCGCTTTTCTCGAAAGGTGTGTTTCAGCACCTTGTGACTTACTCAATTTAGGCTTTTCTTGCATTGGGATTGCGCCACGTTTGGAGTTCTCCATACAAAATCTTTTCAAGATTTTCTCAATGTAAGCACTTTGACTTAAACCAATTAATCGTCTGGATCTGTCTCGATAGATCTTGATTCCAAGAATATATGCAGCTTTTCCTAAATCTTTCATGGCGAAACATCTTCCAAGATAGGATTTTACATCTTGTAACATTGGAATATTGTTTCCCATAATCAATATGTCATCAACATATAGAATTAGGAAAGTCACATAACTCCCACTAGCTTTCTGATATGCACATGGCTCATCTTGATTTTGAGAAAATCCAAATTTCTGTATCTCATCATCAAAACGTTTATTCCATTGCCTCGATGCTTGCTTAAGTCCATAAATGGAACGCTTGAGCTTGCATACGCAGTTAGGATATTTTGGATCAACAAAACCCTCAAGTTGCTCCATATAGACCTCTTCGTAAAGATGTCCATTGATGAAGGCGGTTTTGACGTCCATTTGCCATATCTCAAAGTCAAAGTATGTAGTTATGGCTATGAGAATCCTTATAGCTCTAATGTCTGCTACAGGAGAAAAGGTTTCTTCATAATCAATCCCGTAGGTTTGAGTGAAGCCCTTTGCTACGAGACGAGCTTTAAAGGTGTATACCTTACCATCCACGTCAGTCTTCTTCTTGAAGAGCCACTTGCTGCCAACTGTCTTGCAGTTAGGAGGAAGCTCAACTAAGACCCAGACATCATTGTCTTTCATGGATTGCATTTCCACATTCATTGCATCAAGCCATTTCTTGGATTCAGGATCCAGCAATGCAGCTTTATAGTTATTGGGTTCACCAATATCCCCTAACTCATGTTCCTCACCGTCAATGTACAAACACATACGGTCAGGAGCACGGCGTGTCCTATTGGACTTTCGAATGGGAACAATATCACTTTGAGGTTCTTAAATTTCTTGATCATCCTCATCGTGATGAATGCTAGTGTCTAAAGAAGGATTTGTATCTTCTTCTTGAAGTAATTCAAGATCATCTAAACTCCCACTTGCTTTAAGATCCATAAGATTACTCTCAAAGAACTCAGTTCGAGCAACAAAACTTTGTTCTCAGATGGAAGATAGAAAGAATATCCCATAGTTTCCTTAGGGTATCCTACGAAGATACACTTAACAGCTCTAGGTTCAAGTTTGTCAGGTTTGGTAAGTGTATCACGCTTAGCAAGTGCCTCACAACCCAGACTTTTAAGTAAGACAGCTTAGGGGCTTGCCCATGCCATACTTCGTATGGTGTCTTTTCAACCTTCTTAGTTGGAACCATATTGAGAATGCGTGCAGCAGACTCAAGGGCATAATCCCAAAAGGACTTTGGAAGAGTAGTTTGTTTCATCATAGAACGCACCATGTCAAGCAGGGTTCGATTTTTCCTCTTAGATACACCATTGTGTTGTGGAGTATAAGGAGGAGTTCGATGGGCAATAATCCCATGCTCCTTCAGATGATCCAAAAACTCTTGACTCATATATTCACCTCCACGATCAGAACGTTGTGATTTTATGGTCTTCCCGAGTTGATTTTCTACTTCCTTTTGAAACACTTTGAATGTCTCAAACACTTCATGTTTATGTTTCAGCAAGTAAACATAACCATACCGAATATAGTCGTCATTGAAAGTCACGAAGTAATTTGCTCCTTGTCTTGAAGTGATTCTAAATGGGCCACATACATCTGAGTGTATAAGTCCAAGTAAATCTTTAGCCCTTTCCACTTGATGTGAATAAGGTTTTCTAGCCATCTTACCAGACATACAAGCAACACACTTTTCAAGAGACTTAATGTCAGATGAGTTGAGGATTCCATCGTGTTGCAACTTATCCATGCGTTTCTTGCTAATGTGTCCAAGACGACCATGCCACAAGAGAGCAGAGTCCAAGTTTGACTTGGCTCTTTTATTGCTTACAACAAACATAGAACTTTCATTTGTATTCGAACAAGACATTTCAATTTCAAAAATACCATCACGAGGAATAGCAAGAAATAAACAATGTCATTCTTAATAACTGAAATATAATTATTCGATTCAAAACGGTTAATAAAACCATCTTCATACAAACGAGAAACTGAAATAATCACCCTAGTAATAGAGGGAGCATAATGACAATCATTTAAAACAATAACTAATCCACTAGGGAGAGATAAATGATAACTTCCAATCGCTTTAACTTCTGCGCGTTGACCATTGCCCACGTATAGACTTAAAGCTCCTGGCTTCAGCTTCCTATCGCCCCTTAGACCCGAGTATTATTACGGATGTGAGTACCACAGCCAGTGTCATATACTAAGGATGATTTAGGGAAAGAGCAGAGTTCTATAGTGAAAATACCTGAAGAACTAGCTGCAAGAGTCTGATTCTTCTTTTTCATTAACTCGGCGAGATACTGGGGACAATTCCTTCTCCAATGTCCTGTCTCACCACACTGGTGACAGGTAGCGTCCTTTGCTGGATTTTCCTTCTTGGGTGGTGGAGGAATCTTCGGTTTGGATTTACACTCAGGAGCATAACCAAACTTGCTGTTTCCATTTCCACGATTCCCCTAAGCAGCCTTAAACGATTTATTCTTCTTTTGGTTTTTCTGGACCTTACCACCCACCCCACGTACATAATGTAGTGCAGGTGCATCATCTTTCTTTGGCAACGTCTGCTCATGTTGCTTAAGCATAGCATGCAATTCATTCACATTCTTCCCCATGCTGTGCATATTAAAGTTCTGCACAAACGAGATGTACTCTTTACAAAGACCAATTAAGATCAGACTGACTCCATAGTTCAGAGTAACGGGGTGACCAAGACGTTCCAAATTGTCAATGTAGCTCTTTATCTTGAGAACATATGAGCTAACCGATTGACCCTCTTCCTGCTTGCAAGCGTGGAATTCACGTGCAGTTTGTAGAAGCTCTTGTTCTGCTTGTTGAGAGAACATAGACTTCAACTCCTGAAGCATGTCATAAGCACCAAGATGAGTTAGATTTCGTTGGATCTCTAACTCCATAGTCATGAGCATGAAGGCAGCTATGTCCTTTGAACCTTTGACCCAAGCAGTGTAAGCTGCAAGAGCCTCGAGTAGGACAGGGTGGCCAGGGAGTAGCAACAGTGCTGCGCAGGAATGGGATGCTCTAGATAAGCTTCCTTATCTTCAGCTGATAGTATGATGTGAAGCTGGCGATACCAATCAATGAAATTAGGTCCAGTGAGTTTTTGTTTCTCAAAGAAACTCCTGAGTACCGAACTGTTTCCGAATGAAGTACTCATCTACAATTGAAAAGTTCAAATAATTAGTATTTTCGATAATTACATTCTTAAAAGAATTAACTACCCAATTAATTACTAATAATACTAAGATCCATCTAGCAACCCCATTTAATTACCATAGGTCTGACCAGTGTATAAAAAAATAGGACAAGAGGTAAGCGACGAGCGTTAATTGCATAATGCAACTCTTAGATTTTATGAGACTGTTTAAGGCATTAGTATCAAGTAATAACGTCAAAAGCATGTTTAGTTCTCATCTTATGCCTCGGGTTCAAGGTCTGACCAAGTTAATTCGAGATAAGTCGACCAAGTATGAACGTGTAAAAATAACCATAGGTCTGACCAGTAAGAAATAATTACCATGGGTTGGAAAGGCCCTTAGGTCTGACCAAAGAAGTCAATCCAAGTGCACGTGTTCATAGTTGGATGGCATAGACTTAAAATTAACAAATAGGTATGCACATATAAATTTGTTAAAAGTCGTGTACAAAGAAGCATGCAAAACAACTTTGTAACACTAATTTTAAAAACCTTTTGGTAATGACACTGTAGTGATCATCATGGTTCACGATAGCTCCAATCGAACGCATTGTGGAGGCAGAGGACCGTAAGCTGAAGCATAACCTTAGACATCCTTTCGGTGCGACTATGCGCACCTCTTTGAACCCCCTTTTGAGTTTGTTCTAGTGGGTGAGCCGTACATCCCAAGTGTCCATAGCGTCTAGTTTTTAAATTCTTGAAAACGTGTTTCATATATTAGGTCACTTTATTTTACAAAAACAATTTTCCACGAATCAAATAGCAGGTCACAATGAGCATGGTATTTAGGCGTGTAAATAAAGACCAATTATTAATGTTATGGTTACGATATGTATTATTCCATATTGCATATAATTAGGTGTCAAAGCAAGTAATAATGCACATATAGGAATCACAAACATATAAGCATAAACATCAACATAAATAACCACATATTGTTCCGAGTCCTCTTGCGAGTCTTCCCCAAACGGAGAACCATAAGACCGTCACTAGGATGTAATACCTAGATTGCCCCATACATAACTAATAAAAGCAATTGAGTGGGTCTTGTGGCCGGAAAACACATAAAATAGCATGGCAATCTCAATTATCAAGTAATAACGCAATTTTATGTATTTATAAACCAATATGTAATTCTAATTATCATAATAATTCTAATTAACAATTAATAAATTCAAATTAACTTTTAATTCTAATTAGCAAGTAATTTTAATTAACATGTAATTCTAATTAACAATTTAATTTCAATTAACAAAGTAATTTAATTAACATGTAAATTAAATTCTAATTAACAAATTAATTCCAATTAACAAATTAATTCTAATTATCAATATAATTTTTAATTTGTGTGTGACTAGTTATTATTTATTAAAAATTGACAAGTATTGCATGTAATTGTCAAAATAAAATAAAACAAATAACTAAATTAGGTTTCATGCAGCCTTTTAAACATGTTTATTAATAAGAAACGTGTAACCCATAATCGCAAAAACGAGTTGACTCGTGATGCCACTGTTGGGATTTTAGAACCAGTTAACCATTAACCTCTACGAGTACGCAGCGGATATTGGATCTAGTTATCGCAATTATGTTAAGCACGTAATTAATAAACAAATAATTAATACAAGAATTAATTATTAAAAGGGATTTAGAAAACCTAACATTGCTTGGCAATTGATCTTTATAACGAAACAAGAAACCAAAACGAAACCCTAGTATCAAAATTAGATACCTCGAAGAGTATCACACACAAACCCGATTAACGTATACGTTCGATTAAAACGCTGGTCGAGAACGTAAACAATAAATCAAACAACCCTTTGTCACTTGAATACAAAACTCACGTAAAGAAAACCTCCAAGGAACCACGTCACTTTCTGTCCGAGATCACCAAGTAGCTGAAACAGCTTCTATGCCTTACCCGATATCGGACACGCCTTGTCCGATATATACCACTTTCTGTCCGAGATAAAATACCACGAGCAGGAGAAGTTTACTTCCTTATTGTTGCTGTTATTGTGTCGACTAGGAGACCAGGAACAATAGCTAAACCAAGAGAACTAAACACTTGATTCTAGTACAAGTTTAGAATTCAACAAAACTATAAAACCCTTGTCGATTTGTGTAACCAAATGACCAAGAGTAAATAGCAGAAGATTTTGGATCGGTTTAGGGATTAGAGAATGATATTATGCGTAAGTTTTGAGGAGAGGTTGTGTTTGTATATATACAAACCAAACCGACTCCTTATTGGAGTACAATAGCTTCTTCGACAAGTTCAACCAAAGCCAAAACCCACATCCATCTTCTATGCCCGATCAGTGGCTTATCAAAAGCCCATGGCAAACCCAATTTGCCCCATGTTAAGTCCAAGAACAGCCAATGGTTCAAATTCATGATCGGGTTAAATAACGGGTATGTTTATTCAAGTATTAGTTTACGTTCAACACGTATACTCGTGTTTATCGTGTGTGCCCCCATCGGCTCAAACACTATTAGTCGTTTTGTCGTGTTTGAAAACTCCCACAAACCAACAATTATGCTAATGGATAATCCTTACAGATAGGCTGAAAGTAGCGGTGGTGACTCACTCAACGCTACTTCAGCTTTTTATTTTCTTTTATTTTCCCTTACTCGCACTTATCATGCATTCGTTTGGTCACATTTTCTTCACCTTTCATTAAAATACCATTTTATATAAAATATACCTCACTAAATATCACACACACACACTCACAAAACAAATAAAAAACGTTACTTTCTCTCTTGAGTCCCACTTTGTCAGCCGAACATGCTTCATGAGCAACTCACCATACTAGGAAAAAATTGTTGGAATTATATAACATGACAAATGTTAAATATAAACAATAAATATCAAAGTAATCATGCGGAAGCGTAAGAAACATGTGATGAATAATTTTAACATAAACATAAAGTATGCGTACCTTTTGATTATAGCCCAACAAGAATCAATTCCCAAACTAGCAATTGAGATGAACCCTAATTAAGGTTTATGTGAATTATTAGAATTACCCTTTACCGTTTGTAACTCAATCGAAAATACAATCAAAGGTGTGATTGTACCACGTTCTTGTACACATGTACTATTAACGAATTAAAGTAAATGTTAGTTTAATTAACACAAAACAATTTGTTAAGGAAAAACAAAGTGATCGACTACGTGGGGAAGTGTGTCCGATCGTTTGAACCAAAAACACACACAAAAAATTTAGGTTTTAGCTTTGGGAGTACAAGAGTTAATTTACAAAGACCCTAGGCCTTGTATATATACCCAAAGAAACTTAGAATCCAAGTTATTGTTGAATTGGTTTATGAAAACCCCCATCCAATCGGTTATGGAAACCAATAAGGTTTCTAGAACCTACTTGACATCTAATTTCATATTTAGTCCTTCCTTTAACATTTAACGACCGTTAGTTCATTACGTTTAATTACTTAACGTTCGTTATACGTTTCGTGTAAATAATAACTATATATAACATTTAATACTTAATTATTATAAATTAAATTCTCATAAGTAAAGTGAGCAATCTCGTGGTCTCGAGTTCGATCCTAACTCACGACTACTAATTTATATCAATAAAACCAACAGTTCCCACTTGGATATATCTTAATAGTGTGATCACATCGATTAGCGTCTAGCAACACTTCGATGCCTCTAACACGGCTCGAGTAAGGCTCCTGGAAAAACCTTTTAATGAATTCTCATTATTATTATCCTTTTGTTTATAATACCACGTTAAATAAAGATATAGATTTAATTCATTCATTATTCAACCATTTTATTTCTTGTTGTAAGTGATTGAGCAAGATTACCAAATCTTCTGAACATATTCAGGGGAGATCTTGGGTGTGGCGACACAAACATCTTGTCAACCCTACGAGGGGCCTAGCAGTATTAAACTCCAAAATAAATTTGAATGAACACATTCTATCTTGACTACAAGAATAACTCACAAACTTTGCAACACTTCTGAAAACAACCTTTATGACTACCAGTTACGTTTAGCGTTAAGTTGTTCCACAGAAGTGCACTACATTCATGACACTTATCTGGTATCTCAAGTCTGAGGATAACTATTCATGATTTGCTTAATAACAATAACCATAAAGTAAAATCATGTAGTTAGGATATGTCCTATATTCAATTCATTAAATATCATCTGAATTTGGTATGCTTTCTCATCAATATACTTTTAAGTATATTCTACCAAATCACTCAGATTTGTCTTAATTTAATGATATTAATGTTAAATCACATATGATATGTAATATCATATGTGATACTAGTGTTAAATCATATATCATAAATCACATATCATATACATATCATATATTTTTTAAACACTAATATCACATGTGGTATTCAAATTAGTGTTAAATCATATATGATTTTTTCATACAAATTTCAGTAACGTAAAAAATGAAAAATACTTAAAAAAAAACGTGAAAAACACGAAATTTTTTTTTTGGTTGAAAGTATATCAAAGTGCCTATCTATAGAAAGATAATTAAATGCCCGTCGTAGTGGTATATTTTTTTTCGCTTGACAATTAATGGTTTGAAGGATATTTATATTTGAAAAAAAATGATGAAAGTGGATTTTTTTTAATTTTTAGGATTAATCTCATCAATTAGATTTAATAAAAATGAAGGGTGGAGATCGATCTCTTAGTATGTAAAGAAGTTTTTGTCCTCAAATGATCTTAAATCATAAAAATATATTTAAAATATACTTTATTAATATATTTTGCATCAATTATTACATAACACCGAGAAAATAGTTAAAGTTAAAATTAAAAAAAAAAGGGTCAAAAAATCAAAACATGACATTTATTTTGAGACGGAGGGGTACTAATTATTAGCCTAAGTGCATGTCTTATGTAAGATAGTCGTTAATTAAACCGTTAGACGCTAATAGGCTTATAAAATACAAGTAATGGACTTGTAAAATAAGACATACCCTGAAACACATGGAAAGCCTATGTACTTTGGGTTGCTCGGCCATAAGGAAAGAAAGGGGGAGGGAATTCGACTTGTTGACCAAGTTTTGAGAAGCCTATATACTGAATTGCATAATTCGTTATTTGGATCTCTTGCACAACTTTACACAACAAAGAAAATCTCACCTTCCCTCTTTTGCATCCAAACCGATCGGCACCTTAGGGTTTAGTGTATTCGGTTCATTTTACAAGAAAGCAGGACCACGTGTTGTTGCTTCATTCGCGAAAGATTAAAGAACTAGCATTCGGGTAGTATACATTGACGGATACCTAAAAAAGCTAAGGGCATTTCGGTACATACTATATATTGAACTAGGTTCCTCTGTTCAACATGTCTCGAAATCTTTGAAGCGAATCAAGTCTTTGTAACTTCAATTGTTGCTTAAACCTTTTAATGAAATCATCCGCTTCCACATTCACGCATTCATGTTTCACCCCAGCTGATGCTCTCATTGTCGCATGTCTCCTTTGATCAACATCCTCTTCATCGTCGTTTTATTCTACTACCCTCTTCTCACTACTCGATTTTGTTAAATGGTTAGTTGATCTCTTTGTCAAATTCATGTCGGACTTTTCTGACACTACAACAAATATACAAATATCACACATTATATTCTCTAAAAAATCAATATTTTTTACATTTTTGACACTTAGACTCGTTGCGGTGGTCACATCACATTTTCACTCCACGACCAACATCATCACTGACAAAGTGTAATAAGACCATCAACTTCACCACTCAAACACACATCACTTAAACACAAATATGCTCCACAATATACTCACACACACAAAAATAAAGAAGAAGAAACCGGTCGTTCAACCGACTTGTGCTCAAAATCAACCATCGACACGCCGTAGGGTTAGAGGTTTTTTAAGGTGCTCTATTACACGTAGCCTAATAACCGTATAAGAAATCACGTATGATATAATAAATCAATTAATTGAGCTTAAGTTTCTCAAAGTATGTCAATGTTGGCATATATTAGCGCTAGAAAAGTGTAACAAGTAAAAAAGAAACTTTATGTATTTGCAAAAAAGTAAAGAAGTTTGAAATGGTATTTAAATTATGTGGTCTTTGTAACATTAATTTCTTCGCACATTGTAAGTTTGAGAAAACACAATTCTGAAAAATAAGAAAAATACAAAGTGTGAATATGTCAAGAAAATACTCACCATTAGATAATTTGTCGTAGCGCGAATTTATGCTCTTCAACTAGACCATGATCCAGGGGCACGTCAAAATGTTCATCTCGTCTAGTGAAAGTGTCATCAGGAGGAGAATCGGATTTGAAAGGCGAAGTGAGTTTAAAAGACCTAACATGGTCCAAAACGAAGGAGCTCTAGTGAGCTCCTTCGTTGTATTAACTTGTTCAGAGTCAGTTAACTCACTAGCTGAGTTAACTTGCTCTGACAGAGTGCTAGAAAAAGTACTTGTAATAGACTTAACTCATTGCAAAAGAGATGATCCTCCCCGACTAAGTTGATTCACCGAGCTATTCTCCATTGGTTCATAATGATCATCACCTATATAGTGATCATGAGAATTTTGTGTACTAGTACTATAAAAAGATGAGAGTTATGTGAGATGTTGTGTAAGAATGTCCCTTTCGTCGTTCCTCATCATACCTATTTATATAATGGATTTGCACCTATTGACATGTTTTTTTTATACGCTTAAATTTTTTAAATAGGTATGATGAGAGTTATGTGAGATGTTGTGTAAAAATGTTTTTTTGGCGGGTATTCGACTGTTTAGTTAGATGTTGTGTAAAAATGTTTTTTTTATACGCTTAAATTTTAATCTTAGGAGATGAGAGTTATGTGAGATGTTGTGTAAAAATGTTTTTTTTATACGCTTAAATTTTTTAATTAATACTTAAAAACATATTTAATAAAAAAAACGTATAAAAACTTATAAAACAGACGAAAACGTATAAAAATGGATGAAAATATACAAAAATCGTACAAAATACGCCGTGAGGGCTTAAATTTAATGCTTATTTTGTAATTTTTTATTTTAAATTTTTTTAATATATATCTAAGCTATGCATGACATACACGTATTATATATCTAATTTTGTGCATACATGGTAATATATGAAAAAATATGTCGTGGATGTATGTTAGCCTATCAGTAAAGTCACAAAGTCGTTATGGTCATTTTCAAATAATTTTGTTACTTTATGTCCCTCATATTAATTACGCGTGACGTTTTTTATAATATATCTTTCGTCATTAGTTGAAGTTGTTTCACTTTGCATATTGCTTACTTATGGTTTCTATATACTGCATATGAAAAGGAAACGAATCATCTAAACACATTTTTCCGTCTGTATCTTGAAGCTGCAGCAAGTTTGCAATTCTTAAACTAAAAAGGGGTCATTTGCAGTACTTTTTTGTTTGAATCAGAGTCGTTTAAAGATGGGTTTTTTTTTTCCCGTTTTAGTCTTAGCAGCAGTAGTTCATCTCGAGTTGCTGCTGATGGTCTAATTCGAGTAAATTTTGGCCAATACATCTATTGACATGTGAAATGAAATCTGTACGTCTACCACTTTTTTGGTGAAAAGGTGAATATATATTAACTTAAAAAAAACTATAAAATATTTACAAAGCATAAGCAAAACCACCGACACCAGGAGCAAATACACTCAATCTAAAGACATCAAACGCACTAGCAACTACAAAGCTTCATTCACCTATACATCACTGACGGCGACTGTCAACAACTACATTTCCTTCACAATGACAGTAGACTAAGAACCATTACGCAGCTACATCCTCAAATAAATGGTCAAAGATAACTGATTAATGAACGGCATCATCATTGACAGAGCCAACAAAACAGTCGAATACCCGCCAAAATGCAAAGAGACTACATTTCCTTCATCCATAATAACAATTACAAACCAAAAGGCCATAGGAAGCAATCACAGAGAACAATCTCGTCTCTTGCAGGGCAACCAATACCATCCATACATATAGAAATTATCTAACCGGCAATGATATAACTTCCTTCAATTCCATTTCTCTAGAAAATTTTGGATCGATAACAGAGTCAAAGGTACCATTTCGTCATGGCTAGAATGGGTGTCGGACCCGGCTCATGCTTGCAAGTTCTAGGGATACACGGTTGGTTTGATGTGTAGATATTTTTTTTTAGCGTTCTAGTTTTTTTCCAATGGGCGTGTTGTTGAGGTCTTAACTGCTCAGCCTTTATGCTTATGTTTATACGGCTTGTAGTTTGTTAGTATAGGGTAGGAGGAGTTTTTGTTTTTGTTGGCTGATGTGTTATTGATGTTCTGTATCTTCTTTTTTGTTTTATATTAAAATTGTTGCCTTACTAAAAAAAACTAGTATATTGTTCATTAACTACTACTGATATGAATAAATACAGGTATAACTTAGAATTCAAATGAGTCGACGCACACTCACTCCTCATTCATAGAACCGGCTGAATCGCGGATATTCCCATTTAGAGACTATAGGAAATTAGGACCAGCAGATTCATTTAAAGACTATTCATTCTAATTAGTAAAAAGGGGTTGTTTGGGGTTGCTTATTATCTATCACACCTTATCTGCTTATTGCTTATTACTACATCTTATTTCTACAACAAACAACCTGTTAAGTATTTTAGCTACATAAGCAATCCTGAACAGCCTCAGAACTGTTGATTAGCAAAAAAAAAGCAGTTCTAATTAATAAGCCATCATGAACACCCAAATGCTATCAGATTAAGAAAAGATAAAGATTTAAGAAATAAAAAACAAACCTTAGAATAAAAGATGAAGTGGTGTGTGATCTGTGAGCTTTATGTTAGTGTGTGTGACTGTGAGGTAAGTGATGAACTGTTTGAGTTTTTTTAACCCATCAGGCCTAATGGCTTATTTTAAACTAATGGGCTGTTATATATTTAAAAGTTCGGCCCAATTTTGTAAATTGTGGTACTTTATGTGGCTAAAGTGATTACTGATTAGGTATTATGTTAGTTTTTTTTTTTTTTTTTGGGTAAAAGGGATTCACCCTGGTAAAATATATTAATCACAGAAACAATGAGTACAATGAAATGTGACCAAAGTACCACATTAACCTCAAGCAAAGCTTGAACAACCACTGAGTCGCTAGAGACAAGCATAGAGACGTCATGTGACTACTTGTGTCGTCAAAAGGACAAATAAGAAAGGAGAATATGCAAATAACGTTTTCTTGGGTTAACCGAGAAAGCAATCAAGTAGCTTATTGGGTTGCTCGTCATGCGCTTTCTTCCACTCTAGGGTTTAGTTGGGATGTCTCTTTCCCCAAAGAACTTTACCTCGCTTTCGAGGAGTAATTTGTATGGATGTTAAGTTTTTTAAAATGCATGCTTTCGTTCAAAAAAAAAAAAAAAAAAAAATTATAATCTACGATCTAGCATTAAAACATGTTCACTTGGTTTTTTTCGTTTTTTTTTTCCACAACAGCGGCATTAAATAAAAACTAGAAAACCAAAAATTACAAAAAGAAATAGTTGTCAATAGGATTTCCTAATCATCCTATCCAACTTAATCTAAACCTAGGATTTCTAGATAAATTCCACAAAAACAAAAGATGAACGAAAGAATCTCGTATATTCGCCTTCTTAGGCTTAGTCATCGAAAAGATCCAATCATTACGAAAATTCCATATTGACCACATCATCGTAGCAAAGAACCCCTTCAAGAAGAAGCCTCGCATTCTTCGACACATGAGCAACACCTTCTCGATTTGACTCGTCAGAGTTGTGACAAGCTTAAATAATTGACTAATTTTTATCTTGGAAATTTTGGTAAACTTTCTTAGGCTACCCCAACGCTTCTATGTGAGTCATTGGGAAACAAATATTGATGTGTGAACTCCATTGGAAGTGTGGTGTGATAGATCGACAAAGAAGAGAGAAGAAAGAAAAAAAAGTAAACTCCATTGGAAGTGTGATGTGGATAACTAAAAAAGCTAAGGGCATTTCGTTACATACTATATATTGAACTAGGTTCCTCTGTTCAACATGTCTCGAAATCTTTGAAGCGAATCGAGTCTTTGTAACTTCAGTTGTTGCTTAAACCTTTTAATGAAATCATCCGCTTTCGCATCCACACATTCATGTTTCACCTCGGATGATGCTCTCATTGTCGCAGGTCGCCTTTGATCAACATCCTCTTCATCATCGTTTGATTCTACCGCCCTCTTCTCGCTACTCGATTTTGTTAAATGGCTAGTTGATCTCTTTGTCAAATTCATGTCGGACTTTCCTGACACTACAACAAATATACAAATATCACACATTATATTGTCTCTAAAAATATCAATATTTTTGTACATTGTTGACACTTAGACTCGATGTAGTAGCAATGAAGGAGCTTGACCAAGTTTATTGGAGGGGCCGAAATAAAATTGTTTCATTTTGAGGGACTAAACTCTAAAAGTAGTCTTGTAGCTAGGTAAAATACATATGGTCGTCATCTTTCTTTTTCTTTTTTTGGGGGAATGCCACATACCATTTGACTCCACGACCAACATCTCTACCGACAAAGTGTAATAAGACCATCAACTTCACCACTCAAACATGTCTACATCACTTAAACACAAAATATGATCCACAATATACTCACACACACAAAAATAATGAAAAAAAAGTCGATCATTCAACCGACTTGTGCTCAAAATCAACCATCGATGCGTCGTGGGGCTAGCCGCTAGAGGTTTTTTAAGATGCTCTATTACACTTAGCCTTAGAACCGTACAAGAAACCTCATAAAATATAATAAACCAATTAAGTGAGCTTAAGTTTTCCAAGTATTTCAATGTTGGCATATATTAGCGCTAGAAAAGTGTAACAAGTAAAAAAGAAATTTTATGTATTTGCAAAAAAAGTAAACAAGTTTGAAAATGTATTAAATTTGTTGACAACTTAAATTATGTGGTCTTTGTAACATTAATTTCTTCGCACATTGTAAGTTTGAGAAAACACGTTTATGAAAAAGAAGAAAAAAAAGTGTGATAAGATATAAAAGCTTGTTTACCATATTAATAATTTTTTGAGAAAGACAACAATTTTATTGCTTTGAATATGTCAAGAAAATACTCACCATTAGATAATTTGTTGTAGCGCGAATTATCACTTGTGACATTATGCTCTTCAACTACGTCATGATCTGGGGGCACGTCAAAATGTTCATCTTGTCTAGTGAAAGTGTCATCAGGAGGAGAATCGGATTTGAAAGGCGAAGTGAGTTTAAAAGACCTGACAAGGTCCAAAAACGAAGGAGCTCTAGTAAACTCTTTCGTTGTATTAACTTGTTCAGAGTCAGTTAACTCACTAGCTGAGTTAACTTGCTCTGACACAGTACTAGAAAAAGTACTTGTAATAGACTTAACTCGTTGCAAAAGAGACGATCCTCCTCGACTAAGTTGATTCACCGAGCTAACCTCGATTGGTTCATAATGATCATCACCTATATAGTGATCATGAGAATCATGCCTCGTAGTACTATAAAAAGATGACAAATTCACACTTTTGACTCGTTCCAACATCGAAGGAGATCGAGTTAGCTGCCTAGGTGAATTTCCATGATGATTATTGCTAAAGTTTGAAGCTATGAAGATAATTGCTATCATGAGATTAAGAACACAAAAAAGAATAGTGGGCGTGGACCAATTAGCTATGTTAGTCCATATTGAAGCAATAGCCATTGATGCACCACCACCAAGCATTTCACTATGTGGTTTTCTGTTTGTATAGAATATGAAGATGGAAATGAAAATGAAAGATTTTGTTTTTATATATACAAGTCTTTTGGTAGGAAGATATGGTCATAAAGAGATAAAAAGAGTCTAGGAAAAAAGTTACGGCCGAAATTGCAAACTTTGATAATTTTTAAAAACTATATTATAAATCGATTTGTTAAAGAGCAACTTATAAAAATAATCGGATATTAAAAAAAATGGTATTTGCATATATATCATTTCAAAGATACAAACTTGGATATATATCCAAAACATGCATAATATATGCATCAAAAACTTGTACGAAGTATATATATATGCAATTATTCACCTTTGAAGGGATATATGCAATTCTCATTTTAAAAAAATATACACTATATCTTTTTACGCTAAGAGACCACGTGTCCATCCTTGCTCCTCTGTCTCCGCCTCTTGTCATAAATAAATGAGCAAATTCTCAAACTAGGCCAAAAAGTCAACCATGATCCCTTTTGTGGTCACTTTCATTTCCTCTTTCCCATTTTGGTCATGCTCGACTGCTCAACTCCACTAGATTTCTGCCACGTGTCCAACCACTTGTACCTTTTATTAATATTTGGTGGCCCACCTAATCTGCACCAAATATTTGTTACTGTACACCCTTTTTGTCTTTTAGTATAAGTCAGTGCTCGACTGACGGCGCTCGACTTATGCTACTCGACTTCACAAGACTATTTGCGTTGGAAATGTAAAAAGGAGCATGGGAAAGCACACACGATCTTTTGCTTAGATTGTGTGTACTTTAATATTAAAATTGAATTTTTACTTTTTTTTTTTTTTTTGAATTATGTTTTGATTAAAAAAGAAAAACACACACGAAACACACACAAACACAATCACACTTCAGATATGTGCTCGATAATTGCTAATCATCGTTTATACACAAGGCAAACACAACCCAGAAACACATCTTAGTGCTCGATCCGTGCTCGATCATGGCTGCTAGACAAGTAAGTGTTTTTGTTTTATGTTTTTGTTTATTATTTTGATTATTTTGTTTATAATTTAATTTGTATTGTATTTATGTTTTTGTTTATTATTTTGATTATTTTTTCGTCATTTGTTAAAAATATTGTTGTCGGGGAATGTTTCAAAGAAAGATTATTAAGGTTTGTAGGTCACTTACTGCTTATTTTTGTTTGTGCTTTTTGAAAGGAAAACTTATCTTTCAATTCGATCGGTGTTTTGTTTTTTGGACCATGTTTGTTTATTATTTTGATTATTTTGTTTCTAGGGTTTGCTTATTCTAGGGTTTGCTTGTTTCTAGGGTTTGATTATTTTTGGACCATGTTTGTTTACTCGTCATTGATTATTTTTTTGGGGCTTTGCTTTTGCCCTTTGTAATCTGCCCTTTCTAATGTCTTACTGTCTTAATTGTAAATATAAACTCCCCTTTCAATTTTTGGTTTATAGGTGTATTCTGCCAAGGTTAGTACGAGAACGAAGTTGCATCTACTGAAAACAATAAAGCAAAAGTTGAGCTCGAACCCAAATTATGGTGAGCGCCTTAACCTTTTAAGAGCACAGCTTTTGGCCAATGGTTAAACTTAAAATCTTATGACCATGTAAATCACTTGTCTGATTATGTATCGCAACATCAACGACAAGTGGAAAATCATGATATAAATACTCCATTGTATTTCGATATTGGGCAAAAAGTTTTACAGTTTGGTCGGCAGGAAATGTGCTTGATATCAGGATTTAGATTTGGTGACATTTCGATGGGTCATTTTAAGGGTCGTGAATCTGCTTTTGCTAAGCGTATGTTACTTTTTCTTAAAGAAAGGCGACATGACAATATAAGTAACATAAAGACCGAGAACCTTATACTGGTTCTCAATGATCCCGACGATTTTTCTGAGCTTTCGAATGATGATGATGTACGCCTTTGCCTTTTGATAATTTTGGAGAACATTTTCCTGGGCAAACAGGAAAGAAATGTCATTCCCGATGAGATTCTGTGTTTAGTAGATGACTTGTATGCTTGGAATTCATTTCCATGGGGCGAGTATATTTGGGTTGACTTTCACCACAAGGTATACAATGTGGTTTTGAAAGTTAGACACCGACACTTGTCTGAAATTGCTACAAAGGGAAAAGGATACATCGCCTCATATACTCTTTGTGGATTTGTGTTTGCTCTCAAGGTTAGTATAATTATGATAACGAGTATTTGAATAGTTTAGCACTAATATTTAGTAGATCACTTGTATTGTGTACTTTGAAGATTTGGCTTTTGGAAACCCTCCCCAATTCTACAAACTGGTGGTTCAAAGACGATAGTGTGATCCCTAGAGCACTTGCATGGGATGATGGGCAGAAGTTTGATAAGACGGATTATGATTTTCTTTTCTCTGGTAATCAGATTGTTCGCCTCCTGCCTACAGGTGATAATATACACTTTTACAAGAATTTCAATAGGATTATTATATTGTATCCTATAGCATGGGTTGTTGGAAAATCATTTTTAATTTTTATACATGATGTTGAGAAAAATAAGCTTTGGTGGATTTCAAGTATAGACTACATCAGGAAGTTTCAAGCACCGTGGTCTTTGAATGATGAACCACATAGTCCAGCCCACGATACACCACATACTCCAGCCAACAATACCACAACAGATAGTACATCATCTCAACGGGTGAAGATGACAAGACGCAAAAGATCTTCGTTGTGCGTCGAAGTTCATCGATCGACACTTATGTACAAAGGTGCGTAGGTATGTGGATGAAGTCATGCCTCATATTGATGCACAGATGCCATCTAGCGTAAGCCTTGCTGTTCAAGTGTATAGTATGCAACAGCAGATTCATGGACTTCGTGAAATGCTCAAACAATTGAAGCCAGATGTTGTTAGTGAATTGCCGAATATGGCTGACATGCCTCCTAGATCAATCCTAGTATCTCAGATGGCTAGTATGCAAAAGCAGATTTTACAACTGAAAAAGTTAATCCTGAATTTCAAGACTGATGGTGTTAGCGAGCAGATTGGTGATCCATCCTACTTTGCAGCAGCGTCCGTTGAAAAGGTTTTATTACTTTTTAACCCTTTGACACATTTATTTCTTTTTATTTATATGTTTTATATAAAATTGTTGGTGGTTGACTTGTGAGTAACACATTAGGATAGGTATTTATGTCATTAGTACACTAGCATTTATGACACTAGTGAGAGTGTAGTATTTAAAGACTTTTTTATCACACTACTTGTTACTCAACTCATTTCCACCTCCCAACTTTAAGTTTTAAACACATTAGCAAATGTCTGACAACATACCTTTTGAAATTCAAATGCAAATCATTAACAAACTTCCTGTCGAATCTTTACTTCAGTTTAGAACCGTTTCAAAGACATGGAAGTCTGTTATTGATAGCGCCAACTTCATTTTCAGTTTCGGTGTTCGCCCGAGTCAGCCGTGTTCATTCCTTGTAGGGTATAAGAAGGATTTTCTTGAGACAAAATTTATATGTTTTATTGACCAAAATGGCAATTTGTCCCAACAACGTAGCTTTCTCCCAACTCTTCCTCACGTAATTCACCATACAAATCTAATATATTTGAATCTTATCCCAATTGGCAACTCTCACGGATTGATATGTTTTTCTGATGCTTTTAAGATGGTTGTTCTTTGGAACCCATCAATAAGAAAATCAGTTGCTATAGTACTCCTCTTTGGTCAAGTCAATATGAGTCTCATAAAGTTGCAGTGGGTTTTGGTGTGAATCCTGACACTTTTGACCCCACCATTCTAAGGATTTCCTATCCGGTTCATGGACATGGACCGTTAAATGTTTTAGTATTTACATTGAGCTCCCAAATGATGGACAAAATTAGAAAACGAACATCTTCCTCGTCAATCAATCCGACTTAAACGGTCAAGTCTGGTGGTTATTGGTAATTTTATATATTGGGCGGCTTCTGAAAGGATTTTTGGTTTTGATGGTGTTACTTCTCATAAACGTTATATGATTGTGTCCTTTGATTTGGTTAAGTATAAATTTTATGTCATAGATATACCTGACAGCTTACAAGCTCGGCTTCCCGTACCTTTCTATATTTCAAACCTAAGAGAGTCTCTTGTTATTTTTGGGAACATGATAGGGGATGAGTGGCACACGTTCTGTATATGGGAGCTAACGTTGGGTCCTTTTAACGAACTACAATCCGTTAAAACAGTATTTAACATTTTTACTCCCTAGTTATTGAAGTTAATTGGATTTACGAATAGCGGATATCCGGTTTTTGAAGCTGATAAGCCTTATCAAATGGATCACACACTTGAAGTCTTCCAAGTTTGGTCACAAGAACTTATTAATCTTGGTGTCGAAGCAGATGCAGGGTCCTTATTCATGAGCTCTTTCAACGAATCACTTCTTCTGCTTACTTATCCAGATTGTTCAGTATATTAGTATATCAGATAGACTTTAGTATGGTTGTAAGATAGTTGTTCTGTGTTAAGATAGTTGTTTGTAAGACTGTGTTGTTTGTAAGTTTCTAAAAGTGTTATGTATAATAGAACTAATTTAACTTTTGTGCTTTTTTCTTTATGTGTTTTTGTTTTTGTTTTTGTTTTTTTTTTGTTTCTTTATTTAGTCACCTTAATTAGTAAACCAATTATTTAACATTACTGTATTTTACATACACCATCTAAAAATGAAGAGAATATGGATGTGCATCGTGATTCAAAGGTTTGTTGTTTACAATAGTATTTGTATCATATAATATATGGTTTCAAGAATAGAAATATTTATTTTTTTCTTTTTTTGTAGTCAACTGGCATGAATTTTACCGATCCGGTTGGAGATTTGTCCACACAAGAGGTTCAAGAAGTATTAGGCAACCTCTTTGGCTCACCTCCGACAGATTGGCAGGTAGTATATAACATGTTATTTTGTTTATTTTATGAGTAAATGCATGCCTAAGATTTGCCCTTTTTTACACGCTCATTTTATCAGGACGATAAACAATTTGAGGTTGCGAAGGATGAGCAACATGTCCCAAAGAAAGGTAAATATACGTTGAAGAGATTAATCAATTCTAATTTTAACCAAGTCACTTGTCACGCAATGTTAACTGTTTTTCAGGGTCTTCATGTGATGAATGATGATCAACATGTTCCAATGTAGGAAGAAGTGATAAATGATCAACAATACCCAGAGTCTCCTTTTAATGCGGTAAATATAGTCGAACATGTGTAATTTTATCATTTTATAAACCAATACGCACATCCAATCAAGTTTAACTCTTTTTTCAAGACTTGTTGTCTTTTGATGATGAGCAACATGTGCTAGTGATGAATGATGAGGAGGCACGAGACCCTGATCAAGATGTTCCTATGAAGGTACGAGACCCTGATCAAGATGTTGGGATGAAGGACCTAAAGAGTAAGCAAAAGTTAGAGTATGCTATCAGTGAGGTAAATATAGTCGAACAGGTGTAATTTTATCATTTTATAAACCAATACGGACATTCAATCAAGTTTAACTCTTTTTTCAGGACTTGATGTCTTTTGATGATGAGCAACATGTGCCCGTGCTTAGGGACAGCCTTACTGTTGAGATACCGTTACTTGATGGGTCGGGTTCGACTATTGAGAAGATACGGGTTGAATACGAGTGGAAACCACCTCATTGTGATAAATGTAAGATTTTTGGTCATACTCTTATTGAATGTCCTAAAGTTGTTGAACCTCCTGCTCAGCTTACTAAGCGTGTTAATGATGGTTTCAAGACGGTCAATAACAAGAAGAAGGGAAAGCAAGGTGGGTCTACTTTTCCGGGTCAAGGAGGGTTTACTAAACCTGTTGTGGGTAAGCAGTTTCAATATCAACCCAAAAAGAATCCTCCTGAACCTAAGAAAGTGGAAGTCACTAAGAAGAATGCTTCTGATGTGGCTAGTTCGAGTGGAACAAAGATCTCTACATCTAACCAGTTTGATGCTCTTAATATGGAATATACGAATGCTTTGGGTATTCCTTCAAACGACACCAACAAGGATGTGGATTCTGGTCGTACAATGGAAGTTAATGAAGATGAGTCTACTAAGACAGTATGCATCACAAGAACCCCTTGTGAGTGATTTGAAAGAGATGGAGTCGGGTGTGGCTCCTAATACTAGTGATTCTTGTACTACCGCCTCTTCTACTAAGAGATTTAATCCTTTTCTAAAGTGGGAGAGATCGTGGTTTCTGATTCTAAAGATGAGGTGGTTGCTAACCCATTTGATGAGTCTGCTAATCTATTCGGGGGTGGCCAAGAGTTTGAAGATGAGTATGATGACTATGACTACGATGACTATGCTAATCAGTTTATTATCTTCCCGGAATTTGATGCCTTTAATGCCATGTATGGCACCAAGCTTCAAGGTCCTAGGAAGTAATTTTCTTTCGTTATGTCCTATGTTATCATTTGAGTAGTGGTTTGTTTTCTTGTTTAGAAAATAGGAAGTATCTTGTTATGTAAGCTTTATGCCTATGTAACGGGTTGAGATATGGGATTTCACTCATATCCATTGTACTTAAACGTTTTTGGTTAATATATTTACCAGGGTGCAGGATTACTCCCCTTTACCTAAAAAAACATGTGCCCGTGATGAATGATGAGGAGGCACAAGACCATGATGAAGATGTTGGGATGAAGGAGATAAAGAGTGAGCAAAAGTTAGAGTTTGCTATCAGTCCGGTAAATACACGCTAAACATGTAATCTAATTAAATTTTAAATGTCATGGACATTCATGCAATTCGACTTTTATTCTTTTTTCAGGTAATTACCAGCCCTATTAATGTCTTTGGTTTTAAGAATTTCAACCCTCTTGAAAATAAGGTCACAACTGTCCGAGTCCCTTTTCAACGGGAAAAGAAGTTGAGCAAGGTGTTCCATTCCCCATATATGCAGCAGCCAGAAAGTACTACAAGAGTTTTAAGAAAGCGTCAAAAGAGACATGTTAAACCTAATATTCCCAAGGTCATTGGACCTAATGGGAAAGAAATATCACTCCGACCTTGGAAAGAGGTATTCAGTATCATATTTTTGTTCTTAATGTTAATTGCAATTATTTAGGTTATTTGATTTTAATTTATTATGATAATGCAAAGTCTCAAACGTAATGCTAACTCGACAAAGTATAGAGCTTTTATCCACCCAATCATACAGTTGTGGATTGACAGTCAAAAGAAGATAAAGAAAGAGGAGGACCACCAGTTATTCAGCTTCCCATGGGGCAGCGGAGGTACGACTGCTAATCTACAATTCTGGCTAGGATTATTGGGGGACGCCAAGAGCCCGGTTGGCTATGTGATTCGGTATGTAACTATTACAACCCAATAATATATGTGTAGAGATATCAGGTTGATCATAGCTAATGTTTCTTTTTTTTTATCTATTTTAAATTACAAGATATTGGATTATGGGTTGACTTGATGATGCATTTTAGACCTGCAAATGTTGATTAGGTCATGGTTAGCCCATTCTTTTGCTCCCAGATCATTGACGGGCGAATGCATGTATACTATGTTGACGGGGTGACCGATGGTATCCCGTGGTTTCGTGAAGGTGTCGAAAAGGTGTGTATTTTAGTTCTCCGATTTTTGTAGAATTTAGGCTTGATGCAGGTTTTACTGACCAGGTTTTAATATTAATAATGTCTCGCTAAACCTATGGTCTACCCTAATGCACTAACGGGAAGTGTACCCGATCATGTGTAGTGTAGTAAATGGTAAAGTCGAGGTCGTCCCAAGAGCTATGTGTGTCGGATTATTACTAAGTCTAATTATCATAGAATTATAATGGTTTTGATAGGGTTTTAATTAATTAAACTACTAATGCAGAATATAAAATAAAAGCAAATAAATGGTAAAGGAAAATCAATAGAGGAATAGTGGTGCTAACCTAGTCAATCCTCCTAGCTAGTTATGTCTACGTCTACCTACTTTCAATTACTTCAGGTGGGGTCAAATTCGAAAGGACAAAGATTTGGTCAATTCGCCCTAACCTATCATCAAAGATGCCACCACAGGAGAAATCAGGTGCACCGTCATAAGTCCTGCTATTCCTGGTCCCCTAAGCCGAGTCATTAAGTACCGCTACATGCTAGATTCTAAATAGTGAGTGCCCGGCCGTTAGGAACTTAGACACTACACCCCCAATTCTTAAGTTCATCCAAACGATAGGTGATCAGTTGGTCAAATCGTACAAGTAGAAAGGGTCGTCAGTTGGTCATATCTTACCCTTCCCATCTCAGTCCGCTCACCTAGGGTCAGTTGGTCATATCTCCTAGGCAATTGGCCTCTATCGCCATTCAAAAATACCGAACCAAGGGTGACTACCAAAGAACTATGCATGCATACACTTAGAAATAATTGTACGGAAGTAAAGGTAAACGCAAACAAAATAATTAAGGAATCATAACTAGGCTAGCACCAAAGGGTACTTAGCCGCTCATATTAATCATGCAAATCAATTCAATATTCAAAGGTACGAAATACATGAAAGTAAAAGAAATATAAAACGCTAAAGCTTATCGTAATGGTGTGACTTCTCCCTTGGAAACAGCTCCGTATGCTCCCCTAGACCTACCTTGAGCTTTTTCCCACGTTCTCAGAGTGTTATGTGTGGAATGGGATGCTTTGAAATGCTGGAATTCGTGGGGTATTTATAGGCTAGGTCTGGGTTACGGCGTAACCAATAGAGGAGTTACGCCGTAACCTTCTATTTCTTCGTAAATGCACTAGATCTGCTAGTTACGGCGTAACCTTATAAGTGGTTACGCCGTAGTCTTCAATAAACTCGGTTACGCCGTAAGTGATGCAGTAGTTACGACGTAAGTATCAGCGGCGTGGAACCTCTTTTGACCTAATGGAGTTACGTCGTAACCTTTGGGAGGAGTTACGTCGTAACCTCTTGATAAGTTGGACTTCTGGGTCACGCAATAGTTACGGCGTAATGTGAGAGACGAGTTACGTCGTAACTTCTTCAAAATAGGCATACTGTGATAAATCTTTAGTAATGTTTCCATTTCCGCGTCTCTTTAGCTCCAATGCTCGTAATTTACCTGAAAGTGGAAAACAATGGAAAACAAGCGTAAATCCATATAAATGATATAAATAACGAGCATTATCGGGGGAAATTGACACTTAATATTCAGGACTATTTGATGTTATCAAGGCTGTTTGGGATTTGCTTGTAGCTGTTAAGAATTAAGACTTAGATATTTTGTAAAAAAAGGTACGATGTCAATTGGTAAAAAATCTCTTACAGATTGGTTATCTTTACTACTTTTGTAGGGGTTTTTTCCCATTTGTCAACCTGATGTACACTGGTGCCTGGGTGAATTCTCTATTAGCACTGGTGCTATAACGCTTTACGATAGCCTTGGGAGCAGGCAGGTTGAAGACCGTCCTTGGTGGATAAATATGAATCGACGTTTTGAAGATCAACTACCGATTTATCTGGAAGAGAGTGAGGTGATGGCGAGGAAGAATATAGATCCCAATTCCTACTCCGTTTCCTTTCGGTATGCAGAAAATGTCCCTATACAAGGTGGGAGGTATGGGGATTGTGGTGTTTGGGTCATTATATTTCTATACAGGTTGGCCTATTACATTCCACTCGACTTCAAAGACACAGTTCAAGCTGCACTGGCATATCGTGAACATCGTCCAATTTTCTGGAAATACAAGATTCCAGTTCAAAAATCCTAAATGAATGGCCTGCTAAACATTTTAATTTGTGTGGCTTTCTGATGAAAACTTAAAACATTTGGCTGTGGCATTTGTGCATTTGTGTAACTGGTTAAACTTAAAACATTCTGTATCTTATAGGCATTGGTGAAACATCTCATTCCCTATGTATCTTATAGATTATGGTTCAACAATTGTGTAACTGGTTAAACTCTAAACAGTTCTATTCCGCATGTGTAATGGTTCAACAATTGTGTTGAAAACTTTATTTTTTTCTTCTTATTTTGATACATTACGTGTGGCGTTTACTCATTTATAAAACATTGAACAAGATCAATATTACGTGTTTTGGGTAGATCTTTATCAAGTTCTAAACTTTTAACTGCAATGGTTAAAATTTGAATGTTGAAACTAGGGAATAAGATCTTGTATACAGTCGACTAGTAAGTCGCTCGACCACTCGACTAGTAGTTGGGCAGATGGTATATTTAATGTGATAGGGTAGATGATAATCACATATAAATATGACCCCATAGCATAGGGAATTCTCATCCCAAATTCTCTCAAACTTTTCGCCACCACCAAATGGATTCGCCACCAAATGATGAATGGGAACAACTACTTGATATAGATGACTCTGATCTCCGAATTTCCGCTACGACTCAGAACATGGTCTCATATGGAATCCCTAATGTTGATAACTTTGTTAGGAAAATACCGGTCCCAGTAAAATTGCGGATATTCGGGGAGGGGTGTGGATGATGGTTTGATGATGACACAAGAGTATATTAGGAAAGTTGTTTATGATGAGGGCGAGGATTATGATTTTAAAAGTGGGCCATGGGTTCGTGCGGTTGAGTTTATGCAAGTTGATGGCAGGATATTGGTTGGTTGTTGTTTTGATATAAAAAAAATTGCAAGAAAGGGAAAGTTGAGAAGGTTGTTGGGATAATTAAGTCATGTACTCCGAATGTTTTGGGTGATCTAACAAGAACATTGAAAGATGTTTCAGTGTTTAATCTCGGTTCAGTTCATCACAAAGTCTTTACGGATGAGAAGCTTGTAAAGGCGATTACTGTTGGGGCTGTTTTGATACTAAAAAATGTTTCAGTATTTTCTCCCAATGAATCTAGCCATTATCTTAACATTAGAATAAAAAAATTGGTCAAGGTTTTTCCCAAAGATACACTTCTTGAAGATAGCAGTGGTGCTGGTGTTATCTTTTGTTTAAGCAGTGGTGTTAGTGCTTTATTTATTTCAATTTTATTGTACTTGTTTTAATGTTCTATCTTTTATCGATTTTCTAATGTAATTTGTACGATTTAATGATTTAATGTTTATCCATCATCGAAATTAAGTTTGCATCTTTAGTGTTTTTTAAATGTGAATTAATGTTGTATATTAAATTTTAACTAAACACACCTAATTATTTTCTTTTCCAAAGCAAAAGGTACCGGTGGTCGAGCAGACCCCCAGTCAAGCGCCGTCACGAATTTTTTAAAGTGAATTAACATAGGGTAGGTAGTATTAATGGTGTATGCTTAATGTGATGTACTCCTAATTAAATACTCCTAACTACCATTTCACATTTATTAAACACTCCTAATTGTTTTCTTTTCCAATGCAAAAGGTATCGATGGTCGAGCAGCCCCCAGTCGAGCGCCGTCGGTCGAGCATTGACTTTTTAAATATAAATTAATATAGGATATGTGGTTTTTAATGTGGTGCATTCATTAAACACACCTAAATAAATATTAAATTATATTTTTCCCGCCAATACTTCCCGCCAAAAACATTCCCGCCAAATTTTTCCCACCAATTTTTTCCCGCCAAATATTTCCCACCTAGTTTTTCCCGCCAAATATTTCCCACCTATTTTTACCCGCCAAATATTTCCCCCCAATTTTTTCCCGCCAAAATAATATACTATATATACTTACACATATATTTCTCCATTCTATTATATAAAAATATATACAACGAAATTCAATAGAAGAAACATACAAACTGTTATCATGAAGATGGCTGAATATGAAGCTTTTCCGTGTCCTTGTGGAGAAGGAAATGTAGTTTTGCGACAATCACATTGAAGTCACAGGCTTGGACAACTATACTATGCATGTCCTTTATCGAAGGTGAACAATTATAAGTGTTTGTTATTTGTGTAATATATTAAGTATATGGTCGTAAAAATAATTTTCTCTATTATTTAACAGCCTGGGTTAGAAGATCATGGATGTAAATATTTTTTATGGAAAGAGGAACGTATCCGTCTACTTATCGGTTTTCCGGTAGTTTCATCGCCTTCAACTTATATGACAGGATCCTCCATGCCACCAAGATATTCTCAGAGAACCTCAAAACCAAATTAAAATGCGTGTTGCTCAAATTGCAAGTTGTTGACTAATAAGATAAAAGTATTGGAGGCAACAATAGAAATGATGAATGATCCAGCGAACCACACATATCAATCAACTGCACTACTTCACGAGCTTTATAATGATTTGGGAAAATTACAGATCGAGTAGTTTGTAGGGTTCAATATAGTAATATTATGTTTTAGCGCTTTATAATATTATGTTTTATCGTTTCGTAATATTATGTTTTATCGCTTTGTAATATAATTTGGCGCTTTTAATTTCTTATCGCTTTGTAAGTATTTTATCTTTTTAAATGTTTATCGCTGCGTAAAAAATAACCAAGATAATAATGTAAAAAAAAATAATAAATAAAACAAAAATAAATAAATAAATAAAACGAAAAAAAAAACGCATTCCACATTTATTAAAGACATTTATTAAAAACACCTATATATATTATAATGTCTCGCTAAACCGAAGGCTGCCTTACCGAAACTTTTAATTAAAATGGTTGTCAAAAACGTAAAGGTAAATCCATGCTCTTCCAACTGTTTAGATTTCGACCTTAATGATTCATTATTTCATGATGATTTTGAACTATATGCTTTTTACAATAACGCTCAAATACCACAAAATGAATTTATCAATACGTCTCTATAAAAAAATGAACCTTTTGATATTGATTTTCAAATACAACAAAATGTATTTGTCAATACGTCTAATCTACCAAAAAATGAACCTTTTGTTAATTTTGGGCCTACATTTCCTTCAAATGATCAATTCGTACATAAATGGGAAATAAATACATTCGAGTATATGCCTTGTCCACCCGATCCCCCGATGCCTAATATCAAGATCCCGAATAACATAAGATACAACAACAATAGCTCTTGTATCCTTTATAAGGGGCAGGAATTTGATAACAAAGACTTGTGCATGTATGCAATTGGTAAAAAAGCTCTTACAGATGGGTATGAATTTAAGGTTAGAAAATCTGATAAAAGCACGTATGATGTAATTTGTAAGAATAAAGTTTGCGAATGGAAAATAGTGTCGTCTAAGTTGAAAAATAGTGTTAAATGGGAATTAGGCAAAGTTTACGATGTCCACACTTGTCCCAAAACACAATTTTTTCCTAATAACTGTAATGCAACGAAAAAAATTTTGGGACGTTTTCTCGCTCCGAAATTGAGAGATAAGAGTCGAATCTACACTCCAAAGGACATACAAGAAGATATTGCTCAAGAATTCAAAATAGACATTTCGTATAAAAAAACATGGGGTGGAAAAAACCGAGCATTGGAGTTGCTCAGTGGTGATCCTACGGAATCGTTTCACCAATTTCCGTATTATTATCATAATCTAAAGTTCGCAAATGACGGTACGGTGACTCATATTGACACCGATAATGAAGGACACTTTAAGATGTGTTTTATCGCCTTTGGTGTTGCGGTAAGTATGTGTATATTGTTTATGCGTTAAAGCACAATTTTTATATATATGTGGTATTCTATTAATGAAGAACTAATATTTTGTAAAATCAAACAGATTCAAAGTTTCTTAAACCACTTGCGACCATTGCTAATAATTGATGGAGCACATCTTAAAGGGAAGTACCTTGGAACAAATTTGCTTGCCGTTGGAATGGATGGTAATAATCAAATTGTACCAATTGCTACGGGTGTTTCTCAAGGTGAGACGGGGGAATTGTGGTCATGGTTTTTGTCGAAGTTGAAAGAATGCATAGGGGAAGTTCCAGATTTGGCTATCATATCTGATAGACATTATGCAATTGGACTTGCGTGTAAAATACTCTTCCCAAATTCATTTCATGGGTATTGTTGTAGGCATCTACTGATGAATTGCAGTTTAAACAATAGTAGAAAGCTCAGGAGTTTGTATTGGAAGACATACAAAGCTTACACTAAGGAGGATTTTCATGCGGCACTTTCTGCTATTGATGCATTTAGACCAGGTGTTGAGAAGAAAATTCGTGAAGCTGGCTTCGAGAGATGGTCTAGGGCATATTGTCCTGCTAGACGGTACAACTATATGACGTCCAACAGTGCAGAGTCGGTAAATTCACTTACAAGAGATGTCAGAAAAGTACCAATTACAATGTTATTGGAGTGGTATCGAGAGCTTTTACAAAAGTGGTATTGTGATAAACGAGAAAAATATAAAGGTAAAGATTATTTTTACTACGCTTTTATATATATATATATATATATATATATATATATATATATATATATATATTTTAATTTTTTTGTAATTATACCGGCATTCGCTTTTTAGATGCACCCGCGGGGGAGCTTAGTGATTGGTCTACTGCAAAAGTAAAAGATAGAATGTTAAAAAGCGCAACTTGGATTGTAAGAGGCATTGAAGCAGCAAAACTTTATCAGGTGGAGGATGGTCGAAGACAACATATAGTCAATCTAACCAATGGGACATGTAGTTGTTGTAAATGGCAATTTTCAGGTTTACCGTGTGGTCATGCGTTAGTGGTTGCTAGATTTCTTAAATTGTCGGATTGTAATCATTTGGCTTGGGATTGGTTTAAGAAAACCACGCTAAAAGCTACATATCAAGGGTTGGTTTATCCCATAGGGGAACCCTCGAGTTGGGAGAAACCTCATGGCCTGCAAAAAGTGAAGCCACCTAGAGCAGTTAAGAACCAATCGGGAAGACCAAAAAACAAAGATCGTATAAAATCTCAAGGAGAGGAAGCAAGCCCTGTAAGATGCGGAAGGTGCCACATTCTTGGACACACGCGACGATCATGCATGGAACCATTACCAAAGAAAAAGGTCATATATTGAATAATATTTGCATTCAAATGTGTAATCTAGTTAACTATCCAAATCTATAATCTTGTTAACTTTGAATTAAATTTACAGGAATGCGTGGGAAGCTCAAGTAGCGGACAACCGTCAAAGGCGTTTCAATATCATCCGGATTTGTCTGATAACGAAACCGAACATAATTTGTCTGATAACGATGGTACAGCTGATGACAATGAAATGGATTGGAGCATGGAACCATACAACTTGGATGAACCATAATTGATGAAAAGTAGTGACAATACTATGTATGTTTTGAATCCGGACTGCTACCTTGCTACTAAATGAAATGTTTTTTTATAATAAACTATGTACGAGAAACATTCAGGACTGCTACTTTGCAAGTGAAATTAAATGTTATGATTCGGACTTTTATTAGTAAAAAGCATGGCAAGAAAGGAAACTATGAACCTGAATTCACTAGAAATAAAAGTGGGTATACATAAACCAAAAAGTTATCCAGGAGGAAATACAAAATGTTTGGGTATACATAACCCGCAACTACATGCTACTTAACAGACAATTCCATCCCCCATTAGTGGTTACAAAGTGGGTATACATAAACCCAAAGTTATCCGGGAGGAAATACAAAAATTTTGGGTAAACATAACCCGCTACTGAAGCTGTTTTCCAGGTGATTCCATCACCCGTTACTGTTTACAAATTGTTTTCGAAGATCACATACAAAGACAATCAACCAACAGACAATCAACCAAATGTTTAGACAACGAATTGTTTTGTGGAATACGCCTTACAAGATTCAAGCAACATGTATCTTATGCTTGAAATGAAACTTGATCATCCTTTCGCGATATGCTAAGGCAGTTTGAATGGGATTTTCAACATCCAAAAGCTTACGATGTCCTAACCTGTAAACGTAAAAAAAGTTAACAAAGGAAAACTATATAACAAAAAATCAAATAATTTTACAGCGATGAATAGCGCCAAAAATCCTATACAGGCAACCCATCTACCATACAATCAAACAAATTAAGACTAATTTTTTGCACATAATAGTGAGGCTCAGTTTTCTAATGGTTCAATAGTTTCAAAAACATCAGGATATAACCGCCATGGCTGCAATACTATAAAATATAGAATTGCCACGCCAAGACACGGAAAATCACATCATTTGATTGATATCATCACAGCCTCTATCAAAGTAAGACACTTATGTTATAAGCAAGCAAGTGGAGACAGCTTAGTACTTTCAGCGTCCGCTCTAAATCCCATTGCCATGTCTATGAAATGGCTGCAAAGATTTGCACCAAACCTATTGCTATGACAGTTACATAGGAATGGGTTTTCCAGGGGAAGCTCAAAGTACCAAGGTGTGCCGAATAAATAATTATCGATTCTACACAGTTAACAAAGGAAAACTATGTACCATACAATCAAACAAATTTTGACTAATTTTTTGCACATAATAATGAGGCTCAGATCTGTATAAATCAATAGTTTCAAAAACATCAGGATATAACCGGCATGGCTGCAATAGTAATAAATATAGAATTGCCACGCCAAGACATGGAAAATCACATCATTTGATTGATTTATTAAGATATATCATCACAGCCTCTATCAAAGTAAGACACTTATGAACAAAATAGAGTTTATACATGTAAAAGAGATGGTCAAAAAAGTTAAATGTCAATATGTTATAAGCAAGCAAGTGGAGACAGCTTAGTACTTTGAGCATCCACTCGAAATCCCATTGCCATGTCTACAAAATGGCTGCAAAGATTTGCACCAAACCTATTGCTATGACAGTGACATAGGAATGGGTTTTCGAGGGGAAGCTCAAAGTACCAAGGTGTGCCGAATAAATAATTATCGATTCTACAAAAGTGTATATGTTGAATGGGATAATGAAGGAGTGTGGCCTGCCATGAACAATACACACTATATCATTATCACAATCAGCACACCTCAATTATCACGGCGCATCTTTCTAACGATGTATATGGGATCCATTTCTTAGTCACACCGAGATCCCTAAAACAATTGGTGTGCTTGATATTGATCACATTTTTCGTTAGAAAGATCAAACACACAAACGGTGTTAGGGAACTCGGTCAAACTAAGCAACGGAACCCATCTACATCGTTAGAAAGATGGGCCTTGATAATTGAGGTTTTCAAGGTGAAGTTCAATGTAGCAAGCAGCGTATGGACACATTACTCAGATGGGTGGTTTAAGTTCGTAAAAAAGTTTTTAAAAAAAGAAACATAGTTAACCCTTTCTAAGATCCCCTACTGGTCCTTTTGTCGTTTCAACTCCCTTTGTGCAATTGCCTGCACCAGGCAAATTGCTAGATTGTTGAAAAAACAAAAGGAACATTATGGGAACTTAGAAGGGTTAATTATGTTTTTTAAGATCATAAGAAAAGTTTTTTGCTAAAAAAAGAAGCATAGTTAACCCTTCTAAGTCCCCCTACAGTGCCTTTTGTCGTTTCAACTCCCTTTGATCAAAGGCATGCACCAGGCAATTTGCTAGATTGTTGAAAAAACAAAAGACACTGCATGCGAACTCAAAAGGGTTAACTATGTTGAAATTCCACACTCATCCACAATGTAATGTGTGCACCTTGTTACATCCAACTTCTAATTGAAACACTTTTATAGATTCCACACGTATAACATATTGATCCTTAACTTTCTTAACTAACTCCTTAACATATATAAACAATAGTATAATAATCACATAGATGATACAAATCTTCGAGCCAATCATGGTTCATTGGGACGGGCGTCTGCTAGGGAGAAATGATTATATACTCTCACAGAAAATATATATTCATGTGTTGCCATAGGATGCCAACCACAATGAAACATGATTGACCCGAAGATGTTAATCATCTATGTGAGTATAGAAATCAGGGGTGTATTGTTACATGCATTAGCAAGGCTCAGATCTGTAAAAAGTTTGATAAACACAAAAACATCAGGGTATAACCGCCGTGGCTGCAAAATAATGTAATAAAATTGCCATGCCAGCTGACGGCTAATCACATCAATTGCTTGATCAAATAAGATAATCATCATCACAGCCTCTTGCATGTACCAAATACACCTTTTAAAGTACACACAGCCTAAGCAAACGATTGTGTGTCCTTTCCCAAGCTTCTTTTTACATTTCCCATGCAAAAAGTACTGACTAAGTTGAGCAGCCGCAAGTCGAGCGGTGTACAGCGCCTGAGATTTGGTTCAGATTTGGTGGGGCATTGTACTTTTCTAAAAAGGTAAAGAGGGGTGGACAATTCGCTCGATTGAGTAGTTGAGCAGTCGAGCATGAGCAAAATGGGAAAAGGCACAAAATAATGACAACACATAAAAGTGACCATGGGTTCGCGCGGTAAGTATTGTGATATGCATTAGCAAGGCTCAGATCAAAACAACATCGATGTAACCACACATGGCTGCAAAATCATGCTATAAAATTGCCATGCCAAGATATGGTAAATCACATCATTTGTGTCATCAAATAAGATAGTTCGTCATCACAGCCTCCTACATATCACATCATCAGTTGCAGTCAAAAGTCTTTTTTAGTCTATTTAAAATGATAACATCTACAAATTAGGTATTGTAGATCGTGAATAATTTGTCATTCAGCAATTGTTTGCATGTGATTTTCAGATTTTCAAATGTCAGTTTTGCCAATAATATAGGTCAGGAATCAAATGTCAGATTTTCAAGTGTCATATAGTGCCAAACAGTATTTTTTTTTTGGGTAAAGGGGAGTAATCCTGCACCCTGGTAAATATATTAACCAAAAAAAATCATTTAAGTACAATGGATATGAGTGAAATCCCATATCTCAGCCCGTTACATAGGCATAAAGCTTACATAACAAGATACTACCTATTTTCTAAACAAGAAAACAAACCACTACTCTAATGATAACATATGACATAATGAAAGAAAATTACTTCCTAGGTCCTTGAAGCTTGGTGCCATACATGGCATTAAAGGCATCCAAATTCCCTGGAAAATCAGAAACCTGCTTCGCATAGTCATCGTAGTCATAGTCATCATACTCATCTTCAAACTCTTGGCCACCACCGAATAGATTAGCAGACTCATCAAATGGGTTAGCAACCACCTCATCTTCAGAATCAGACACCACGATATCTCCCACTTTAAAAAAAGGGTTAACTTTCTTAGTAGAAGAGGCGGGCGGAATACAAGAATCACTAGTTATAGGAGACACACCCGACTCCATCTCTTTCAAATCACTCACAAGGGGTTCTTGTGATGCAGTACCTGTCTTAGTAGACTTATCTTCATTAACTTCCATTGTACGACCAGAATCCACATCCTTGTTGGTGTCATTTGAAGGAATACCAAAAGCATCCGTATATTCCATATTAAGAGCATCAAACTGATTAGATGTAGAGATCTTTGTTCCACTCAAACTAGCCACATTAGAAACATTCTTCTTAGTGACTTCCACTTTCTTAGGTTCAGGGGTAGTATTTTTGGGTTGATATTGAAACTGCTTACCAACAACAGGTTTAGTAAACTCTCCTTGACCTGGAATAGTAGAACCACCTTGCTTTCCCTTCTTCTTATTATTGACCGTCTTGAAACCATCATTAACACGCTTAGCAGGCTGAGCAGGAGGTTCAACAACTTTCGGACATTCAATAAGAGTATGACCAAAAATCTTACATTTATCACAATAAGGTGGTTTCCACTCGTATTCAACCCGTATCTTCTCAATAGTCGAACCCGACCCATCAAGTAATGGTATCTAAACAGTAAGGCTGTCCCTAAGCACCTCATCCGACTTCACTTCAATCATGCATCTATCAAAACTACTACGGCCCCACGAGTCCTTGCACATTTGGCTAGTAAAAGCATCTAACCTTTTGGGCGTGCCTATCAATGTGGCAAGGAGACTAAGGCCATCATCAGAAAACATAGCAAGAGGAACCTCATGGAATTTAACCCACACCGGATGTTGGTCAAATCCTCTTTAAGTAAGTTGGTGTTCAATGTCCATGGTTTAAGAATAATAGGTACATTTCTAATCAACCAAGGACCGTTTTCAAGAACATCATCAACACCTTTCTTCGAATTGAACTTAAAGAAGAAGAACCCCTTTGCATTCATCATTACCTTTTGTATACCAAACTTAGCCCACGCATTGCGTACAAAGTAATCAACAACAGGAAAAGCAAGGCGTTGACCAAGAAAATACCCATACAAAGTATTCTCAAACCTAGTGTTCACCTCTTCAACCACTTTCATCGGGACAGAAAGATCCACACTATTAGCTTTCTTACTGACTCCAACCTACTGAAAGTTAGATGTGTGTTTCTTTGGTTCAAGAGAAGTAACACCATCATACGATGAAGAAGGTTGTTTCAAACCAACCTTCTCAATACCAACAGCCCCATGTGCATTCGTATCAACCTTATCATTAGCATTATTATGGCCATTAACATTAGAAGCCATAGGACCACTCGTATCTTGAGGAGGTTTCGAATAATAACCAATATCGTAAGCATCTCCTCTAGCTCCTTCTGGATCTGCACCTTAAGATGCTCAATAGGATTAGCCCCAGTAGAAGTAGTAGCATCCACTGTCACGGCTGGTTTTAATGGTTACCCATTGTCACCCACAAGAACAAGTTTTCCCTCAAAGATTTTGTTTTCAATAGCACGAATTTTCAATAAAGTATCATGACCCTCAGGCGTGTCATGACTAGGCGCCATGATCGGGCTTGAGCCAAGTGAAACCGGCTCCACTTGTCCATCGTAACGAGAACCGAAGCAATACCAAGAAACTCATCATTCCCACTATTAGGGTTCATCGTCGATTCCTTATTCACACCAACTTGATCGGCCAAGTTAGCTGGTGCATCAATAGTTTATAACCACTAGTTTGATCGGCCAAACTAGTAGAAGACCCCACATCTTTAGTGCCCTTACGAGCACTGTTCTTGTTGAAGAAACCTTTTTCCATCCCTCTTTAACCCTCAACCTGTCGAAACAAATCTCCCCAACCTAGTAACAATCAACCAGCGAAACGCATGCACAATAGAGAAACAAAGCGACTAATAACCCTAACTTATAAAAAGTTAGGGTTTAACCATTAACGACCAGATCCTAACCAACACCTATCATGAACACACCACTGGTTACTAGCGTTTTAATATAGTGCCAAACAGTATTGATATAGTGCCAAACAGTTTTGCCAATAATACTAGTGTTTTTGTAATATTTGTCGGTAGTCTATCTCAACATTTATGTTATAAAAAGACTCAAATGTGAATAATATAAACATCACTAAAATAAACTGAGATGTCAATAGCCACACATGTTTAATGACAAAATATGTGGGCTGTGTTTATCTACTAAAGAGGGTACACAATGTGGACTGTTAGCATGTGAGTGCCTTTTCTAGGTGTGGTTTTTCCTATTTAAGAGTGGACACACTTAATTCAGCATTAACCTACTTCACTTTATTCTAAATATGTCAAATGCTAAAAAAGTTACATTCAAGCATAATGCTGATGATAGGGAATGGTCAATCAAGGCACTAAGAGAGGTCATATTTCCTGAGATTGAAGAGAGATATGGCCCAACTGCTGAACCAAGGGACCAATTACCCGCTAAAATTCTAGAATAATTAAGACAACTAGTTTACAGCACTAAACAAGTAGAAGGTAGTAAACCACGTGGTAGTGTTAACACCAGGGGTACCACATTGCAAGAAAGGCAAGTCAGCCAATAATGATGTACCAAACCAACAAGGATCTGTTTCTAAGGGGCCGTAATTGTTTAGGATCTTGCCCAATATAGGTTTGTTTCGTCAGTTTTGCTAACATGTCTGTTCTCTAAAAGATAGTTATTTGTATAATATCCTACTTAAGTAACGCTTCAAATAAAGGTTGGAGAAAATTCACTAAATAGGCCAAAAACTAAACCATGGTCCTTTACATGGTGGTGACTTTCATTTGCCCTTTCCCATAAGAGTGTATCCAACAACCAAATGACACAATCAAACACATTTTGACTAATTATTTGTACATAATAGTGAGGCTCAGATCTGTATAAATCAATAGTTTCAAAAACATCAGGATATAATCGCCATGACTGCAATAGTATAAAGTATATAATTGCCACGCCAAGACACGGAAAATCACATCATTAGCATGATTTATTAAGATACTTATCATCACAGCCTCTTGAACACAAATGTCGCGTAATATATTGTATCAAAATAGTTCTACTAAAATAAGACACTTGTGAACGGGCTATGCTTAAGTTGATTGGGATGTGCAAGTGTCACGGGTGGCCGATTGCATATAGTGACTGTAACCGTTGTACAGACACGATCGGCAACCGGTCACTCGTGACACTTGCACATCCCAATCACTTTAAAGATAGTGTTTGTGTTTGTGTTTGTCCAGTTAACTAAGTATTCGCCTAGCATAAGTTTGTGTTTGTCCACTTGTAATGTAAAGATGGTGTTTGTTGTAATAAATGGTTATCCTACAGACGAACAAATTGATATATTTTAAGCTATTAATTGGCAATGTTAAATGACTAACCTGAATAAGAAGATGCATAGCCACACACCACAATCATCGAACAAACCACCCTGCTGGGAACATTTTCGTTTTGAACGTAATCCTGTAGGACTTAGGATCGATTCCCTTCTGCTCAAAGACCCCTACTTCTTTTAGGACTTCGGGCAGCCTTGTCTCTAAAGCATTCCTCATATCCAGATAAAAAGGACGCGATTCATTAGCAAACACAACGCCACTATCATAGAATGTGACGTTACCAGTCTGGATGTGAAACACAGCAAGAGACCAATGAACCCTAGGTTCATTTATTGGGATAAAAACACGATCAACATCAGCCCAACCAAGAGGGTATTTTTCTTTGTTGGCGTAGAACACATGCAATGATCCTCCTCGCATCAATAGTGGCAAAAAAAGCAACTAACCATTGACCAATCCATATCATCTGATCTAGTATGCCACATGTAACTGATCCACAGATCTATGTGCTGTAAGAACAATAAAAAAAACAAAACAAAAAAAAACCAAAACAAAATAGAAATAAAATAAGTAATTTATATAAAATTGAGATTTTCATTTACTCTACCTAAAAATCAATTTCAAGTGCATTTTATACAAGACATATAGAGTTTATATAATCGTGTTGAATGGGATAACGTAGTGTGGCCTCTCGTGAACAATACACACTATATCATTATCGCAAACAACACGTCTCAATTATCATAGCAGATTGATGAGTGTGTAAATACTCATCATTTTTAGTCAAATCTGAACTGCAAAACCTCTAAAAATGCTCAGAAATGCATCAAAATACTGAAAATATTCCAAAAATGCATTTTATATGTTTCAGATGCAAAATGTTCAAAAAACAAATGAAAAATGAGCAAAGTTTGCATAATTGGCAGTTTCAGTCCCCAAGTTTCAAAAGTTGTCAAAAACAGTCCCTGAGCACAAAATTTCAAAAGAAAAATCACCAAAGGTCCTTTTAAAATCACAAGTTGTCAAATTTAGTCCTTTGGTGAAAAATATTAAAAGTTTGAGAAAATTGCAAAAATGGTCCTCCAAGTTTGAAAATTGGCAGAAATGGCCCCTGGAAAATTGCAAAGTGGCAATTTTGGTCCTTATACTTTTTGAGAGTGTCAGTTTTAGTCCTTGGAGAAACTTTTCAGAATTGGCAGCCTAGGTCCTTGAAGTTTCAGAATTTACATATTGGTCCTTGTGTATTTAAGCCTTTTAACCAATTGAACCCTTGCCTTACCAAATGACCCTGCCAACCCTTTTGGACCCCCTGCATTTTGACCCCTTGCTTATTAATATCTACCCTGTCAAACCACCTGGTCAAACAAATCCCACTTGGCGCCAATAAGTCCTCCTCCTTCTCAACTGTTTCTCTGCAACTCCTTCAACACCCATTCCTCCACCTCAATATATCACTTTCCATGTCTCCTCAACCTCCACCTCCTTCCAAAACACATTAAATGATTCTCTACCCAATCACTCAACCTAAACTGCTAAAGTCCACTTTGGCGCCAAAATAATCAAACGGCCAATTTTAACTCAAAACATCCAATGGACCAAAATGATGGTGGGATCAAGTCAGAGACAAGTGGAGAGAAGTTTGGAGTATAAAAGAAAGCAAGAGAAAGAAGAAAGGAGTAGTAGATTTTAGTTTTAAATTTCCTTAATGTCGTTTTTTTTATTCAATGTCTTAATTTAGTTTAAAATCTGTAATCTTGTGTTGCTATTATTCAAACTCAACTTAATTTACCTTTGTAATCTGTTTTTAAGAAGTAATTTCAAGGTTTGGTTAAAATTAGTGATTCTGTGTTACTGTTGGAATTTTCACTTTCAAACTCTTTTGTCAAACCTTATAATAGCTTAGTTTTGATTTCCAACAAGCTTCTATAAGCTTGGTGTAGCTTTTTACAAGCTTCTATGCAAGTTGCAAACAATATTGGATAATGGTCAATAAAAGTCAACTGGAAACTCAATGGGGTTTGGTAATGGCTAATGGGAGATGCAGTGGTGATGATTGGTTAAAATAGGTTAGGATAGTGTGGAATTTGGTTTGGTATTGGCCTGCAAACAAGCTGGACTCATTTGAGTAAGTTCCTAGATTTTCATATTTCAAGCCAATATTGCAGTTATGCTATTGTATATATCTGTGGTCAAAATTGTTTTCTATGTGTTCATATAGTTGTAATGTGGTAATTAGAACTTAGTTTGATCCTTTCTGCATACTAAATCAGTTGTTTATCTTATTTTACTTCCATATCAGTTATAGCTAGGGTGTTTGGATAAGCTGCATATTATGCATTAGAGGTATGCTCAGTGATAGCATATTGTTGTTCTATGTTTGTATAGCCCTAGTATATTCATATCTGTCTTCAAATTGAGACTGCAACTATCTATAGTCAAAACTGTTTGGAATCGTCCATTTGCTTACTGTTGGGGTTTTAGCAAGTCCAAATCTTGTTTTTGTGTTTAAAATTTCATAAACTTTGCTTTTGTTAACTTCATTCCATCTCAATATATCATTTTCAGTTCAAAAATCCAGATCTAAACTCAAGAAAGTCAACAATTCAGTTTTACATTAAAAGTCAAAATTGAAAAATCTGATTTTTGGCCAACTGCAAGGATTTATCATGATCTCATCTTTGAGCCAATTTCATTGAGGTTTGGCATTTTAGAAACCTCTCCTGGTCTAGTTTCTTATGAGCATTTTTGCTTAATTTTGTCAAATTTCTAAAAGCCCCAAAAGAGCTTATCTAATTGCCACATAATCCCCTGTGCAGGGCACTGTTAACTGCACAGGGATTGTGCAGATTTTGCATAGCTTGTGTGAAGCTTAGTTTAGCTCCTCTAGGTCTGATTCTTGGTGTACAAGCTCCCACCCAGGCCTTCTTTAGAATCCAACTCTTGTTTTCCTGTTCTCAGCTTATTTGATTGCTTATTTTTCCCCTGCAAGATGGCCCTAAACTGTTTTAGACTATAAGCTCAATTCATCAAACCTATTGAGCTTGTGATCCAGAGGGTTAGGCTTGTTTAAACTTGTTCCATTCTAGTTCTCTTAGCTTATTGTAGCTTCCATATCTGTTGGGTAGCTTTTGGTGCCCATTTGCTTATCCTAAGTGCTTATTTTTAAGCACTTTGTGCATCAGTTTCAAATCTCTCCACACAACCCCTGTTTTTTATATTTTTCTTAGATTCTAAATAATATTTTAGACTTTTCCTAAAAGTTTTAGATTTTTCTAAGTTGTTTTGCTATTTTTCTTGATTTTAATTAGTTTTTAAGCCTTTTTAATTAGCTTTAAATACAAAAAATTAAGAAAAGCTTCTAAAAAATAATTTTTCATTTTTCTTAAGTTTAGATAAATATAAAAAGACAAAAAAATATTTTTCCATATTTTTCTTAGTTTAAAAAGTATTTTTTAGCATTTTAATTAGTTTTAAATAGTTTTAAATTAGTAATAAATATATAAAAAGTGTGAAAAATATATTTTCAGTTTTAAAATTAGTTTTATCATATTTTAGATTTTTCTAAATCTTAATTTTATTTTTCTAGCCTTATTTTGTATTTTCTTTTATTTTAGAGTATTATTAAATAGTTTAAATTAGTTTTTAATTAATAATAATTAATTAAATAGTTGTAAAAATAATTTTCTTTTTTTAATAATTTTCTTATATAATTAGGATTGTAAAAATGTATTTTCTATATACATAGGTATTTTCCTTCTTTATTTTCACATTTTAATTTTTATGCGCTACGTAGTTTTTAATTTAAACGTACGTCTTAGGTTTTAAACGTTCATCACTTTAAATATAGTGATAGCGTTTATTTAATATCTTTTATCTTTTTAATTTTCTTAATTTGCATTTTAGTCGCTTTTATTTATTTCCTTTTCCGTAGTGTAATATTCAAATCCTAATCTTTTCTGATCACTATCATTAGTGATCATTCTATCGTCTGAATCAGTGTTGTACACACCATTGAGTCTCCGTGGGACTTAACGACCCGGGAATTCTCTATATTCTCCTGGACTTCATTGCATTTGTGTCTGAGCAGTTTTAAGTCTGTTTAGACTTGACGGTTCAGCGCGGATCAAATTTTGGCGCCGCTGCCGGGGAGGCTTTAGCGTGTGTTTAGCCTTTTTCAGACCCACTCTTGCACATATCCCATCCTTTGTAAAAAGTTTTTTGTAAAGTTTTCAGAAAATCCAAAAAGTTCATTAACACTTTTCCTGAAGTGTTATAAACGCCAAAAATATTTTCATCCTTTGTTTTTATCATCATGTTTTTCAAAAATACCAAAAATATTCCTCTTTACCCTCTTACCTTTTTGATTCTTCATTTCTTACCCTCTGATAACCTTTGATTCTTTCTATGTCTTATCCTCACCCTCTTGGTTGTCAATGGTGTGGTGGTCCTTATAATGGTGGCAATTGCCCCAGTTGTAGCGTGGTGGAATCAGGAAACGGGTCTGTCTATAACCAGGATCCCTATTCCTACCATAACACGACTGAATTATTCCATCGGCCTACCACACCTGTGAGACTCAGCAGCTTTATCTTGTTGTGAGTACTGTGGTGGTTCACATTCCAGTTCGATTGTCAATCAGAAACACGCTTGTCTATGAGGTTCTCGATAACAATTATGACTACAACACATACCACTCACAGCCACATCATTGTATCTGTTGTGAGTATTGTGGAGGTCCTCACCCTAGCTCGGATTGTCAAACAGGGAACCCATTTCCTTGTAACAATTACGACTCTTCATTTCAAGACCAACCTCCACAATACCAAATGATTCAAGCAACTCCTCATGAAACTACGCAGACCTTCTACGAAGACTCTGAGTTATTAAAAGAACTTAAGGAGGAGTCGGCTATGTCGTCCCAAAATAATCCAAAGTCCATGGAAGCTTTGTTAGCGAAGAAGCGGTCGCTAAATTAGATTCCCAGATTGCCATTGAAAACACTGTTAGGGAATCAATTAGAATGCAAAAAGCATTCAAATCCAGCTCGCGATTCCGTTTCATTCTCGATGATGATGATGATGATGTTACCCTTGATATTAGTGAATTATGTACGATTCATCAAGTTCATCGTTGAAATTCCTTCCGTGGAAAATCGGGAGAAAAGACTATGATGGAATTACTAGCAGAAGAACAAATGTTAAGTATAAAACATATGTATGCTAGTCCTTCTAAACTCCCTCATTCTGTTGTTATCACACCCGATATTCCCACTCACTCTCTAAACATGGGGGATGAGCTTCTTAGCACTATTCCAGAAATGGAATCGTCTAGTGTTGAGAACCTTGTCCCAATCCCAAGAGAGTCACAGGGAATTTCTGATCATATGTGTGATTCTTCTTCCCCTCTTGAGTGTTCTCAAGATCATTTTGAAACTTTCTCTGATCTTAGCGAAGATTGTGCTTCATATGGAGACATCGAGTACGTTGAGGCATCACTTCCAAAATCTGATGCTGATCCCCTTCTTGAGGAGTTCTCCGGTGAACTCACTCACATCAATCCACTCTTTGATTCCGAAGCCGATCTGGGGGAAACTGAAAGTCTCCTTGATAATGATCGTTCACTCACTTCTTATCCTAACAGTCCAATAGAGAATGTTGATCACTTAGTTCCCGAAACATTCAAAGCTACTTTCACCAATCCTCTATTTGAATTCGACTATGAATTCACTTCAATTCTCGAGAATCCACTCTTTGATACTCAGATCGAGGATAGTGATGAGCCCACAATGGAGCAAGAGTTCACAAATTCACATTATGTGATTGATTCTCTTCATGAGGAGTTCTCCGGTGAACTTTCTCATATCATATCTCCGCCGGAGTATGATCGCTTGGATGGCAAAAATCATGATCGGGGGGAAAAGTTCTCAATCATGAGAATTTGTATTTCTATGACAAATTTTCCAACCCTCCCTCCCGAGATGCTTTCCAAACCTAAGAGCTCAACCGATATAATCCAAACGAGTGCAACTGCACTTGACCCTGAGGAAGATCTTATCATGATCGTTATCATGATCTTCCTTCTTTTCTTCACCTACTCGGTGACTTCCTCTCTTCTTCACTCCTTCGGGAGTGAGGACACTATCTTTGACCCCGGCATTTTCATTTATCATTTGTGAGCCGGGTCTGTCTCTCTGTATCTCGTCGGTGTGGAACTTTCACGTACTTCAATGTTTATCCAAACATCTTGAATGAAAGTCCGATGGAGATTGTTTCTTCCACTTTGCTTCCCCATGAACAAATTAATTCGGGGTCGAGTCAAGCTAGCGACTCGGGAATCAAAAACAGTAGCACGCAATATGGGTTTTCACCCATATTTCTGACTTCTTTCTATTTTCTACCACCCTAGTGTGGGGGGGTTGCCCCACATGTTGTGTATATATGCAAGTTTTTTTTAATAAAAAAATCTTCTTCTAAATAATGGCCGTAATATTTCCCTTTTACGTTCTTTGTTTCGGCATAACCGCCGGTACTTTGAATATTGAGGGCAATATTCATTTCTAAGTGTGGTGGGGAATTCTCACGAATTTTATCATATAATTATACCAATTCCCCCGTTTTTGGCCAAAATTTTTTGGAGTAAGTGTTCTACACTTACTCAGCTTGGTTATCATCCGCCATGTCTGAAGACAAAAGGATTGGCTAATCCAGAGCAAACGCTCTTGGTAAAGATTTTCAAATCCGTTTATATGGCTTGCAATTTGCCCAAAATTGTATGGTTCTCAACTCACCATATCCTAAAAAGTGAAGAGTTGGCTAGCCCGTAAGGTTATGGCTTGTGGTAAAGGCAGTGGAAAATCCATAATTGGTAATCAGCTCATCAAAGATAATATTGATAATTTATCTAAGAGTTGGCTAGTCCGTAAGGGTACGGCCGGTAAAGACAAAATCAAATCCGTTGAAAGTGGTGGTTTGCTCAAAATCACATGGTTATCAGTGTACCATGGTTCTTACTTGAACTGAAACATTTGGCTACTCCCGAAGTAATGGCTTCTGGTAAAGAGATCAAAACCATTAAGTTTTTCTCAAAAGATTGCTAGGGACTAGCAATAGTTTAGTGTGGGGATTGATGAGTGTTTAAATACTCATCATTTTAGTCAAATCAAGCGCAAAACGTCTAAAAATGCTCAGAAATGCATCAAAATACTGAAAATATTCCAAAAATGCATTTTATATGTTTCAGATGCAAAATGTTCAAAAAACAAATGAAAAATGAGCAAAGTTTGCATAATTGGCAGTTTCAGTCCCCCAAGTTTCAAAAGTTGTCAAAAACAGTCCCTGAGCACAAAATTTCAAAAGAAAAATCACCAAAGGTCCTTTTAAAATCACAAGTTGTCAAATTTAGTCCTTTGGTGAAAAATATTAAAAGTTTGAGAAAATTGCAAAAATGGTCCTCCAAGTTTGAAAATTGGCAGAAATGGCCCCTGGAAAATTGCAAAGTGGCAATTTTGGTCCTTATACTTTTTGAGAGTGTCAGTTTTAGTCCTTGGAGAAACTTTTTAGAATTGGCAGCCTAGGTCCTTGAAGTTTCAGAATTTACATATTGGTCCTTGTGTATTTAAGCCTTTTAACCAATTGAACCCTTGCCTTACCAAATGACCCTGCCAACCCTTTTGGACCCCCTGCATTTTGACCCCTTGCTTATTAATATCTACCCTGTCAAACCACCTGGTCAAACAAATCCCACTTGGCGCCAATAAGTCCTCCTCCTTCTCAACTGTTTCTCTGCAACTCCTTCAACACCCATTCCTCCACCTCAATATATCACTTTCCATGTCTCCTCAACCTCCACCTCCTTCCAAAACACATTAAATGATTCTCTACCCAATCACTCAACCTAAACTGCTAAAGTCCACTTTGGCGCCAAAATAATCAAACGGCCAATTTTAACTCAAAACATCCAATGGACCAAAATGATGGTGGGATCAAGTCAGAGACAAGTGGAGAGAAGTTTGGAGTATAAAAGAAAGCAAGAGAAAGAAGAAAGGAGTAGTAGATTTTAGTTTTAAATTTCCTTAATGTCGTTTTTTTTATTCAATGTCTTAATTTAGTTTAAAATCTGTAATCTTGTGTTGCTATTATTCAAACTCAACTTAATTTACCTTTGTAATCTGTTTTTAAGAAGTAATTTCAAGGTTTGGTTAAAATTAGTGATTCTGTGTTACTGTTGGAATTTTCACTTTCAAACTCTTTTGTCAAACCTTATAATAGCTTAGTTTTGATTTCCAACAAGCTTCTATAAGCTTGGTGTAGCTTTTTACAAGCTTCTATGCAAGTTGCAAACAATATTGGATAATGGTCAATAAAAGTCAACTGGAAACTCAATGGGGTTTGGTAATGGCTAATGGGAGATGCAGTGGTGATGATTGGTTAAAATAGGTTAGGATAGTGTGGAATTTGGTTTGGTATTGGCCTGCAAACAAGCTGGACTCATTTGAGTAAGTTCCTAGATTTTCATATTTCAAGCCAATATTGCAGTTATGCTATTGTATATATCTGTGGTCAAAATTGTTTTCTATGTGTTCATATAGTTGTAATGTGGTAATTAGAACTTAGTTTGATCCTTTCTGCATACTAAATCAGTTGTTTATCTTATTTTACTTCCATATCAGTTATAGCTAGGGTGTTTGGATAAGCTGCATATTATGCATTAGAGGTATGCTCAGTGATAGCATATTGTTGTTCTATGTTTGTATAGCCCTAGTATATTCATATCTGTCTTCAAATTGAGACTGCAACTATCTATAGTCAAAATCTGTTTGGAATCTGTCCATTTGCTTACTGTTGGGGTTTTAGCAAGTCCAAATCTTGTTTTTGTGTTTAAAATTTCATAAACTTTGCTTTTGTTAACTTCATTCCATCTCAATATATCATTTTCAGTTCAAAAATCCAGATCTAAACTCAAGAAAGTCAACAATTCAGTTTTACATTAAAAGTCAAAATTGAAAAATCTGATTTTTGGCCAACTGCAAGGATTTATCATGATCTCATCTTTGAGCCAATTTCAATGAGGTTTGGCATTTTAGAAACCTCTCCTGGTCTAGTTTCTTATGAGCATTTTTGCTTAATTTTGTCAAATTTCTAAAAGCCCCAAAAGAGCTTATCTAATTGCCACATAATCCCCTGTGCAGGGCACTGTTAACTGCACAGGGATTGTGCAGATTTTGCATAGCTTGTGTGAAGCTTAGTTTAGCTCCTCTAGGTCTGATTCTTGGTGTACAAGCTCCCACCCAGGCCTTCTTTAGAATCCAACTCTTGTTTTCCTGTTCTCAGCTTATTTGATTGCTTATTTTTCCCCTGCAAGATGGCCCCAGAAACTGTTTTTAGACTATAAGCTCAATTCATCAAACCTATTGAGCTTGTGATCCAGAGGGTTAGGCTTGTTTAAACTTGTTCCATTCTAGTTCTCTTAGCTTATTGTAGCTTCCATATCTGTTGGGTAGCTTTTGGTGCCCATTTGCTTATCCTAAGTGCTTATTTTTAAGCACTTTGTGCATCAGTTTCAAATCTCTCCACACAACCCCTGTTTTTTATATTTTTCTTAGATTCTAAATAATATTTTAGACTTTTCCTAAAAGTTTTAGATTTTTCTAAGTTGTTTTGCTATTTTTCTTGATTTTAATTAGTTTTTAAGCCTTTTTAATTAGCTTTAAATACAAAAAATTAAGAAAAGCTTCTAAAAAATAATTTTTCATTTTTCTTAAGTTTAGATAAATATAAAAAGACAAAAAAATATTTTTCCATATTTTTCTTAGTTTAAAAAGTATTTTTTAGCATTTTAATTAGTTTTAAATAGTTTTAAATTAGTAATAAATATATAAAAAGTGTGAAAAATATATTTTCAGTTTTAAAATTAGTTTTATCATATTTTAGATTTTTCTAAATCTTAATTTTATTTTTCTAGCCTTATTTTGTATTTTCTTTTATTTTAGAGTATTATTAAATAGTTTAAATTAGTTTTTAATTAATAATAATTAATTAAATAGTTGTAAAAATAATTTTCTTTTTTTAATAATTTTCTTATATAATTAGGATTGTAAAAATGTATTTTCTATATACATAGGTATTTTCCTTCTTTATTTTCACATTTTAATTTTGTACGTTACGTAGTTTTTAATTTAAACGTACGTCTTAGGTTTTAAACGTTCATCACTTTAAATATAGTGATAGCGTTTATTTAATATCTTTTATCTTTTTAATTTTCTTAATTTGCATTTTAGTCGCTTTTATTTATTTCCTTTTTCCGTAGTGTAATATTCAAATCCTAATCTTTTCTGATCACTATCATTAGTGATCATTCTATCGTCTGAATCAGTGTTGTACACACCATTGAGTCTCCGTGGGACTTAACGACCCGGGAATTCTCTATATTCTCCTGGACTTCATTGCATTTGTGTCTGAGCAGTTTTAAGTCTGTTTAGACTTGACGGTTCAGCGCGGATCACAGATATATATAAGGATCTAGATGGGTTTTATCACAAAAAACACGTCCCTACAAACATCTATGTGCTTGATCTTTATCAAAAGTTTTGGCTCTTACAAGAACGGAAGATGGTTGTCGAGTTTATATAATATTTTCTAGACAACGAGCTTCCGTTATTGAAAGAGCCAAAACTTGTGATAAAGATCAAGCACACAAATTGTACTAGGGACGGGGTTCAAATTATGCAATGGAACCCATCTAGATAATTAAATACACCCTGCCATGATAATTGAGAAAGTATGCAGAGTTTCTATTTAACAATATGCAGTTTTTCTAGTATAAAATTTACTTGATATCGATTATCAGCTACAGACAATGAAAACCAAAATATTTTATAATTCTGAGTAAAGTAAATAAAAGATATATTTACTTTACCTCATCAAGCAGCCATCATTTGCGCTTATCGTCAAGGCCAATTATAGCATCCCAAAAATAACGATCCACAGTTATTTCACCACACCAAGGAAACTTACAATTCCGCCACCCATCCATACACAGAAACCGCTCAATTTCGTATCCAAGGAAAATTCTATCGGTGTTTTGATATGGTTGATCAAGAACCTATAGACAAAACAAAATAAACATAAGTGACCATTATAAAATGATTACAATTATATAAAAAAACCTGACAGATTTTAAAACATTGTACCTCGATCCAAGGTTTGACTAATTTTAACCGTTCAACCATAATAGGATCAAGAAGATTCCTTCGATTTCTCAATTCATCAACACTAGGAACTGTTCTAGTTTTTGGGGCTTGCACAAAAGGTGACCTAATAACATCTTCAAACCTCCTCTTTTTTGTTCCACAACGTTCCAGAGCAATTTTCATGTGAGATGACTTCATGTGAGATTGGGACATTCTCAAACTCTTTTCCCTAGGCTCTTCCATAGGATGAAAAACACCATCCTTCTGTGGTGATTTGTCAAAATCTTCCTGTGATGATGGAAGATTAAGCAATTGGGAATCAAACAACTTCATAAAATCATTAACTTCACTGCAATACTCGTCAGCAAGATCAAGTCACTGTCAATGAAATGTCACAATTGCATTATGGATTGGAGCATGAAACCTATAATGTGTCGACAGAAAATTTGACACATTATCAAGAATACATATAATCTACAAGCAAATTTACCTTTTCAACACCGGATGGGATAACTTTGTCTTGTTGTTTGGGTTTATAAGTATAAAACTGCACACAAAAGAATTTACCACGTATTAGTAGACAGAACTAAAAGATATACACAAAGAATATACCACATATTATAGCATCGAAAATGCAAATTTACAATTATAATACTGATTTAATTACCTTTTCATAAGTCCTTGTTGACTTTCTCCTCCTGTTCTCTTTTACAAGTGTAAAACTGCATACCAAATTTGTTTACCAAATATTATCATACAAAAATTAATTAAATTACAAGTACATTTATAAAATGAATAACTAACCTTCTCATAGGTATCTTTGTTGACTTGGTCTCTTCTTTTTGAAATGATCTGCAAATGAAAGTAATTTGGAACAAAACATGCCTATTAGTGTATACCATGATAACTGTTTAAAAATAAAATATATTGGACAAAAATCACAAAGGTAAAACATTAACCTCAACTATACTCTCAAGTTTCGATGCGCGAGCATCCAAAGACTTAAGAACAGCCTGAAGAGCAACAACATCTACCTCTACACGAGTACTCTCTACTTCACAATCCTCTAGACTGGTTATTTTCTTAGGCGTGCGTGCAGCAGCAGCCTTTGCTTTCTGAAAATACTCTTCATAAAGCCCCCCCCCCCCCCTTACAACAGGCGGCGCTCTAGGGGTATACCACCTAAAAAATTCTTCACTTTCTGTATACCATCGCGACTCTGCCTCAACTCTAGCTGGGAAGACAGTGTAGTTTGGTGTAGAGCCCTAACAAATAATATAGGTATTAGTTTTTACAAGGACCAGAGATATAATAAATAAACACTTGAACATTAGTTTTTACCTTAGCAAAAAGCTTGTCGAAATTATCGGATTTACCAAATGATTTGTGTTTAGACCATGCAAGTGCTCTTGGGATAACCCCTGGATCCTTCTTCCACCACTGATTACTTTTATCAGAAAGCTCTATAATCCATGTCTTGAAAACAGAAAAACGAAATCCTTATAAGTTACAAGGTCCAGGAAGATAATAAATAAGCATTTAAATAAACATCTGGAAATTGTGTTAGTACTAACCTTGAAAGCACAAATGAATCCTGACAAACAGAAGGTAGGAACATCCTTGGATTTTTTACAAGCAAATGTTTGACTGTAACCCGGTCGATGCTCAGAAGCGACATTTCTGATTGACGCATACAACTGCCTCCAAACATGCTCTCCCCATTGAAATGCATTGAATTCATCTAGACCCTCAACCATCCTAAGCAACATATCATCAATGACAGCAGACAACTCTTTACCCATGAAAATAACCTCCAATGTTAGCAGCAGACAAACCCGTAAAGCGTCTTCATCCGACAGATTTAAGAAAATATCTTCATCCTCAATAACCGATAGAAGATCAATGTTTTTAACATAATGCCCTATCTTATCTGGAAAAACATGATCACGGAAAGGGATATCACCACTTCTCCATTTCCTAAAGCTTAGAATACCAAATGTGAACCCAGTTACCAGACAGAATTCACGCCGACCAAAGGCAAAAGTATGTCCATTCACACAGTAAACCAATGGAATATCATAGCTATCATCATATTGGCGGACTTGTTTCTGAAGCATACAACGCACCAGCTCTTCCTCGTTATCTAGATAAGTCAGATCCAGCCAAGGTCCGAAACATGAGGCCTTGAACATTGTAAGACGCGGTTGGTCTAATCTATCTTTCAGAAGTAACAAATAATTCAGTTTACTTCTTACAATAACTTTCGCATCATAGTCCTACAAAAAAGAAGTAATAAAAAATGAAAAAAATTAACAATTGATCCGACTTGTGAACCATATAACATTTAGACTTAAGATCACACACCAACATTTCTTACACACTTATATTTATTAGTTATAAATAGGCATATAAGCAGTAACACCCATAATAATCACTTAACAATAACAAGTAACCAATTAAATGGTAGATCGAGAAACGTACAAATACCCTTGAAAACCCTAAATCGCAATTACATAATCCATAGTAACACAAAAAAACCCTAAAAACAGTTAAATAAATTCAAGAAACCTAATGAACATACAAACAAAACATACACGCACTTATTTTGATTAGAAACCATGAAAAACCCTATAAATTAACGTACAAATGCCCTTGAAAACCCTAAATCGCAATTACATAATCCATAGTAACACAAAAAAAAACCCTAAAAACAGTTAAAAAAATTCAAGAAACCTAATGAACATACAAACAAAACATACACGCACTTATTTTGATTAGAAACCATGAAAACCCCTATAAATTAACGTACAGATACCCTTGAAAACCCTAAATCGCAATTAAACTAAAGCCTAAAAAAATTAAACTAAAGAAACCTAATGAACATACAAATAAGCTGAAAAACCCTAAAAACAAAATATAAACGCACTTATTTTGATTAAAAACTGAGAAACCATGAAAACCCCTATAAATTAACATACAAAAGATAACGAAAAATAACTTACATATTCAGTTAACCACTTAAGAATTAACAACTTACTTACATAAAATACCCAGTTAAGCACTAAATAACCACTCACCATATCTGAGAACTGGGGAAGCGAAGATCAAGAAGTTATCAACACTCGGCAGTGGCAGAACAAGCGACGATCATGAAGAACACACAATCAAGGAGGCGATCATCTATGTGTGTTTGTGTGTGTTTTTCTTTTATTTTTTTGAATTAACAAAAGTAAAAATTCAATTTTAAAATTAAAGTACACACAATCTAAGCAAAAGATTGTGTGTACTTTCCCATGATCCTTTTTACATTTTCAACGCAAATAGTACTGACGAAGTCGAGTAGCCGCAAGTCGAGCGCCGTCAGTCGAAAGACTGACTTATACGAAAAGACAAAAAGGGTGTACAGTAACAAATATTTGGTGCAGATTTTGTGGGCCACCAAATATTAATAAAAGGTACAAGTGGTAGGACACATGGTAGAAATCTAATGGGGTTGAGCAGTCGAGCATGACCAAAATGAGAAAGAAGACATGAAAGTGACCACAAAAGGGACCATGGTTGACTTTTTGGCCTAGTTTGAGAATTTGCTCTAAATAAATTTAGAGACGTGTTAAGGACAAGTTAAAAGTCATGGATGGTGATATATAATTGTCCTAGCTTTAATAATGACAAATTAGATCATATTTTCTATGTTAGTGTTCAGCAATTCTTATGATGTGATTTGAAGTTATGATTATCAAGTTTGTACCATTTGGAAAACTAACTCTTGTTTTCTTTTTGATTAGCTAAGTAATAGTTGTTACAATTGTTTGTCAAAACAATTGTGGTGCTCAAAGTTGAAAAATGAAATAAACTACTATTCTTAACATTACAGTTTTGTTACGGCTAATTACTTGACTATGGTTGTGTTTGGTGTGGGTCTTATAGGAGCTTAAGTTTTTAAAATAAGTTTTGTTTGTTATGGAGGCTTATGAAAACTTTTATAAGCCATAAGCTCAAGCCAGTTGCAACAAGCTTATAGAGGCTTATGGTTAATCAATATAATTAAATACTCTTCAAAATGTAGTGGATTATCACGCAAAAGCTAGAAATATATCAGAATTTAATTTGATGTATTTTTAAATGAATTTATATTAATAAATTTTAACTCCAACTAATTCGTCAAACAATTTATATAAATATAAACTCCAGCTTGCAGCTTATGATATAAGCTCAAACATCACTCCGCTTCAGGTTGATTTGCTAAACATACCTTATATATTTTGGTTGTCATATTTTATGAATTTTTCTAAGGAGGTGTTCATCTAATTATAAATTGAGATTAGTGTTTATGTTATATAAGTGGCTTAAATAGTAAGGCTTGGATCAAGTGGTTAAACGCTTGCTTTTGGAGACAGAGGTAAAGGGTTTGATCCATACTCCTTGCAAGGCTAGAGGTCGTTTTTCTTTGGTAGAACCGAAAGCAGATTGGGAATAAGTGAAATTTTTTTCAATTGAATTGGATGATAGTAGATTGGGAATAAGTGGAACTTTTTTTTTTAATTTTTTTACTGTTTACATCATGAACAAATATATTAGACTGGTTCATCATGTGTTTTTTTGATATGGTAACTCATTTTGTGTGCACTGTAATTTTTTGGCTCTTTAATCTAACCTACATAATTTGAAAATGGTGATAATATTTTAGAAAGAGGATGATGATGGTGTTTGATTGAGATTATGTTTTTTTGTGGATGAGTTTATGAGATTTGAGAATAATGATGGTGTTAATTTTATAGAGAGAAACAAAAATTTAGAGAGAGAAGCAGGAAAAAGAGATAAAGGGAGGGTGGTGGTAGTGATGGTATAATTTTATTGATTAAATACACCGTTAGTCCCTAAGGTTGTACCAGTCTTACCACCAAAAATGAAATGACCATTTTGCTCTCATGTGCAAGGCACATGGGGAAATTAACAAACGTTGATTAACGGAAAATTGGTCAAGGGACTTGTTTAGAGTATAAAACCCATGTTTTGGACATCCAGCGATGAAAAAGGCAAGATTTGTCCCAATGTGATGCGCAGATACAAGTTTAAGGACGAACGGTGTATTTTAATCAAAATATTTTCATATTTCGTGTCGCTTTATACCATGCTTTAAAAACACATAAGCCTCGTCTTATAGCTTTTAAAAGGCCACAACACACCTCACGACTATTTATAACAACCAAATATGCTCATTTTGACCAAACTCGTACTATGGAAATTTATTATTGTAAAGTCACAAAGTCGTTATAGTCATTTTCAAATAATTTTGTTACTTTATGTCCCTCATATTAATTACGCGTGACGTTTTTTATAATATATCATGAACAACCATTTGCTAACGTCATGTGACTACTTGTGTCGTCAAAAGGACAAATAAGAAAGGAGAATATGCAAATAACGTTTTCTTGGGTTAACCGAGAAAGCAATCAAGTAGCTTATTGGGTTGCTCGTCATGCGCTTTCTTTTACTCTAGGGTTTAGTTGGGATGTCTTTTTCCCCGAAGAACTTACCTCGCTTTCGAGGAGTAATTTGTATGGATGTTAAGTTTTTTTAAAATGCATGCTTTCGTTCAAAAAAAAAAAAAAAAAAAAAAAAAAATTATAATCTACGATCTAGCATTAAAACATGTTCACTTGGTTTTTTTCGTTTTTTTCCCACAACAGCGGCATTAAATAAAAACTAGAAAACCAAAAATTACAAAAAAAAATAGTTGTCAATAGGATTTCCTAACCATCCTATCCAACTTTATCTAAACCTAGGATTTCTAGATAAATTCCACAAAAACAAAAGATGAACGAAAGAATCCCGTATATTCGCCTTCTTAGGCTTAGTCATCGAAAAGATCCAATCATTACGAAAATTCCATATTGACCACATCATCGTAGCAGCAACCCCTTCAAGAATAAGCCTCGCATTCTTCGACACATGAGCAACACCTTCTCGATTTGACTCGTCAGAGTTGTGACAAGCTTAAATAATTGACTAATTTTTATCTTGGAAATTTTGGTAAACTTTCTTAGGCTACCCCAACGCTTCTATGTGAGTCATTGGGAAACAAATATTGATGTGTGAACTCCATTGGAAGTGTGGTGTGAGAGATCGACAAAGAACAGAGAAGAAAGAAAAAAAAAGTAAACTCCATTGGAAGTGTGATGTGGATAACTAAAAAAGCTAAGGGCATTTCGTTACATACTATTTATTGAACTAGGTTCCTCTGTTCAACATGTCTCGAAATCTTTGAAGCGAATCAAGTCTTTGTAACTTCAATTGTTGCTTAAACCTCTTAATGAAATCATCCGCTTTCGCATCCACGCATTCATGTTTCACTCCGGCTGATGCTCTCATTGTCGCAGGTCGCCTTTGATCAACATCCTCTTCATCGTCGTTTGATTCTATTGCCCTCTTCTCGCTACTCGATTTTGTTAAATGGCTAGTTGATCTCTTTGTCAAATTCATGTCGGACTTTCCTGACACTACAACAAATATACAAATATCACACATTATATTGTCTCTAAAAAATCAATATTTTTTACATTGTTGACACTTAGACTCGATGTAGTAGCACTGACGGAGCTTGACCAAGTTTATTGAAGGGGCCGAAATACATTTTTATTTTATTTATTTATCTTTTTTTTTTTTGGGGGTGGGGCACCACCCGTGCTAGCGCTTAATAAGCTCTGTTGATACGTAGTGGTGACCAACATCACCACCGTTAACTAAACGCGACATCACATTTCACTCCACGACCAACATCACTACCGACAAAGTCTGATAAGACCTTCGACTTCATCACTCAAACATACATCACTTAAACACAAAAAAATGCCCCATAATATACGCACACACACAAAAATAAAGAAAAAGAAGTCGGACGTTCGACCTATATATGCTCAAAATCAACCATCGACGCGTCGTTGGCTAGAGGTTTTTCAAGATGCTCTATAACACTTAGCCTTATAACCGCATAAGAAACCTCATAAGATATAATAAACCAATTAAGTGACCTTAAGTTCATAAATTTATAGCGCTAGAAAAGTGTAACAAGTAAAAAGAAACTTTATGTATTTGCAAAAAAAGTAAAGAAATTTGAAATGGTCTTTGTAACATTAATTTCTTCGCACATTGTAAGTTTGAGAAAACACGTTTCTGAAAAAGAAGAAAAAGAAAAGTGTGATAAGATATAAAAGCTTGTTTACATGTAAAACCCCATTTTTGATGCTTTTTCTTTCCTTTTTCGTACCATATTACTAGTAATTTTTTTCACAAAGGAAAAGATTTTACTGTTGTGAATATGTCAAGAAAATACTTACCATAGCGCGAATTATCACTTGTGACATTATGGTCTTCAACTACGCCATGATCCGGGGGCACGTCAAAATGTTCATCTTGTCTAGTGAAAGTGTCATCAGGAGGAGAATCGGATTTGAAAGGCGAAGTGAGTTTAAAAGACCTGCCACGGTCCAAAAACGAAGGAGCTCTAGTGAGCTCCTTCGTTGTATTAACTTGTTTAGAGTCAGTTAACTCACTAGCTGAGTTAACTTGCTCTGACACAGTTCTAGAAAAAGTACTTGTAATAGACTTAACTCGTTGCAAAAGAGATGATCCTCCTCGACTAAGTTGATTCACCGAGCTATCCTCCATTGGTTCATAATGATCATCACCTATATAGTGATCATGAGAATCTTGTGTAGTAGTAGTACTATAAAAAGATGACAAATTCACACTTTTGACTCGTTCCAACATCGAAGGAGATCGAGTAAGCTGCCTTGGTGAATTTCCATGATGATGATTATTGCTAAAGTTTGAAGCTATGAAGATAATTGCTATCATGAGATTAAGAACACAAAAAAGAATAGTTGGTGTGGACCAATTAGCTATGTTAGTCCATATTGAAGCAATAGCCATTGATGCACCACCACCAAGCATTTCACTATGTGGTTTTCTGTTGGTATAGAATATGAAGATGGAAATGAAAATGAAAGATTTTGTTTTTATATATACAAATCTTTTGGTAGGCCTATATGGTTATGGCCGAAATTCAAACTTTGATAATTTTTAGAATTTATATTATAAATTGATTCGTTAGAGGGTAAATTACCAAAAATAATGAGATATTTTAAAAATTTTATACTATAACCTTTTATGCTAAAAAGGTACGTGTCCACCCTGCCTCCACCTGTCATAAATAAATAAAGAGACGTGTTAAAGACAAGTTAAAAGTCATGGTTGGTGATATAAAGATTCGTTAGAGGGTAAATTATCCTTGCTTTAATAAAGACAAATTAGATCATATTTTCTATGTTAATGTTTAGCAATTCTTATGATGTGATTTGAAGTTATGATTATCAAGTTTGTAGCATTTGGAAAACTAACTCTTGTCGATAAGTAATAGTTGTTATTTGTCAAAACAAGTGTGGTGCTCTAAGTTGAAAAATGAAATAAACGACTATTATTAACATTACAATTTTGTTAGGGCTAATTACTTGACTATGATTGTGTTTGGTATAGATAGGCGTTTACGTTTTTAAAATAAGCTTTGTTTTTCATAAAAGCTTATGAAAAATTATATAAGCCATAAACCTCCAGTTGAAACAGGCTTATGAGGGTTATAGTTAATCAAATTACTTAATACTCATCAAAATGTAGTGGAATATCACGTAAAAGCTGGAAATATTTCTGAATTTAATTTGATGTATTTTTATGCGAATTCACATTAATAAGTTTCAACTCCAACTAATTCGTTAAACAATTTTACATAAATATGAACTCCAGTTTTCAACTTATAGTATAAAGCTCCTCCAGGTTCAGTCTCACTTTTGCCTGTTACGTCAAATACATATACCTTATATATTTTGGTTGTCATATTCTATGGATTTTTCTATGGAGGTATTCGGCTAAACTTATAAATTGATATTAGTGTTTATGTTATATAAGCAGCTTATGGCTTAGGTATTAAAAGCTAATGAGCTTATTGTAAGTGCTTCAATTGGCTTATGTTCAATAAGCTAATAAATTTGAGTATCGCGATAAATTCGAGTATTTGGTTTAGGTTTTTGAGAACTTTTTTATTTTAAGTTGTGATTGTGTTTTAAAATTTAAAGTAATACATATATAGTAGTTTTAAGAGTGTCATCATGATGGTAACAAACTAGCAATAATAAAAACAAAATTAAGATGATATTCTAGGAAGACTAAAAACTCTTGTCATTTGTCAACCTTGTGAAATGCATGGTTTGTATTGCTTATCCAATTCTTTTTCTTTTTTAATGATGAAGGACAACACATTTTCTTTATTCAATTACTACCATTTTTGTTATAGTTATTATCAATACACATAGGACGCATATCATGTTGTTAAATGTTAGTTTTGGAGTTTTTTGTCTTGTCAAAAGGAATATAAGATCTCAACTATAAAAAGGTATTAACAAGTTTCTAGAAAAGCAGTAGCATAATATCAAAACTAAATTATTAACCTGCAAAAAAATCAGCACATAAATCATGCAAGTAGTTTATCATTTAATCCCTTCTAGTATTATTGTTTATCATACGAATATTTGCACAAAGCGGCGATATATAATTGCAATAATTATATTTGCAAATTTGTGAGTCTGATGTGACTTTTGATGCAAACTTACGAATTTAATTTATAGTTATTACGAAGGAAAAAAAACTATGAGTTATAAACAAAAAATTACAAAAATTTGAGAATTAAACAATATTTAAACTATCAATTTACTGGTTGATATTATTACTATTTTTAATCAAATGTACTTTGGATATAACACATTACTTGTTTTTAAGTTTTAAGTTTTATAAATTTAAAAAAAAAATTATTTGTATTTTATATATAGTATATAAATTGTTATTTAACATTTTTAAAATAATTTTTCACTCTTTAAAAGTAATAAAATAATTTGAATTTTGTATTATTTCTCACTTAAATTAATATTTGTAAAACTAAATAAGATACTATTTAATTGTCTTGAAAAAATGTCATCTTCTTTTATTTTACTTTTAGTGAAGTTAGTTGTGATTAATGTGTTTTCTAAGTTAGCTATGAATACTTTTGGTGAAGTTAGATGTGTTTTTTAAAGGGTTTATAGACAGATAGGTTACCAAACTTTTCAACTTTATTCGCTTAAGTTATCAACTTTCTTTTTGTGCAAACAGGGTATTGGACTACACGGAGTTGACATTCAGGTTACTGAATTTGTAAAATGAGACATTTAGGTTACTTAACTTACCTAAAAAAATGCATTTGGGTTACTTAACTTACATAAAAAAAATGCATTTGGGTTACTTTGTTTACACTGAAAAATAGAGGTTGAATGCTTAACTAAAGTTCAGTAACATAAGTGAACAAAATGAAAGTTTGGTAACTTAAGCGAACAAAGTGAGAAAGTTAGGTAACCTGTATGATATAAAACCCTTTTTTAAATAGCCAAAGGTCTTTTTAAAAACAGTTTTTTTTAGATATTTTAACGTAAATGTATACTATGTTTACATTTTATCTTTTAAGCGGGATCGGATAGTGTTGCATCGTGACAATGGTTTTAAAAGGCGCGTCATGACTTATGGCGGTGTTAAGGCGTCGTTAAAACGTGAGGAGGGACCTTCATGTTACGAAATAGATTAAGGCGTCGACTTTAAGCGTGGCATAAGATGAGGCGGGAAAATGCGCGATAAGACGCGTTAAAGCATTAGGCATGGCGAGTCCTTTTTATTCAACTCTGCTAAAATAAAAAATGAGTATTATTACATGTAAGGGATAGTTTTTTAACCTTATTCATTATATACAATGCTTTTTGTAAATTGGATATGCATTAAATATGATATAAATATATAAATATTTCATATTTAACGTCACTCTATATTACGCTTTAAAAACAAAAAAGTTTCACTTAAACAACTAAAACGTGAGATTTCGTCATACCGACACTCTACATTTTACGCTATTTATAACTTTTGATCGTGACTCTTCAACCAAATATGCTCATTTTGACCAAACACATACTATGGAAATTTATCATTGTAAAGTCACAAAGTCGTTATGGTCATTTTCAAATAATTTTTGTTACTTTATGTCTATCATATTAATTACGCTTTTCATGTTCAAGTTGAACATAATAGCAAACACATCCATAACGTTATAACGGGGCGTTAGTGTGCATTTAACGCCGTTAACGGGCGTTAGACCCTTGGACCTCCGGCGTTAATCAGGCGTTAAGGGACCAATTTTATGTGGACAACGGGCGTTAAAGGGGTTTAAAAAAAATTACAAAATCATCCCCTCAACGGCTAGTGACCGTTAATTGTTTTTTAAAAAATTTACAAAAAACCCCCTAACGGCTAGTTTTAATAAAATAAAAAAAAAATCAAAAACATTTTTTTACCACTATAAATACCCAACTAAAACACCATTTTTTTCACACTTCCACTACTCAATCTTCTCAATCTTCAATCTTTCATTCACTGAAAAAAAAATGTCGGGAGGCAACGATGATACATTCTTCAATCTTCTCGGTGGTGGGTGGAATACCTCAAACCCGGGTTCATCATCTAACCCGAACGCGGGTTCATCTTCAAACCCCAACATGTCTCTTCCCAACCCACTAGGCTTCTCGAGCCAAGAAATGTGGCAACAACATCAACAATATATGTATTGGCAACAACAAAGCCAACAAAGCACCTTAAACTCCGACTTTCAAAATCTACAATTCTCACAACATTCACAAACTGAAACACATGATGATCCTGAGACACCCACGTCTCCTCCAAAAAAATCCAAATGTCGTGTTAAACGAAAGTCAAAGAAATCCAAAGACCCCGAGCCCGAACCAATCGATGATGATGAAGAAGAATTCGCTACTGGGCGTTGGACTCCAGCAGAGGAAGAATTACTTGCAAGGTATTACATAGCTGTTACGGAGGATCCAAAAGTTGGGCGTGCACAACCCAAAGATACGTTTTGGTATCGGGTCACAAATTAGTTCAATAGACTCAACCTTCAACGGCGCAACAAGGATATGATGTCAAGCAAGTGGAAAACGTTGAACGCCTGTTGCACAAAGTTCAACTATTTTTACAAACGTGCGCAACGGGAACAACAAGGATATGATGTCGTTGGATTCTACTGCCCTCTTCTCACTACTCGATTTTGTTAAATGGCTAGTTGATCTCTTTGTCAAATTCAAGTCGGACTTTCCTGACACTACAACAAATATACAAATATTACACATTATATTCTCTAAAAAAATCAATATTTTTTACATTTTTGACACTTAGACTCGTTGCGGTGGTCACATCACATTTTCACTCCACGACCAACATCATCACTGACAAAGTGTAATAAGACCATCAACTTCACCACTCAAACACACATCACTTAAACACAAATATGCTCCACAATATACTCACACACACAAAAATAAAGAAAAAGAAACCGGTCGTTCAACCGACTTGTGCTCAAAATCAACCATCGACAAGCCGTAGGGTTAGAGGTTTTTTAAGGTGCTCTATTACACTTAGCCTTATAACCGTATAAGAAATCTCATAAGATATAATAAATCAATTAATTGAGCTTAAGTTTCTCAAAGTATTTCAATGTTGGTGATACGCGTACAACGCGCGTTCGGGGTTAAATGAAACTTCCTTTTCTTCTAGCAAGTTTTTCAACCACCTAGGCAGTGAACTTAATCGTTGTAGTGTAGTATTAGGGTAAGCCTCGGGGATTGATATCGTTCTCTAGGGGAATAGGAATGCTAGTTAGAAATTACTACGCTAAGGTTGGGGTTGAGGAAGATTATTTTTTATCTTTTTATATTTTTTTAGAAAATTGAAAGGTACGAATCTCGGGGTATTGGATTTGGGGGTGGTATTTCTACCAATTACTCTACTATTATCTAATCTAATTAGCTAAGCTAAGGGGTAGTCTATGTCTAATCGATGTGTGCTCGTATGATGATTAAAAATGTGTTTACCTAAATGCTATTACTCCCTAGTTATCTCCTATTGATGGTTGAATTGTCACGTCCTTATTCTTAACGCGTTGTGTCTTCTAAGGTCGTAGGGTATGCTTTCTTCCCTAACTCTTTGAGACTACCTTAAGGTTATTGCCTACAAAATCTCTAGGATTCATAAACTAACTCTAAGGTTATCTTTGGATTTTTAGCGTACAACAACTCTAGGCGATTATAAACTAATGTTCACAAAGATTACTCAAGCATTAAAAACACAACGATGACCTATTGAAATCCTAGGCCAATTACAATTAAGATAAGAGACAACCAATCAATATTCAATACCTAGGTTTCATAGATCTAAGCAAACACACAAATAAATTAGCCGGACATGGTGAACATGCAAGCATACACACATACAATTGAAGATATAATTGAATCAATGAAGTAAATTACTTATCTTGTTGTAAAATAGGGTATGAGAACCCTAAGATACTGCCCAAGACAGCCAAAAATCGTTATTAGGTTTTACTCCACAAAAACTACCTCTCTAAAAAGTCTGAAAATCGAATTCTATATATAGAGTTACAACTGCGACGGCGTCACTATTTAATGTTGACGCCGTCAGATCACCGTTATTAGGGTTTCTTCTTGGCCAAGTTAACATTGTGACGGCATCACGTTGGGGTTGTGACGCCGTCGCCTTCATCTTCTGACGCCGTCGGAATCTTAATCTAGGTCGTCTGAGTTGTGACGCCCTACTCATTAAAGTCTGACGCCGTCAGTTACAAAATAGCAATTTCACTCCTGTACCGTCGCAATTAGAGCGACGGTGTCGCCTTTTATTTGTGACGCCGTCGGGTGCGTTTCCAGCTGCTTGAGTGTCTTGATCTTGACTTTAGCCATTTTCTTCACATATTCATGCCTTTTCGTCCAAATAAGTGTCATTCCAGCAATTTACCTTCAAGATACCTAAAAAGTGAAAAGGAACGAAATTAAGCAGTAACGGATATAAAAGTGGTCGATTAAGGGCTTAAATGACCCTTCAAAAGTGTACCTTTTAAATCCTTATCAGTTGGCATATATTACCGCTAGAAAAGTGTAACAAGTAAAAAATAAATGGAGGTGATTTATCTACCGAAAAAATTGATCAATCCACAGCACACTAAACTGAAATTACATTTCTACCCTTTGCTTTTACTTACCGTTATTCTACACTTTTGATCCTTAACCGTGTTTTATTTTTTTCTTCATAATACGCAGCAATCATCATTTCTTCCACCATCGAAGGAGATCGAGTAAGCTGCCTAGGTGAATTACCATGATGATGATTATTGCTAAAGTTTGAAGCTATGAAGATAATTGCTATCATGAGATTAAGAACACAAAAAAGAATAGTGGGTGTGGACCAATTAGCTATGTTAGTCCATATTGAAGCAATAGCCATTGATGCACCACCACCAAGCATTTCACTATGTCTGGTTTTATGTTGGTATGGAATATGAAGATGGAAATGAAAATGAAAGATTTTGTTTTTATATATACGAGTCTTTTGATAGGCAGATATGGTCATAAAGAGATAAAGAGGGTTGAGGAAAAAAAGTTATGACCGAAATTGCAAACTTTGATAAATTTTAGAAATTATATTATAAATCGATTCGTTAAAGGGCAACTTATAAAAATAATCAGATATTTAAAAGAATGGACATTTGCATATATATTCTTTCAAAGATACAAAATTGCATATATATCCAAAACATGCATAACATGTGCATCAAAAACTTTTACGAAGTATATATATGCAATTAGTCATATTTGAAAGGATATATATGCAATTCTCCTTTTAATAAATTTACACTATATTTTTTTATGCTAAGAGAGCACGTGTGCTCCTGCCTCCTCCTGTCTCCGTCTCTAGTCATAAATAAATAAAACGACTTGTTAAGGACAAGTTAAAAGTCATGGTTGGTGATATATGTTGGAAAATTTAGTGCACTTGTGGGATTAGTTCACACCTGGTTTTGGGTAAGGAGGTACAGAGTGTACACCCATGAGGTCCCTGAATACCCTGACTCAATAGTGGTTTGTCTTGGTAGTATTGGTTACTCTGATAATGTAGTAACGATGGTTCCTACTTGGTAGTGTTATGGTTCCCTACTTGCTAGTGTAATGGTTCCTGCGGTAGTGTATGGTTCCTGCGCTAGTGTAATGGTTCCCTTGGTAGTGTTGCAGTGATTATTTTGTAACAGGTTTGACTCATTCAATTGGTTGTTATGACTGCTTTATGACCACATTTAATTGGTCATGTAACCACTATTCCTATGATAATGGAGTCTTATTATGAGTGATTAATTGGCCGTTAATCATCCAATAGTTCCATTAATTAGGAGTGAGTATTCTCTACTATAAATAGAGATGGTTTTCATCAGCATGAAAGACTGAAAAACATAGTGATATCATGAGAAACAAACATATAACATAAACACTTATAAGCGCAAGGGTTATTGAATTGTGCCTAATTCTATAACTAACATTTGGTCTTATCCCAAGTAGATATTCGTGTAACCCAGGCATTAGGGTCGAATAGTTTACTTTGGAAAGTGATTACACGATTCCAAGTGATATCCGGTAACCACCTAGTGGTATTTTCAGTTGCTACTGATTGTCTTAACCACGGGAATTACCACCAACAATCAAAGTAAACTATTTGTGATAATCAATGGCTGCTGCTGCAATGAAACACATGGCTTCAAACTTTGCCAAGCTGGACAAGTTTGAAGGGGTGGACTTTAGAAGATGGCAGAAGAAGATGCCCTTCTTGCTGTCAAGTATGAGTGTGGTCTATGTGCTAACCACTCCTATTCCTGATGATGGGGATGATGCTACAGTGGAGCAGATTAGGAGAAGGAGCAAATGGGAGAATGATGACTACATTTGCAGAGGTCTAATTCTCAATGGTATGTCTGATTCTCTATTTGACATTTATCAGAACTTTGAATCTTCCAAAGAACTGTGGAATTCCTTGGATGCCAAATATATGGCTGAGGATGCATCAAGTAAGAAGTTCCTTGTAAGTAATTTCACAAATTACAAAATGATTGATTCAAGACCAGTTATGGAACAATACAATGAACTTCTTGGTATACTTGGAAGGTTAACACAACACAATATGCACATGGATGAGGCTATTTCAGTCTCTTGTGTCATAGATAAACTTCCCCCTTCTTGGAAAGATTTCAAGCATACCTTGAAACATAAGAAGGAGGAGTTAACTCTGGTTGAGTTGGGCAATCATCTGCGCATTAAGGAATCTCTCAAGGTGCAGGATAATGACAAGCCAAAGAGTGGCAATGCTACTGGTGCATCTGTTGTCAATATGGTGGAGCATAACAACTCCACCAGGTACAATGACAACAAAGGCAAACGCAAATATCATGACAATACAAGGGCAGATCCTAACAAAAAGGTAACACCTACTTGTTGGAAATGTGGCAAATCTGGTCACATTAAAAGGGATTGCAAGGGTGTTAAGGTTGGTGGTAAAGCCAAGGATTAGGCACTAATGGTTCAGGAGTGGTGGTTCACCAACTCCGAAGGTCGAATATGTTTAATAAGTCTTTTCAGATTTATTATGTTACATATGTATCTGAATATTTTTATGTGCATGATGATGATGTTGCGTGGTGGGTTGACTCACGGTGCAGCAGTTCATGTGTGCAAAGATAGAAGTTGGTTCAAGACTTATGAGTCACTGAACAATGGTTCTATTCTTCACATGGGAAATGAGTCAACGACCTTGGTGCATGGTCGTGGTTGTGTAGATCTTAGATTTAGTTTTGGAAAGATTATAACTTTGTTTAATGTTATTCATGTTCACGATATAAGGAAAACTTGGTTTCAAGTAGTGTTTTGAATAATCATGGATATAAACAAGTTATTGAGTCTAATAAATTTGTCTTGTCTAAAAGTGGTGTTTTTATTGGTTTTGGCTATTTGTGTAACCAAACGTTCAGGCTTAATATTGTCCGATAGTGATATTTGACCTTGTGACCACCCGTGACCTAACTGACTCTACCCTATGGCATGCTAGACTTGGCCATGTACACTATAAAAGGATGCAAGATATGTCTAAGGATGGGTTAATCCTAACATTTGACATGGACAACTGAAAAGTGTAAAACTTGCATGTTGACCAAGATAACCAAGAAACCTTTTGAGGGTGTTAGTCGTGAGACTAAGCTCTTGGAGCTAATACACAGTGACTTGTGTGATTTGCATGCCACTTCCTCTTTGGGGAATAAGAAGTACTTTGTGACATTTATTGATGATGCTTCTAGGTTTTGTTATGTCTATCAGTTACATACCAAGGATGAAGCATTAGATAAATTCAAAGTGTTTAAAGCTGAAGTTGAATTACAACTTGGGTCTTTGATCAAAAGATTAAGGACTGATAGGGAGGTGAGTACATGGATACTCTGTATTTTCAGTCTGTTGGTATTATCCATGAAACGACTGCCCCTTATACTCCTCATCAAAATGGTATTTACGAAAGGAAAAATAGGGTCTTGAAGGAGATGGTTAATTCCATGTTGTCTATTCAGGACTGAGTCAAGGGTTACGGGGTGAAGCTATGTTAACTGACTTGCTATTTATTAAATAGAGTTCCCAACAAAAGGAACAAGGTTACCCCTTATGAACTCTGGACTAAAAGGAAACCTAACCTAAACTATCTCGAGTGCAGGGGTAGTAGGAACATTGTAAGACTCCACGATCCAAAGCTAAAGACTTTGGGTGAAAGAGGCATTGAATGCATCTTTGTTGGATATGTTGAGCATTCCAAGGCTTTTAGGTTCTATGTTATTGAACCTAATGAACATGTTTCAATTAACTCCATAATTGAATCAAGGGATGCAAACTTTGATGAGAATAGATTCTCATCAGTCCCTAGACCAAGTCGGAGGATTCCTAATGGAACTCATGACTTTGGTGTATCGAGAGGTCCTGATGAGGTTATGGTTCAACAACTGAACCGTGCTCGAGAAAAGAGCAAAAGGGTCGGGACTCCAAATCATTTGGACTGAGTTTCAATTATACTTAATTGAAGGAACAAGGGATGAGGTCTCCGACCAATACTCCTATTGCTTCATTGTTGAGGATGATCCCAAGACATTTGAAGAAGCAAAGAAGTCCTAGGATATTGCTTTCTGGAAAGAAGCAATTAATGATGAGATGGATTCCATCATGGGCAACAACACTTGGGTGTTGGTTGATCTACCACCTAGTTGCAAACCTTTGGGTTGCAAATGGATTTTCAAAAGGAAAATGAAGGTAGATGGAACTATTGAAAAGTTCAAGGCTAGACTAGTCATTCAAGGCTTTAAACAAAAGTCAGAGATAGACTATTTTGATACTTATGCCCCTTGGCTCGTATCATACCATAAAAGCTGATTGCTCGGCATCAATTCACAATTTGATTATTCACCATATGGATGTGAAAACGACTTTCTTGAATGGTGAATTGGATGAGGAGGTTTATATGAACCAACCTCAGGGCTTCATCATGACTGGCAATGAAAACAAGGTGTGTAAACTGATTAAGTCTCTTTATGGACTTAAGCGGGCACCTAAGCAATGGCATCAAAAATTTGATGAGGTGGTTTTCTCTAGTGGTTATGTTCTTAACGGTCGACAAATGTGTATATAGCAAATTTGATGAATCCGGTAAAGGAGTCATCATTTGTCTATATGTTGATGACATGTTGATTTTTGGCACTGACCAAAATCAGGTTGATCTGACAAAGGAATTTTTGTCATCAAGGTTCTCCATGAAGGACATAGGGAGGTGATGTTATCCTTGGTATAAGGATTAAACATGAAAGGAACAGAATTTCTATCTCTCAGTCTCATTATATTGAGAAGGTGTTAAGGAAATTCAATTACTTTGATTGTACTCCAGTGAGTACACCCATTGATACTTGTGAGAAGTTGATGCCTAATAAAGGCAAAGCTGTATCTCAACTTGAGTATTCTAGGGTAATTGGCTGCCTAATGTATGCCATGACTTGTACAAGACCTGATATTGCTTTTGCAGTTGGAAAATTGAGCAGGTATACTAGTAATCCTAGTGCTCATCAGCGGCAAGCAATTCAGAGAGTCTTGAAGGGAACTATGGACTATAGTCTTTCATATACTTGGTTATCCTTGTATTAGAAGGATACACTGATGCAAGTTGGATCATTAACGAAGACAATTCGTATACCAGTGGCTGGGTATTCCTACTTGGTGGAGGTGCAATTTCTTGGGCATCCAAGAAGCAAACTTGCATCACCAGTTCAACAATGTAATCTGAATTTGTAGCCTTAGCAGCTGCTGGTAAAGAAGTTGAATGATTGAAAAACTTGCTTCTTGAGATTCCATTGTGGCCTAAACCTATAGCACCTATTTCTATCTGTTGTGATAGTGCATCTACATTGGCTAAGGCTTATAGCCAGATGTACAATGGGAAGTCTAGACACTTAGGTGTCAGACATAGCATGATTCGTGAGCTTATCATGAATGGGGTGGTATCTATAGAGTTTGTTAGACCTCAACAAAATTTAGTTGATCACTTGAAGAAGGGTTTGGCTAGAGACTTGGTTATAAAGTCTGCTAAAGGGATGTGTTTAAGTCCAACTTAGTCACTGAATGCTAAGACACCCAACTCCCTCCTAAGGAAACTTGGGATCTGAGTTCAATGTGGAAAGCTGAACATTCATTAATTTGGAGCACATGTTTTATTTTACATCCCAAGGTTGTGCTCAGAACCTGCTGAAAGGAGGATGAAGTCTTTACTTCTTAATGGTTAATTTTCTTTCAAAAAGTGCTTGGCAGGAGCATGAATAAAGAGGAACCACCTATGTGAATGTTGAAGTTTTGCCGCTTCAGGGAGCTTTTAGACTTTTAGCTCTTACAACATTTATGAATTTGGATATGGACACATCGCTTGTATAGTGTTAGGAGCTGTTAAGTGTTTGAAAACTTGTGTGTATTTTATCTTCAGGTATTCAAATGGGTTGAAGGGTTCAATTCTTAGAACACCCTGATTCTCGAATATTTGAACGTGTAATGTACTAAGATGGAAATTCAATCCTCATGATATTTTCGCTTATGCACATGTTTTGTTTGATGTTTGTTTTTTCTTGAAAAGGAAGTGAACAAAATTTGGGGAGGATTGTTGGAAAATTTAGTGCACTTGTGGGATTTGTTCACACGGTTTGGGTAAGGAGTGCAGTGTACACCCATGAGGTCCCTGAATACCACGACTCAATAGTGGTTTGTCTTGGTAGTATTGGTTACTCTGATAATGTAGTAGCTGATGGTTCCTACGGTAGTGTTATTGTTCCTCTTGCTAGTGTAATGGTTCCTGGTAGTGTATGGTTCTGCTTTGCCGGTGTAATGGTTCCTCTTGGTAGTGTTGCAGTGATTATTTTGTAACAGCTTTGACTCATTCAATTGGCTGTTATGACTGCTTTATTACCACGTTTAATTGGTCATGTAACCACTATTCCTATGATAATGGAGGCTTATTATGAGTGATTAATTGGCCGTTAATCATCCAATAGTTCCATTAATTAGGAGTGAGTATTCTCTACTATAAATAGAGATGGTTTTCATCAGCATGAGAGACTGAAAAACATAGTGATATCATGAGAAACAAACAGATAACATAAACACTTATAAGCGCAAAGGTTATTGAATTGTGCCTAATTCTATAACATTTGGTCTTATCCCAAGTAGATATTCGTGTAACCCAGGCATTATGGTCGAATAGTTTACTTTGGAAAGTGATTACACGATTCCAAGTGATATCCGGTAACCACCTAGTGGTATTTGCAGTTGCTACTGATTGTCTTAACCCTGTTCTGGGCTCTTACCACCAACAATATATAATTGTCCTTGCTTTAATAAAGACAAATTAGATCAATAGATCATATTTTCTATGCTAATGTTCAGCAATTCTTATGATGTGATTTGAAGTTATGATTATCAACTTTGTAGCATTTGGAAAACTAACTCCTGTTTTCTTTTTAAAAGATAAGTAATAGTTGTTATTTGTCAAAACAAGTGTGGTGCTCAAAGTTGAAAAATGAAATAAACGACTATTCTTAACATTGCAGTTTTGTTAGGGCTAATTACTTGACTATGGTTGTGTTTGGTACAAACTTATAGGGGCTTGCGTTTTTAAAATAAGCTTTATTTGTCGTAAAGGTTTATGAAAAAAATTTATAAGTCATAAACCTCCAGTTGAAACAGGCTTTTAAGGGCTTATAGTTAATCAAATTACTTAAATACTCATCAAAATGTAGTGGATTATCACGCAAAAGCTGAAAATATGTCGGAATTTAATTTGATGTATTTTTATGCGAATTTACATTAATAAGCTTCAAATCCAGCTAATTCGTTAAACAACTTTATATAAATATGAACTCCAACTTTCAACTTATTGTATAAGCTCTAGCTCTAGCTCCAGTCTCAACTTTTGCTTGTTTCGTCAAACATAACTTATATATTTTGGTTGTCATATTCTATGGATTTTTCTATGGTGGTATTCGGCTAAACTTATAAATTGAGATTAATGTTTAATGTTATATAAGCGACTTAAATAGTAAGACTTGGATCAAGTGGTTAACACCTTTACTTTTGGAGACAGGGGCTAAGGGTTCGATCCTTACTTCTTGCAAGGTTAGAGGTCCTTTTTTTACCTTTGATACAACCGAAAGCAGCCTCTCTACTTTAGGTCGAGGTAAGACTGTCTACATCTCAACCTCCTCTATACACGGTAGAAGACGATATTGGAAGTTACTTTACTTTTATAAAAACAGCTTATGGCTTATGTATCATAAGCTAATGAGCTTATTGTTGGTTTTATGGATATAAATTAGTAGACGTGAGTTAGGATCGAACTCGAGACTATGGGATTGCACACTTTACGTATGAGAATTTAAAGTTAATAATTAAATATAAATGTTGTATTTATTTATTTATTAAACGAAATAACTAACGGACGTTAAGTAATTAATGTAATGGACTAACGGTCGTTAAATGTTTATGGAAAATGACTAAATTGCAAAAGTTGAGAAGGTTCCGGAATCCCTTTGGGGACTCCTTAACCGATCGGCCTAGGGACACAAAACAAGGAAAGAAAAACCCAACTTGTTCACCAAGTTTGCTTGGGTATATAAACAAGGCTTGGGGTTTTATTTTTTCATCTCTTGTGCTCATAAGCTAAACCCTAAAAATTGTTTTGTGTGTGTTTTGTCCAAACCGATCGGCTACACCTTTTGTGGGTGTCGATCCTTAAACTTTTCCACATCAAGTTATTTGTTTTACTAAAACTAGCATTACTTTAATTCGGTTTAGTGCGTGTGTACAAGAACATAGTAATAACACACTATTGTTATTATCTTGGATTGAATTACAAAGCGGTAAGGGGTAATTCACATAATCCTAATTAAATCAAATTAGGGTTCATACGTTGCTAGTTTGTGGATTTGATTCTTGTTCGGCTAGAATCAAGAAAAGGTATGCATATTCTTTTATGTTAATTAATTGTTCATTAATAAATCCTATACGCTTCCGCTTGAATACTTTGATGTTTTTGTGATTATTTATTTGAATGTCATGTTATATAATTCCAACAGTGGCATCACGAGTCATTGGTTTTAATGAGTAATTAATTACATAAGCGCGTAATAAAACAAATACTTGTATGTTGTTTGCTATGTTTATCTAGGGTTTATGTTTAATTTATGTTTAGTCGATTTTTTTAATTTTTGGAAGTTCCCTATTTATTTTAAGTCGACACATGTATAAATTTTAGGGTTTTGAAAATTGTTTGCTAACCTTATTAAAACCTAGAATTAATATTGATTACGTGATTAATTCGTGAATAATTTGTTATGTGTCATGGAATTTTTATATGCGATCTTGTGACTTATGTGTATAATTGTTATGATATCCATGATTATACATGCATGTTAGTCATGGATAAGTTGCTTTGATAATTGTTTAATTGTTGAGACATATTTAATTACGATAAATCTTGAATTGGGAAAGACTCCAATTATATATATATATTAATGAATCAATTATGTGCAATTTGGTATATTTTTAATTAAGGGTTTACGCAATCGATTCGTCGATGTATGTGGCTCACTTTCTATCGCTGGAGTGAAAGCCCTAATTAATATATACATTAAATTTAACCTAGATATTGATTATTAATAGGGTTTTATCGAATAAGTTGCATGTGGCTACTTGTTTACACGTATAAATTGTTTATTATGTGTGCATTGTTTTTAGTAGTTTATTTTTTATTGGTATTACTTGTTTGTTTATTATGTGCGACAGGTTTAAGCAAAGGGTAATTTTGAATAGAAAAATAATACGGACTAAACAATGGCGAAATTTGATTTGTTTTGGAAGAGTTAAGTTTTCATAGTTTAATTGATTGGTGACTTTGGTACAAATGGTGTGAACGGCTCACCCATTAGAATGAACTATAAAGGGGTTAATAAAGAAGTGCGCACAGTCTGCGAAAGGATGTCTTAGGTTATGCTTGGCGCTTACGGTCCTCTGTCCTCTGTAAGTTCGAGTGGAGCTACTTAGTAAGCCATAAAATGTGCAAGCTCATCTTAAGGGTGAATTAGTTTTAATTCCATGCGCCGCTTCGGTGGTAATTATCCGAAACACTAAGTGTTTACACTTATGCAAAAGTACGGTATAATGGGCGATAATTATCACTAAATTCCTTGATTGGTGAACCCAATACCTCAATCAAAACTTTGATAATTTGATCTTTATGAATTGATAATAAAAAGTTTTTTATTAAATTTATGCTACAAGATGAATGCATGACATCTTTGTACATATTTGATTTGACCACATAAAATCAAAACTAGTACCCTTTTTAAATTAAGATAATATGCCATCTAATTAAAAGGAACACTTGAAGTTGCAATTTATGTCATGAGAGTACTTGGCTAGATTGTGATGGAGAGGTAAATCTCTATGTAAAGTGAGACCTTACATGGACATATTTGCAGTTCTTTAAGTTAGACACTTAAGTTGAGTAGGAAGTGAGACTTGGACTCAATGGCATAAGATGGGATGAAACATGTTTATATTTGCAATAGCGTTGGAAAATATAAATCCCATAATGATCTAGGAGTTGGAAATTGTTTGCCAATTAATGTTCGACAGATTACCTTATTATATGCGTTCGTTGCTAGCAGATCAACTGATGTAATGAACCTATGATAATTTGGATCCTAGTTTTCGAGAAAATTATATGGTTATATGTTTATATTACCGTTGGGTATATTTTATTTTCTTGAAAAGTTGTATTATCGAAAATACTAATACTTGAACTTTTTTCTGTAGAAATTGCTCAAAATAACGATAACACTAACAACACTTTGAGTTCTGCGTTCAAAAGTTTTTGATCGAGAAAACTTGTAGCTCTAAGAATTTCAATGATTGGCACCGCTCTTTGAGAATTGTCGTAGAGTTCTTGACAGGTTGAAATATCTTTATGAACCTTGCACTGAACAACCAACCGGTCACGATGCTACTCAAGCTCAAATTGATGCTTGGCAACTTGAGTATAAGCGTCATAATGATGTGGCTTGTCTTATGTTGGTAACAATGGAATCTGCTCTTCAAAAGCAGTTTGAACATTATTTCCCATTTAATATGCTCAATGAACTTCGGACTATGTTTGAGAAACCAGCTGCTGTCGAGATTTATGACTTGACCGGCGCATTACACTGTAGGCAAGGTGAGGGTAAACCCATAAGTGCTCATGTCTTTGGAAATGAAAGGTTACATGGACCAGTTAAAAGCACTTGGCAAAACTTATGATGATGACATGGTGTGAATCGATTAATAGATCCCTTAACAAGGATTTTAATGGTTTTGTTAGAAATTTCAATATGCACCTGCATGGGGAAGCAGATTACTAACCTACACGCATTGCTAATTGACTATGAGAAGGGGTTGCCTCAAAGGTTCCTACCGCCCGGTACTTGCTATTGGGTGGAAGGATTAATAAGCCAAACCCGGCGTCGCGAACAACAAGAAGGGGAAGGGTAAGGGAAAGGTTGACAAAGGCAAACAAGTGATGGCCTATCAACTTCAACCCAAGAAGAACCCTACTCCTAGGAAGGAAAATCCTTAAAAGGATCAAGCATGCCACCACTGTAAGAGCGTTGGGCATTGGAAGAGAAACTGTGCTCTCTATCTTGATGAATTGCGGGCAAATAAAAAGAAGTATGAAGGGTCCTTGGGGCCGGTTCTTCAGTAATTTATTTGTCATTGAATTATTTACTCTAAATCATAATAATTTCTGGGTATATGATACGGGCTGTGGTATTCACATTTGTAATACACTGCAGGGATTTAGAGTGGAAAGGAAGCTTGCCTATGGGGAGCAATATCTGCATGTGGGAAATGGCGCACATGCATTTGTTGAAGCCATAGGAATGTTTAGTTTAGTATTGCCTTCGGGCTTAGAAGCATTATTAAACAATTGTCATTACGCACCTTCTATAATTAGAGGTGTTGTTTCCTTTTCAATTTTGTTGGATGATGGTTTTACTCATACTATTTCACGTAATGGAATTGATGTTTCTTTAAATGGTGTATTTCATTTTAAAGCAATTACTGTGAATGGTGTGTTTGAAATTGATGTGATTGGAAATGAATCTAACAATAATAATAATTCAATGTTTAGCATTAACAAGAAGATAAAGTTAGACTTGAATTCTTCTTATCTTTGGCATTGTAGACTTGCTCATATAGGCAAGGCTCGCATGCATAAGCTGCAACAAGAAGGGCTTTTGCAAAATATCAATGATGAATCATTTGATAAATGTGAGTCATGCATATCTGGGAAGATGACTAAGAAACCTTTTCATAGCAATATGGAGAGGGCTTCTGATCTACTTGGTCTTATTCATACTGATGTATGTGGACCACTTAGACATGTGTCAAAGAGAGGTGCTAGCTACTTCTTAACCTTTACTGATGATTTCGGCCGTTATGGTTATGTTTATTTACTTAAGCATAAACATGAGGTGTTTGAAACATTTAAGGTTTTCAAAGCTGAAGTAGAACTGCAATTGGGAAAGAAGATTAAAGCTCTTCGATCCGATAGAGGAGGCAAGTATCTAAGCCAAGAGTTTAAAGATTACTTAGCTGAGAATGGAATTGTCAGAATCTCACTTCTCCATATACTCCACAACAAAATGGTGTATCCGAGAGAAGAAATCGTACATTGTTGGACATGATACGATCTATGTTTAATCTTACCACTCTACCTTTATCCTTTTGGTATTATGCTTTGGAATCACTGTTAGCATTCTAAATATGGTTCCCACAAAGAAGGTTGATAAGACACCATATGAAATATGGCATGGTAAAGCTCCTAATTTGTCTTATTTAAAGGTGCTGGGTTGCGAGGCGTATGTTAAAGCGTGACTCAGCAGATAAACTCAACAAAGATCGTAAAGTGTATCTTCGTAGGATACCCTAAGGAAACTATGGGTTACTACTTTTACTATCCAACTGAAAATAAAGTAATTGTTGCTAGGTATGGAGATTTTCTTGAAAGAGATCTCGTATCTCAAGAATTCAATGGGAGAGTTTATGATCTGGAAGATGATCAAGAAGATGCATTACCTTCTAAAAACACTAACGTACTTCGGTAGAACACGATGATCGGGTTCTCCACCGAAGTTGAAGTGATTCCGTTCGTAGATCCGTAAGGAATCTGGCGTGCACCTGAACGTCTATGTCTTAACGTTGAGGTTGAGGAAACTATGTTAGGAGATCTTGGAGAGCCTACTAGTTATAAAGCTGCCATGGCAAGTCCTGACAAGGCAAAATGGCAGGTTGCAATGAATGGGGAAATGCAATCCATGAGAGAAAATGAAGTCTGGGGAGAGGTTGACTTACCTCCAAATGCCACGGTGGTTGGAAGTAAGTGGCTCTATAAGATTAAGACTGACATGGATGGCAATGTACACGTCTATAAAGCTCGTCTAGTAGCGCAAGGTTTTACTCAAACTTATGGCATTGATTACGAGGAGACCTTTTCTCCTGTAGCGGACATTAGAGCTATTAGAATTCTCATAGCTATAGCTGCATACTATGACTATGAGATATGGCAAATGGATGTCAAAACCGCCTTCTTAAATTGTCGCTTAGATGAAGACATCTATATGAAGCAAACTGAGGGGTTCGTGAATCCACAATTTCCAAACCGTGTATGCAAACTTCAAAGGTCCATTTATGGATTGAAGCAAGCATCAAGGCAATGGAATAAAAGATTTGATGAAGAAATCAAAAAGTATGGATTTATTCAAAATCTTGATGAGCCATGTGTATATCACAAAGTTAGTGGGAGTAATGTAATTTTCCTAATTCTTTATGTCGATGACATATTAATTATGGGAAAAGACATTCCGAGTTTGCAAAATGTTAAGGCATATCTTGGGAAGTGTTTTTCCATGAAGGATTTAGGAGAAGCTGCATATATTATGGGAATCAAGATCTACCGAGATAGGTCCAAGCGGTTAATTGGTTTAAGTCAAAGCGCTTACATTGATAAAATATTGAAGAGATTCAATATGCAAAATTCCAAGAAAGGATATTTGCCGATGGAAGTAAAGCATGGCTTATGTAGCGATACGTGTGCTTCAACACCTGCTGAGTTGGCATGCATGCAGAAAGTTCCTTATGCTTGGTTGTAGGATCTATTATGTATCTTTGTGAGATGCACAAGGCGAGATGTGGCGTTCGCTCAAAACATGACCAGTCGATATCAACAGAATCCGGGAGAACTTCACTGGATTCTTTGTTAACATATTCTAAAGTATCTTAGGAATACGAAAGATATGTTTTAGTGTATGGAGAAATCGGACACAGAACTTGGTGTTACAGATTCTTGTGATGCGTCTGGCATGTGATAAAGATGATACGAAGTCTCGGGCGGGTTATGTCTTTGTCATCAATGGAGGAGCGTTGACTGGAAGAGCAAGAAGTCTGATTGCGATGTGCATGGCGAAGCGAATACATAGCTGCTTCGGAAGCTGCAATGGAGGCTGTTTGGATTAGGAAATTCATTTCCGGGCTTGGTGTTATGCCTTCAATTGAATCGCCTATTGATATGTATTGTGACAATTCTGCTGCAATCATATTTGCCAATGAACCTGGAGTCATGAAGGGCACCGGACATTTTCTGAAGTATCACTATGTTCGGGAACAAGTCCAGGAAGGTGAAATAAATCTACTGAAAGTTCACACAGATGATAACTTAGCTGATCCGCTCACTAAGGCTTTAGCTAAAGACAAGCTTGTAGGACTTGCCAATGAAATTGGACTTCGTTTAGCTAAAAGTTTCATGCATAATTGTGATTAGTATTTGGATAAAGGATATTGTAAAACATGTATTATTTTAATGAAATAAAGTTTGGATTATGTTTATTTTCATTTATAATATTGTTGTCCTATATTTGCATGTTTAATCCATGAGTAACTAAGTTATTCTAAATGTCCATTGTCGATTAATGATATGGGAGTATCATTAAACTAAGACAAATCTGAGAGATGTGGTAGAATATACTTGAAAGTATATGGATGAGAATGCATACCAATTTCAGATGATATTCAATGAATTGAATATAGGACTTATCCCAAACTACATAATTTACTTTGTGGATATTGTTATAAGTAAATTATGAATAGTTATCCTCAGACTTGAGATACCAGATAAGTGTCATGAATGTAGTGCATTTCTGTGAAGCAACTTAACGCTATACGTAGCTGGTAGTCATAAGGGTTGTTTTCAGAAATGTTACAAAGTTTGTGGGTTATTCTTGTAGTCAAGAGAGAATTTGTTCCTTCAAATTTATTTGGAGTTTATCTGTTGGGCCCTCGTAGGGTTGACAAGATGTTTGTGCGGCCGCACCTAAATCTCCCTAAATATGTTTAGATGATTCGGTAATCTTGGTCAATCACTTACAAACGAGAAACAGAATAGTTTTATAAAGAATGACTTAATTCCATATCTTTATTAAACACGGTATTAGAAACAAAGGATAATAATAATGAGAAATCATTAAAAGGTTTTCCAGGAGCCTTGCTCGAGTTGTACTAGAGGCATCGAAGTGTTGCTAGACGCTAACCGAATGTGATCACTCTATTAAGATATATCCAAGTGAGAGCATTGGTTTTATGGATATAAATTAGTAGACGTGAGTTAGGATCGAATTCGAGACTATGGGATTGCACACTTTACGTATGAGAATTTAAAGTTAATAATTAAATATAAATGTTGTATTTATTTATTTATTAAACGAAATAACTAACGGACGTTAAGTAATTAATGTAATGGACTAACGGTCGTTAAATGTTTATGGAAAAGGACTAAATTGCAAAAGTTGGGAAGGTTCCAGAATCCCTTTGGGGACTCCTTAACCGATCGGCCTAGGGACACAAAACAAGGAAAGAAAAACCCAACTTGTTCACCAAGTTTGCTTGGGTATATAAACAAGGCTTGGGGTTTTATTTTTCCATCTCTTGTGCTCATAAGCTAAACCCTAAAAATTGTTTTGTGTGTGTTTTGTCCAAACCGATCGGCTACACCTTTTGTGGGTGTCGGTCCTTAAACTTTTCCACATCAAGTTATTTGTTTTACTAAAACTAGCATTACTTTAATTCGGTTTAGTACGTGTGTACAAGAACATAGTAATAACACACTATTGTTATTATCTTGGATTGAATTACAAAACGGTAAGGGGTAATTCACATAATCCTAATTAAATCAAATTAGGGTTCATACGTTGCTAGTTTGTGGATTTGATTCTTGTTCGGCTAGAATAAAGAAAAGGTACGCATATTCTTTTATGTTAATTAATTGTTCATTAATAAATCATATACGCTTCCGCTTGAATACTTTGATGTTTTTGTGATTATTTATTTGAATGTCATGTTATATAATTCCAACACTTATTGTAAGTGCTTCAATTATTTTAAATTGTGATTGTATTTTAAAATTGAAAGTAATACATATATAGTAGTTTTAAGAGTGTCATCATGATGGTAACAAACTAAGCAATAATAAAAACAAAATTAAGATGATATTCTAGAAGACTAAAAACTCTTGTCATTTGTCAACCTTATGAAATGCATGGTTTGTAACTTTGTATCGCTTATCCAATTCTTTTTCTTTTTTAATGATGAAAGAAAACACATTTTCTTTATTCAATTACTACCATTTTTTTTTTTGGTAAAAGGAACTAATAGTCCCCGGTTAAATATCAATTAGTACCATTTTTGTTATACTGTAGTTATTATCAATACACATAGGCCGCATATCATGTTGTTAAATGTTAGTTTTGGAGTTTTTTGTCTTGTATATAGCCAAAAGGAATATAAGATTTCAACCATAAAAAGGCATTAACAGGTTTCTAGAAAAGCAGTAGTATAATATCAAAACTAAAGTATTAATCTGTAAAATAATCAGCACATGAATCATGCAAGTACTTTATCCGTTCTAGTATTATTGTTTATGACACGAATATTTGTGAAAAGCGACGGTCTATAGTCGCAAATAATTATACTTATAAACTTGTGATTTTGGTGCGACCTTTGCAACAGTTACGAATTTAATTTATAATCATTGTAAAAACAATTATATGTTTTAAACGAAAAATGATACTAGTAAAAGTTTGAGGATTAAACAACATTTAAACTATTAATTTAGTGGTGAATATTGTTACAATTTTTAATCAAAAATACTTTGGATATAATACATTACTCAATTTTAAGTTTTAAGAAAAATTATTTGTGATATATTGTCCAAATATTGTTATTTAATATTTTTAAAATAATTGTTCACTCTTTAAAAATAATAAAATTATTTGAATTTTTAAGTTTATTGTATTATTTCTCATTAAAATTAATATTTGTAAAACTAAATAAGATACTATATTATTTAATTGTCTTGTAAAAATGTCATCTTGTATCGTGACTATGGTTTTAAAAGGCGTGTTATGACAGTGTCAAAGCGTCGTGAGGCGTGAGGCAGGATCTTCACATTACGAAATAGATTAAAGCGTGGCATAAGATGAGTCCGGAAAATGGGCGATGAGGCGCGCTGAAGCGTGAAGCGTGGCGAGTCTTTTTTATTCAACTCTGATAATTTTTTTTCTAAATGAGTATTATTACATGTAAGGATAGTTTATTAACCTTATTAATTATACAATGCTTTTTGTAAATTTGATATAAATGAAATATGATATAAACACATAAATATTTTTATTTTGTGCAACGCTTTAAAAAACAAAAGCTTCACTTCAACTGCTAAAACATGAAACACGTGAGACTAAGTCATGTCGACACATCACATTTTACGCTATTTATAACCTTGATCTTGACTCTTCAACCAAATATGCTCATTTTGACCAAACTCGTACTATAGAAATTTAGCATTGTAATGTCACAAAGTCGTTATGGTCATTTTCAAATAATTTTGTTACTTTATGTCCCTCATATTAATTACGCGTGACGTTTTTTTTAGCAATGATAAATAGGCTTACTAATTAGACTTACTTTATTTACCTATTCAATTCTTGAAATACATAACTTCTCTCTCCTCATATTCACCAATCATTTTTGAAATACACCAATCACATTTGTAAATCTCCTTTTAAATCCATTACTTAGGCCTGGAAATCATTTTTTTTATATAATATATCATGAACTACCATTTGCTATCGTCATGTGACTACTTGTGTCGTCAAAAGGCAAATAAGAAAGGACTAATATATTAATACGTAATTATGCTAATGGATAATCCTTTCGTTTAGAACTAGTTATAATACGTAATTATGCTAACTGATGTGTATGTACGGAGTTTTTCTAAGATTTTTAATTATGTATTATTATCAACTAAAAAACTAATATTAATTGATTTTATTCGTGCATTGTTACAATTTGCACTTGGTTCTCAACTTGTGTGTACTACCGCTCACCTATCTTTGTCTTGTGGCTCTCTTGTGCATCCTCTTGCTGTATATGAGTCATGTTGGTCTCGATATCAACTTTCAGTTGCTTTAGAAGGAACTTCAACTTCGCCATATAGTTTTCTTTTTTTGCTAATATAGCATTCTCCTTTGTTGTGCAACTGCAAAATACAGTAAGAGTTTATAAGTAGACATAATATTTAGAGTTAATTGCATTTTTGATTCTTGTGGTATGGTCAAATTGCAGGTTTTGTCCCTAAAACTTTAAAAGTGCAATGATTGTCCTCATTTTGAAGTTTAGATTGCATTTTTTGTCCTTAATCGGTGTGAAATGACCAAATTACCATTGTCTTCTATGAATAAGACAAATGGTATTTTAGTCATTTCACTTTATTCAGGGACCAAAATTGCAATCCAAACTTCAAAATGAGGACTATCATTGCACTTTCAAAGTTTTAAGGATCAAACTTGCAATTTGACCATATCAGTATATCACAAAGACCAAAAATGCAATTAACTCTAATATTTATTTTTAATTTATATTTAGAAATTGTTGGAAGATTGAGATAATTTAAACCAAACGATATCAACGTTTTATAACCATGTTTCCAAAGATCAAATTTTGACAATTTTTAATGGCATACAATTACTCACATCCTAATGCCTTAATTACTTAGGAAAACATTGACTTAGAAAGAGATTTTAAGGAGAAGCCACATATATATTATATAAACTTTGGGGCATGTTGGTGCTTACCTTTATCGTTGGTTACAGAAATCTTCCAATGATAAAAAATAGTCACACCAGCATGTTCTATGTCATGACTCATGAAGCATTGTGCTGAGGCCTCCCTTGTTTCTCTATTGTTCTCAAACCACCTCCCCCACTTAAAACTCTTGCCAAGTCCTTTTTAGTTCTAGCAGGTAGAATATCAACTCGAGGAGGAGAAACATAATTTTGCTAATTGCATTTAGAACTAATTCTTTCAACCGGGTATATTGTATATTGATCCCTGAAAGTAACCACAAATATGAAACCACATTGATATCCTTGGGTCCCAATTCTATTTTAAAAGTATAACCATCTGATCATCAGAAAACTTAGCCAACTTTTACTACTTCAACGGGAATAAAACCTTCTTTGCTCATTTTCTATATTATAAATCGTACATATCCCTAAGCAAATCTCAAACCCCACTCCAAGCCAAGAGACTCCAAAACTAACCCTGCCAACATTTTAACTTTCAAAAATTTAAAATTTCCCCCAACACTTCCCTTATCTTTCTACACATACTAACCATATACACAATTCATCTGAAAAACTACGAACAACAAATCAACATCCTCTCCAAAATTAACAAAAAGTAATTGTGACCACCGCTTGACGCATGTACTATGCTATAACTCATAAGACGGGGATGACTCGTTCAAGTTTACACCTTCATCACCTCTCGAATAAGCCACCTCAACAACCGATCTAGAATCAATAACTCTGATATATATTACCTACAAAAACGCCAAAGACCCACACACTAGTTACACATAAATACTTAACTCTAAATAGAAGTGTTCAACAATCACATTTAATTTGGTGCCACAACAATAGATATAACCCATTTGTAAACACAACATGATTGTACGCGTCATAGCAAACACGCATACCTACTTCCATTGCCTTCTAAAAATCAACAATTATATATGACATTTTACATGGCATTGCTCTAATCTCTTTTTAATAAAATATTCACTGATAACAATGGATAAAATTACCTTACTGGTTCAGTTTTTTGATTGCCAAAAACATCCTAAGCTCCAAGCACAAATACTGATACATTTATTAGTCAATCTTCACAACCTCTGACTAAAGGGCTTAAACAATATCCAAATTTAAATAAAATGTAAGCTTTATGGTTATAAGTGGTTAAACTCGCAATTACCATGAGTTCAATGGAAATGTTGACAGGGGTCAAACAGAATGAAATTCACTGAAAGTGTAATTTAATTGCAAAAATCTTATAAATGTGATACCATAGAAAAATCATAATATTATATTATCATTGAAATTAATGAACTTTGCTAACAAAATGGGACAAAAGGCCCCATGGTGCAAATTAGGATATTTATATCATCCAACCTTATCCTTCTAAATACCCTTTCCTTTAACTGATATGATTTCGGATTCAAGTTTTTTTGAAATATTGCCAACCATTAAATTCAACATAACTCTTAACACAAATCAAGATGACACCAGTTTTACTATTAGAATGCGTCTCATCTTGGGAGAGAGATGCTTTTTTCGAAGACATGCAACTTCAAATTCAAGTCGAATAATATATTTTTTAGATGTCTTTTAACAAAATGGCAATAATATAAGTATATCAATTAATGATGAAAAATGCCACCAAAGTCGTTGGGAATAATACTTCTGTTAATCTTGTTGATGGGTCAACTAAACATCATCATCTGATGTGCGACAACACAATATACACCTGCAGGTTGAATGCAATAGAAGTGCTAATACATAATACAATTAACTTATCACCTTATCTGTATATATAACCATATGTTAATTCTTACCCATATGTATCTCAACCATCATATTCACACTGCAAAAACGATTGACTGGAATATAACAATGTGCCACCTTGGGAAAGATTTAAAACACATTTTAACCAAGTAATTAATTTCAAAATTAATTAATAAACTACAAAGACCAACAATTATTACCTAAAGTAGCCTTCATCTTGTATCTTTAATTGAAACACCAAAATCAAGCTTTCCTATTTGTCTAATTTTATTTTCAATAAGAAGGGCTTTAAAAAACACTCTGAAATGATGTAATTATTTTATTATATAAAAATATAGAAGATTTGTAAAGTGAATTTTTTATTCTACAATCTTGCATCAAAACAAGTTTTTTTTTTTTTTTTTTTTATAAATATTTAACATAAGGGCCTGTTTGGTTGGAGTGTTTAGGGTGCGTTTGGTATGTGGTAACACGAATGGAGGAATGACTATCGGAATGATAAATAATGTTTGGTATATTATTCAATCTTAAAATACTGTAATCAAAACCTGATATTAGGGCTGCTCCATACCACCTAAGTGAGGTACCTATCCAATCTCATTCCCTCACTTTTATTCTTATCTTTCTCACTATTTCCCCCATCTAGGCAAGAACACGAAGGGGGTGAAGCTTCACTCCATCTTAGCCACCACAACACAGTTCGACAACGACGCAACAACTACCGGATCTCTCCCAACCAACAAGGTAATTCATTAAAACACATGTGACAAAGGATATAATTCTTATTTTGATTGTGTGATTTGTGTCTATTTTGTTCAAAAAAATCCATGCGACAAAGGAAATTGGGGCTTGATAAATTCTTATCCAATTGATGTTTTCCTTGAACTTTGGTATGTTGTTTCACATCTAATTATGACAAGATACTTTACAATTTATAAATCATCTATAAAATTAGTAGATTAAACATGTGTGATTAATGACTACAAATATAAAACCAGATATCCATCATAGTGCTTATTTTTCTTTTTAGATTTACTTTTATTTCCTTTTCTTTAACTTGGTTATTTGACACCTTGTTTAGCCTCAACGTAAGGATGGATACTTTGATTTTAGTTGGTAGCTAAGGTTTAATTTGTTTTTACATATGACTGAGATTTGTATTTCAATCACTAGTATGCAATTTGTCTTTATTTTATGCTCTGTTTCGATCCTCTGTTTATTTTCATGTAGAAAAAATGGCGCGTAATCCTATCATTAGTAGACGAAAAAAGAGAGCCCAAAATATTCAGATTTTGACTTCATTGGTTAGTGTGTTCAATATGGTTTTTGTGACATGGTTTCGGTTATCATTGCTACGTGTACGTATCATGAGACCTCTCAAGAAAAGTAAAGAACAAAAAAATCTTGAAAGAACGAACTGGTTATTAAGGCTGACAAGAGAATCTGATAGTGTTTGTATCAGCCAACTTCGTATGGACAGGCGAACCTTTGATCTACTATGTGAGATGGTAAGTGATGTTGGAGGTTTAAAAGGCACAAAAAACATGTCATTAGAAGAAATAGTTGCCCTTTTCTTGTATGTGTTGGCTCATCACAAAAAGAATAGAACGATTAGCTTACTTTTCTTACGTAGTGGAGAGACTATAAGCCGACAATTTAATAACTGCCTCCTAGCGATCCTGAAATTACATGGCATATTGATAAAAAGGCCAAAGCCTATTACAGAAGAATGTGAAGACTATCGTTGGAAGTCATTCAAGGTACTACTTTCATTTTATTTCTTTAAAGTTTTTCGTGCAAAGTTAGAATCAAAGGTTATTAGTTACTCCTAATCATGAAAATACAGGGTTGTCTTGGTGCTTTGGACGGTACTTTAATTCGAGTCACACCTCCATCCGATCAAAAATCACGATATCGCACTAGAAAGTCAAGCATTGCAACAAATATGTTGGGCGTATGTTGTCCAAACATGCAATTCATATATGTTTTACCCGGTTGGGAGGGTTCGGCACATGATGGTCGTGTGCTTAGGGACGCCATAAGTAGGCCTGATGGTCTTAGAATTCCTCAAGGTACACATGGCATATTATTTGCGTCTTTCATTTTTTCTGCAATTCATAACATTTTCAATGACATAAATTTTCTTTAATAAATTTGGAACTTGGAAGGTTGTTATTACTTGGTAGATGATGGATATTGCAATGCCCCGGGCTTTCTTGCCCCTTTTCGAGGTCAACGATATCATCTCAACGAGTTTCATGGTCACCGACCTCAAAGTGCCGAAGAATATTTTAACATGAAACATGCTAAAGCGAGAAATGTGATTGAGAGATGTTTTGGCTTGTTAAAAGGCCGTGGAAGATATTAGCTTCACCTTCATTCTTCCATATTACAACTCAAGTTCGCATTATTCTAGCATGTTGTCTTCTTCATAATCTAATAAGGAAGTATATGCGCTTTGATCCACTAGAGTCGGCACAAGATGAAGTAGACGGGATTGAAAATGAGGAACAATTAGAAAATGAAGATTATCTAGCACATATTGATCCAACAGATGAATGGTCGGATTTTAGACATGTTTTAGCACATGACATGTTTAATGGTTGGAGAGAACGAACAAATCCTTGATAATTATTTTGTCATTTGGTTTCTCATGGACGTGTACTTGTTTTTCTGGAAGAAGCTCATATTTTGTTTCAGTGGTGGGTGATGGATGTTGCTCGAGAACTGCTGTAGTTAGACCTTGGTAGGATGGTTGTTGCCATGTTAGTTTTTGTGTAGTGCTTCAAAAGTTTCTTATGTTACCTTTTTTTGTTGTTGCTATAGCTAGAGCTAGTGTGTTAAGACACACTCTTTTGTACTTACTGTGTTACTTGGGTTAATACAAATTGCTTCAAGAATATAATTTGTTCATGTTTGTTTTCATGTTTCATAAGAACTGTGTAAATTGTTCATAATTATATACTTGATCAGGTTATATTTTCCCCAATTACTATTACCATAGCCAAATAAAACCAAACATATGTTTTCAAGTAATGATATCCATATACATTCCACTAAACTATCAATCTTATACCAATAGCGATTCCCTACTACAAACCAAACGCACCCAATGTGAATTGAATAATAGAAAGGAAAAAAATGTATGTTTGTTTGTCATAGTGGGTCCATCTTTTGGGAATCAAGGTATAATATTTTTGATAGATCTCATAGATATGTATATATTGGTAGGTATTAAAAGAATCACATATTTATTTTTTGTCTTTTCCTAATATCAGCGGACCCTACATTCACACTATCCCACATTCTTTTTTTATATATTAATCAAAATTCAAAAATAATTTTTAAAAATAATAAATTAGCTATTTTATAATATATTTTCTCTCTCTTACATTAAATCTAATTTCAAATAAAAATCCAAACGTTAATCCAAATCCGAATCCGAATCCATCTATAAACCAAACGGGCCCTAAAACAAGTTCACTTGGTTTACTCGATTTGACTCGTGAGAGTTGTGACGAGCTTAAATAACGATGTATGTATTAATTGACTAGTTTTTGTCTTGGAAATTCATGTAAAATTTCTTATATAATACCTGCTTTGTAGTAAAATAAATGTTATTTTATGACTTTTTATTTTTTTTTAATTTTGACTTTAAATATTTTTGTTTGTTTTTTATAATAACTGATGAAAATTATAATAACAAAAATATGTTTAAAATCTAATTTATTAATATATTTTGCATCAATTATTACATAACACCGAAAAAATAGTTAAAGTTAAAATTAAAAAAGAAAAAACGTCAAAAAATCAAAACATGACATTTATTTTGAGACGCATGGGGTACTAATTATTAGTCTAAGTACATGTCTTATGTAAGATAGTCGTTAATTAAACCGTTAGACATTAATAGGCTTATAAAATACAAGTAGTGGACTTGTAAAATAAGACATACCCTAAAACACATGGAAAGCCTATGTACTTTGGGTTGGTCAGCCATAAGGAAAGAAAGGGGGAGGGAACACGACTTGTTGACTAAGTTTTGAGAAGCCTATATAATAAATTGCATAATTCATTATTCAGGTCTCTTGCAAAACTTTACACAACAAAGAAAATCTCTCCTTCCCTCTTTCTCATCAAAAACGATCGGCACCTTAAGGTTTATGGTATTCGGTTCATAGTCCAAGAAAGCATGACCACGTGTTGTTGCTTCATTCGTGAAAGATTAAAGAACTAGCATTCGGGTAGTATACATTGACGTGTAGTGTGGAAAATTACAGAGGACATCTCCTTTAGTGACTTTAGGTGTTTCGTGTGGTTCAAGTAAAGACCAAGATCCAATTGTAGCTTCTTTGTCCAACCGAATCAATTACAAGAGGTTAGTAGTTGTATTTTATTATGTTAAGAGTAAAATACACCGTTCGTCCATAATCTTGTACACACGCATCACGTTGAACCAAACCTAGGCGTTTTCATCGCTGGTGGTCCAAAACAATGTTTTTATACTCTAGACAAGTCCCTTGACCAGGATTGCCAAAGTCAACATAAATTTTCTGGGTTTATATCGAGGGTATAATAGACCATTCACAATTTTAACATGCCTTAGTTAAAATCTAACCCGACCCTCAACCCAGGTACCAAATGTGATTATGGCTATGCAACTAGCCATTTCTCTCCTGATACACTAGCATTTATTTTCGCGCGAAACAATAAATCCACCCAACAAACAACTTTACTAATTATAATAACACCCTTATCCAGAAACCATCAACTGAAAATCAAAATCCTAATCTAAATCCTCATTTCCAGAACTCAAAAGACCAACCCAAATTCCAACAATACCATGTCGATCGATTGTATTAGCAACATGCCAGATATAGTGATCAGTAACATTTTGAATCGGTTGCCTTTGCTAGAAGCGGTGAGAACCTCTAGTTTAGCGAGAAACTGGAGGTCTAAGTGGACTTTACTCACCGATGTCATAATTGATGAGGACTTCTTTTATTATTTAACATATGATTTTGATGGGAGGCATGTTACTAGACTCTTAAATCGGCTTATGGGTCCCTAAGAAAGTTTATCTTCTCAGTAGAGTCAAGATCAATGTCTAGAATAGAAGACTTGAATTATGAAGAGATTAATGATTGGCTTTTGTTTTTGGCTCGGCATGAAATTGAGGAGCTGACCATTAGAAACTGGTATGGTCAACGAGTTACGTTTGTGGAAAACTTGAAGGGGGGTTGAATAGTTTTACCAATTAAAACTATGTTTTAAAATATTTAGATCAACTTATGTCAATCTATTTGGATGTGTATGTTGGACATTGATAGATAGATATGTAAATGTGCAATGGAAAGATAAAGAGTAAGAAACACATAACCACTACACGAGTGTTTATAGTGGTTCGGCTACAAGGACACCTTCCTTGCCCTACTCCACTCCCCAAGTCACCTACTCGAGAGTTCGTAATCACTACACGACACCAACTCCTTATGGCGGAGAAGCCTTCACAACGTCGCCTACTCTTTTTCCGGTACTAGGCTAGACACTGGGTTCTTCCACAAGGTAGAACCACACCTATCACAACGTCGCCTACCCTTTATCCGGTACTAGGCTAGATACCGAGTTCCATTACAATGGAAGAACTACTGCCCAACACTACACAACGCCTATCCCAAATGAGACCCACTCCTTATTACAACATCATCAAGGATATTAATATCCTTGGATACAACTTATCTCTATTTGTACAACGATGCACCTCATCGATTATACACCCTTGGCATCTTTCACTAATGCCACTTGACTTGACTTCTAGGCACCCTTCACTAATGCCCTTGACACAGACGTTTGGCACCTTTCACTAATGCCTTCGTCTTGACTCCTTTGGCATTCTTCACTAATGCCTTTGACACGGACGTTAAGCACCTTTCGCTAATGCTTCCGTCTTGACTCTTTCGGCATCCTTCACTAATGCCTTTGACACAACACTTCTATAGAGGAAGAAAGGATTATCAACAAGAGAACCTCAGTAGTCTTGATGATGACGAAGCATGGCAACTCATGGACTTGAGCTTGCTTGACTTCAAGAGGTGGTGATCTCTCCTTTAAGAGGAACCTGGAGAATCACACAAACATAAAACTACATACAAAGATCACTTAGATATGTGGTTAGAGAGTTTACAACTCAAAGAGAAAATACATGTGAAAGGAGTGAGTTACAATGAAGAAATAACTCACTATTTATAGAGGAAAATGTGCTATTGTTCCACGGATCCCTCACTTGAGGGATCCGTCCAGTGTATTCCTGGGGATCCGTGGGACGCTTTTCTTTGCCCATAGACTATGGACCATGGGTATCCAAGTAGATAATGCATCTAGTCCATGGGTCATGGGTTAAAACCATGGGTCATGGATAATACCCATTTATGACTTATGCATGATGTCATGCAATGGGTTATGGGTTATGCTCCATGGGTATGGGTCATGGACTTTGGGTTATATCCAACTATATTCAAGGTATTTGGTCAATGGGTCAAATACTTAAACTTCTACCCATTATAATACATACTAGTTATGTATATATCTACCCAAAATGTAAACACTAGTTGTTGTACATATGTATTACTAAATCCTAAAATCACTTTTACTTGTTTAGTGTTTTATGTGAAAACGTAAGTGTGTTAGTAAACTATTGGCTCAAACCATTTACGTATTTTATTTGTTTCGTTAAAATGATTTTACGTTTGTTATCGACAAAACATTAGAAGATCGTAAAATATAAATAAACGTTTTTACGGCTTATTTGTATTAACAATCTCCCCCTTTTGTTGATGACAAAACATAAAATTATTTTAAGGAAAAAACTAAAATTCGTAAAAGTTTGAATTGGAGTTTTTACTCTCTGCTCCCCTTTTTTATCAAAACAAAAAGAGCGTCGAAAAAAACTAACACATTGTTTTTTTTTTTAAAACATGTAATAAGAAAGAAAAAATATAGAGAGCAAGTGACGGGAAGAGTTCTCGTCTTAACTCCCCCTTGACGAGTCCATCCCTTTGTGAGGGCGTCAAGTAAGAAGAAATACTAAACTAGTGCATTGAAACTATGTTTGCAAATGGTTTCGTCTTTGTGACGAATATGCTCCCCCTTGATGATTGCAACTTTGCAAAGGGACGTCATGTAACGTAATCCCAAAATATATTGCAAATGATTTTGCAATGTATCGCTTTGACACGAAACTCCCCCTAACTTAGGGTGTCAAAGTATTCATGTGTATATTGAAAATCTACAAAACATAGGTTAGAAAACAAGTATATAATGCATAATTTCTTGCAAATAAGACTCAAGTTAGTATAAAACAAGTCTTCTGTTGCACAGATCCAGCGGTTCCCTCCTTGGAGGGATCCGTCTAGGCAAAATTGAGGGATCCGTCTGTCTGAAATCTTAAGACAGCAATGGTAATGTAACAAGTGATGTTTAGCATCAAAGTGAGATATGTATTCAAGCAACAAACATATACTCAGAATAATATGGCATATAACATGTAATTTCATTCAATAAAATATGAGAGACGATCTACGAATCTCTAAAACTAAGAGAATGATTTAAGTCATTTAACCATGTAATACATTTTTCTACTAATTCTAATAAGTGACCAAAAGCTCAAAGAGCAATAATGTGCTTGAATCTAAGGATGAGTAGACTTGTTGATTTGGTCCAATCGTTCAAGAAGATGATTAAACATGAAATGCAACTCTTTTCGTACTTCTTGAACAAGTCCTTAGGTGATTATTGTCTTGATTAGGAACCTGAGGAGATTGGATGTTTTGAGGAGGCTCTACAAATGTTGGTGGAGGTACATTGAGCAATGTAAGATGAGGTTCAACTAAGAATGAAGGTGGTTGTAATGGGAAGTCCTCTATATGATTAAGTCCTTGGTGGTTCCTTGCCTCCAACGGTGGAATATTTGGTGATGTAGGTGGTTCCCTATTTAACGAGAAGATTGGGGAGCGGGAAGTTCTCGGTGGTGAGTGCTCTAATGAATAGAGATTTGGATGAGAAAGAGGTTCGGTGAAGGGATGTAGTCTATGTTCTAGGAATGAAGGCTTAGGCGTTTTACTAGAACTAGGTCCATTTGGTTTAGAGCTTGATGAACCCTTTTCTAACCCAAGAGGTCTAATACTAATTCTTGCGGTTCTCTTGGCTATTGTTGAGGTGGGATTCTAGCATTGTGACCTCTTACGGGTGATGATTCGGTGGATGATATCTCATGGACCATATGAGTATTCCTTTTGGATGAACCTTTGGTTGAAGAGTTGTTGCTAGATGCTTTAGTCATAGTGACGGTTTGGATGTAATAGAAGTTTTTAACTACTGATTTTTAGAATTGTGGTAAGAATGGTGACTTAAGCTCTCAAGAGTGTTTGGTTTATAAAGGGTGAATTTGAGTTAAGGAATTAAATTCATGACCACTAAGAGAATTAGGCATGCACCAAGGTCAACTATGGTGTTGTTCAGCTCTAGGGAATCATTAAATGGCAACTAAAAGTGTTTAGATAACCAAAGATGGTTTAAATTTTGAAAGAAAAGATGATTAGAAGCTTTATGTAGACACGGATCCCACGGATCCCTCTTACTAGGGATCCGTCTGGTTATAAACCAGGGATCCGTCTGCCAGACAGAAATATGGTGAAGTGATTATGCTCTTGTAAGGTCTAATGCCTATAAATCTTGAGGTTTTGAATGTCCAACCACAAAGAGTGAGGATACTTAATGATGGTATTGGGTAGGAAAGTGGACTTTTTGAGAGTGTAACTAAATGTTTAAGGATGATACTCATTGATTTGAGTATGACAAATTATGGCAATTGATACTAGAGATCAGATGATGACTTAGGAGAAATTTGAAAAATTCCTAAAAAATAAAGAAAAATTAAAAGAAATTAAAAACTTGTTTTAAACCTATTTTAGGGTAAGGATGACTAAAATCAATTTGCTAAAATTGATAGAAATATCAAGCCAAGTGTTTTGAGATGTGAGAAACAATGTGTGAGCATTGGAGCGGAAATATGATGAGTTTTGATGAGTTAATAAATCAAAAACACTTTGAATTTGATCCTAAGTTAGCTATGGGTGAGTGTGAGACCTACTGCGCTTGAGGAAGACTTAAGTAGTCTTAAAGAATCATGTTTAGCTAGAATGATGTGATCTAGAGGACAGGTTTGATGTAACATGATCTGTATCAGGTATATGTTTGCCCGGATCCCACGGTTCCCTCATTTGAGGGATCCGGCTAGTTATAGCCAAGGGATCCGGCCACTGAAGACCAGTAGCTTCTCAGCAATTGTGCAAATTTTGCACTCTTAGCAAATGCTTATCCTAATCAATTCTACAATCAGTAAACACATGCAAACAACAAGTATAATGTATAGAAAGTGGGGAGAACTAAAAGGTAATTAAAATTGAGTGATAACGACTACTTGAATAGGATCAAGTCGTCGTAAAATCTCATCTTACTAGTTCCTAAGTTAAGATGTTAAATGCCAAATCATGGCAATTCCTACAAACTACATCCTACTCTACATAAATATTGTTAAGATGTTACAGACCATTGTTTTAGAAATTTTTTTCACAAATTAAGGTCCTATGACCTTACCTTCCATCCACACCTCCTTCCATTTCACTCCCGTCTTCGTCTTCATCTCCATCTCCATCTTCATCCCTTTCACTCTTCATCCCACTATCTCTACTTCTTCTTCTTCAAGAAGTTAGCACTTGAATATCCCTTTAGTTTGTTGCCACTCTTGTGATGGGCTTGGAATATCCGACAATTGATTGATGTAATCTAAAGGGTCGAGATCGGTGTTGCCAAGGGGATTGCTAGTTCCTTCTCCTTCTTTTTGTCTTTCCCTTTCATCCGATTAATCCGTTGGTGGGTGAGGTCTCTTGCCATCCACCATGATCCTTGTAGTCTTTCCATCGGATAGTGGTACCATGATCTTGTTGCAAAAGCTATGATCAAAGGAATAAGGAGAAGGTTCTAAATCAAAGATGAAGTTTGCTAGACGGGTCAGGAGCATTGCATAAGGGAGTACCATCTTGTCCATGCTTTTTACACACGCCATCCTTTTTATCATGTAATACGCGAGGTTGAAGTGAGTGCCGGTCACAAGGAAATAAATCATGAAGCTCAAGCATGCATTGGGATGATCTTTGTTCCCTCCCAAGCAAAGCACATTCTCCTTTACCGCGAGTTCCCATTTCTTGTACAACGGGAACATTTCTGAAAGCTCCATTTGAAATGGATCCCTATAGATCACCTTGGAGTTTCTCGTGACCCTTGATGGAGATGCTCTTTCCATGAAGACGGTATCCCTTACTATGGTTGCTTCCCGGATTCTCATGAAGTATGCTTCATGATGATCTACCATGTCATGTAGCTCCGCCAAAGACCATTCGTTGGAATACATGCACACTCCTTGATATGGGACACGGAGTATCCTTCCAAATTCTACAAGAGAGAGGGTGTACTCATGCTCATTGATGATGAAGGATATTGAGATGGTCCCGTCTTCATTCCTAACGATTCTCATTGTCTTGTAAAATTCAAGCACGAACACCGGACAAATTTGCTCGTTTATGTCCAAGAGGCAATCAAAGTTAATTCCTCCAAAGACTTGTCGAATGTTGGTGTTCGCGAGGAATGATGGTTCAACCACACGGCCTTCATGGAAAAGCCTCTTTTCTAGCAACTTGAAAGCTTTCCTATCCTCCGGGCTTAGGCCTTCCTTACGATGGTACATTGAGATGTAGTGGGTGGTATCATGGTAATCTTGTTGGCGGATACTAGGCATGATTGTTCCTATACAACAAAACCACAATCTGGTGTTAATTGTGTAAATAGTAACCTAAAGGGTTTTGCTCAAAACATCTTCATTGAATTCAAGGAACGAGTTTAATTTGTATTAACAATGTTAATTTTTTGATTTAGATTATCTTAGAAAACAATGTGGTAACAAATTATGACAAACCCATTTGAGCTCAACTTCTAAAGATGAAAATTATAATCCTAGGAATCAAGGAATGGAAATAACAATGTAGTGAAGATTATACTTACACAAGAGATTGTTTTGCTTGAAGAAGATGATCAATTTGCTCCTATGAACAGTAACTAGGTTTATGTTCGTGAGTCTTGATAGAGAAAATGGGTAGTGGAACTTCCACAGTGATCATTTCTTACTTATGCTGTTTTCTGTTGCACGGATCCCACGGATCCCTTGTATGAGGGATCCGGCTAGTTCAAACTCAGGGATTTGGCATATCAGCAATTTGACAGCTTAAGTGATCCTTGATAATTTTGGTTTGGGAGTTCAAAATTGCCTAGGGTCGATGTTTATGCTCTATAATTTATGGTTTGAGGTTTTGATGAGTTATACTATTCCTATTTGACGAGGTTCCCTTTTTATGAATAAATCATAATTCTTTGGGAAGTTTTCAAAGATTAAGATAAAATCCCATTTTATCATAACATAAGAAATTTCACATGGATAGATGAAATGTCAATAATCCTTTTGTGAGGAGTAATGATCAAGGCTCTCGAATAGCCGAGATATCATTATCACTAGTTTGTAGTTTTGTCTATAGAGATCAACGAAGAATACTACTCTTGATGATGAGTTCAATATAGATAGCTACTTTAGTGATTATTTAGAGAGCGTAAAAATACTACTATGATGGGTTCCATTGGGGTTTTAAATTTGTAAACAAGAATTACCGGTTAACTAGGAACACATTCGGGCAAGTATACCCTAGTCAAGTTGTAGTATAGTATATGGTAAATCAAGGTCATCCCAAGAGACTTGGTTGCACTACAAGTGTTGTTTGTTTGTTTAAGCAAGTAACAAGGTCGTATTTATGATTGTCACGGATCAAACCAACAAGAAAAGCAATATAAGAACAAGCAAGTATCAAGACATTCATGGTTATTTCAATCAAACACAAAATCTCAACAATCATAACAATAACAAACATATTGAAATATAAAAGTAACAAGGTTTACCCAAAGTATGAATTACAATAGGCATAGATGAAGGATTATATCACTCCTTCAAGCCTCCAATCAACTACAATAGTTCTACCAAGCCGGAAAATGATGTCCAAACGCCTTCAACAACCTTTGAGCACACTACACGAATTTGGCAGAGGTTTGTCGTCTTTTGGGGAAGATAAGTTTGTGTAAATTCGTCCTTAAGGGTGGAGGCAAGAGTTACACACAAGTTGGGATAGGATAGTTGATGGAAATTCGTCCTTAAGGGTGGAGGCTTGAATTTCACACCTTTGGGGAAGGTAAGTTGAGAGAGGGATGTTGTAATAGGTGGAATTTCATCCTTAATGGTGGAGGCTCGAATTTCACACCTAAAGATAGAGTGGTGGGTGAAAGGGATGAGAAGGATGGAGAAGGGATGATGAAATGAGGTTGCAAAGGCCTCTATTTATAATACTTCCAAGGCTTAGGGTATTCAATGCTTTTCTTGGAGGCCAAGTGGTTTGGAAGGGACTAGAATACATGTAGGAAGGACCTAGAATCGTTTGGAACAAGTTTGGAGTCTTAGTGATGAAAAAATAGCTGTCCAGGGCTTCCCAACCTAATCGGTTGGGCCCCAACCGTTTCAGTTGGTCTCCAACCGTTTCAGTTGGTCTTCTTGACTACTCTCCAACCATTTCGGTTGTGTGGCCCGACCGAACGGTTGGAGCCTTTTGACAGAAATTGACAAGCTCCAAAGTTGTAGATATTTCTCTTAGCTTTCCGTGGCCATGAACGGGGGGTCAAACGGAGTCCGTATGCAAAAGTTATGGCCAAAATGGTGAAGGTGTGTTGGGAACAACGAGGCTTCCAATATTTCTTCGTTTAAGCTTCTTTTCTTCATTTCTTTCTCGTTTTCCTTCTTGAACTTTATTCTTGATTCTTTGGACCACTAACTTGATGACTTTATCTTCTCGAATATACTCCACAAGTCTTGCTTTTGTCAGGAATTCTTCATACATGGAGAAATCTTCATATTTTACTTCTTTTTCCGTCTTTTTCTCCATTTTCATGTACTTGGCTACAAATGAACTAGCATACACACTTTTATACATCACATATCCCCCACACTTCGTATAAGCACACACCACAAAAATACAAATAAGAAGTTGGCCACCTTCATCTTTGTCGGAATGGCACACAGGAATGGCAAAGTGCGGCTAACTCATAATCATCAAAAACAATCCAACAACCAAGCAACTAGCAACCAACCATTTAGACATTGACAAGGGGTAGGCTAAGGTTTAAAATATTTAGATCAACTTATGTCAATCTATTTGGATTTGTATGTTGGACATTGATAGATAGATATTTAAATGTGCAATGGAAAGATAAAGAGTAAGAAACACATAACCATGACACGAGTGTTTTTAGTGGTTCGGCTACAAGGACACCTTCCTTGCCCTACTCCACTCCCCGAGTCACCTACTTGAGAGTTCGTAATCACTACACGACACCAACTCCTTATAGCGGAGAAGCCTTCACAACGTCGCCTACTCTTTTTTCGATACTAGGCTAGACACCGGGTTCTTCCACAAGGTAGAACCAAACCTATCACAACGTCGCCTACCCTTTATCCGGTGCTAGGCTAGATACCGAGTTCCATTACAATGGAGGAACTATTACCCAACACTACACAACACCTATCCCAAAGTAGACCCACTCCTTATTACAACTTCATCAAGGATATTAATATCCTTGGATACAACCTATCTGTATTTGTACAATGATGCACCTCATCGATTATACACCCTTGGCATCTTTCACTAATGCCACTTGACTTGACTTATAGGCACCCTTCACTAATTCCCTTGACACAGACGTTTGGCACCTTTCACTAATGCCTTCGTATTGACTCCTTTGCCATTCTTCACTAATGCCTTTGACACGGACGTTAAGCACCTTTCACTAATACTTTCGTCTTGACTCTTTCGACATCCTTTCACAAAACTACAAACAAAGATCACTTAGATCTGTGGTTAGAGAGTTTACAACTCAAAGAGAAATTATATGTGAAAGGAGTGAGTTACAATGAAGAAATGGCTCACTATTTATAAAGGAAAATGTGCTACTGCTCCACGGATCCCACAGATCCCTCACTTGAGGGATTCGTCCAATGTATTCCTGGGGATCCGTTGGACGCTCCTCTTTGGCCATGGGTCATGGGTTATGGGTCATGTGTCCTAGATTTTGGACCATGTGTATCAAAGTAGATACAATGTATCTATAAGATGCAATGCATCTAGTCCATGGATCACGGGTTAAAACCATGGGTCATGGATAATACCCATTTATGACTTATACATGATGTCATACAATGGGTTATGCTTCATGGGTATGGGTCCTGGACTTTGGGTTATACCCAACTATATTCAATGTATTTGGTCAATGGGTCAAATACTTAAACTTCTACCCATTGTATTACCCATTATAATACATACTAGTTATGTATATATCTACCCAAAATGTAAACAATAGTTGTTGTACATATGTATTACTAAATCATAAAATCACTTTTACTTGTTTGGTGTTTTTTGTGAAAATGTAAGTGTGTTAGTAAACTATTGGCTCAAACCATTTACGTATTTTATTTGTTTCGTTAAAATGATTTTACGTTTGTTATCGACAAAACATTAGAAGATCGTAAAATATAAATAAACGTTTTTGCGGCTTATTTGTATTAACAACGTTCCCAACCCAACTTTACTTTCGTATGGAGTTGAAACATCTGGAACTTCATTGTTGTGCTATGGCTACTTTGGAATATTTTCATAGCTTTCCAAATCTATTGAGCTTACAATTGATTCATGTCAATTTTCTAACCGGTACAGTTTGGGAGTTTATTGCTGGTTGTCCCTTACTTGAGTCTCTTAAAATAGATCGTCCTACTACAAACGAGATGAGACTATGGGATATTGCAAAACTTAGGAATTTGAAGAATTTAGATTTGTCATTCGGTCTTTATAATGTTGTGACGACAATCACAACATCCGATATCTTTCACCTGACAAGACTTCCAAATCTTGAGACCCCTACATTGGATTTTCAGGATTACACGGTAAGAACAATCTGAGTTTTACACTTATAATTTTACAATGTTAAAGAAATGTCTAACAGCAATTAAATTTAATCTTTAAAGATTTTTATAGCTGATACGGGAAGCTAATTCTAGGATAAATGTCCCTGTGCCCTTTGTATCTCTGATTAATCTTAAGCTGTCCAAAGTCGATTTTGGGAATACTGCCATGGTATCGCTCATCATTGAAATGATTCATGGATCACCAAATTTGAAAATGCTGGATACCAGAGTAAGTGTAATACTGTAATGCATATGTATCAAATAAACATTCGTAAATTTCCATGTTTGTGTATCTCAACACTATTTGATTTTTCAGGCTGCAAACACGCTTAGTGTTCTACATTTGGAAAAAATTTCCAATGTTGTAGAGAAACACAATCACCATGGGTAGCTACTGATGTGATATTTCGAGCTTTTCCTAGATCAGAGCATGAATTAACTTTAATAAAGTTTATACTTGTGTGTTCCCGGTCGCTAAAGACAATCTATATCAAGCTCAGCAATATGAGTCATGATGGAATGAAAATATCAGGATGAACTGCGAGTTGGCTAGGAAGCTGTTGAAACTCCACCGAGCTTCCCTCACAGCCGTGGTAGAGTTCTTTTAGTGGTTGATCTATCTAGCCCTAAATAGCTTTGGAATTTATCCATTTGAAATTCTATTTAAATGAAAGGTAGAGGATTTTTAGGGTTATAAATGATACATAGTGAGATACAGTCAAAACAAGGTATTATAGTACAAACCTATGACAATTCATGTTGCAAAATAGTATTTGTATTTTGGTATTTGTTTATATGGTTTGCTTAAATTTATTTTGTTCATATGTTGTTGTTTATGCGTATTGTTGTTGATGCAAGTTTGACATTTGAAAGTCAAACTTTCATTTAGCATTTCAATTTGATTGTAGAAAGTAAAACTGCATTTCCAGTTTACTTTAGTTAGTCAACATTCAAAATGGTGAATGGCAATTTTCTATTTTCATTTTGACTTTGTAAAGTCAAAATTGCAAAACCATTAGTCAATATTTGTTAGGGAGTTTATTGATATGTTTTGGAAGTTTGACTTAACAAAGTCAAACTTCTAATGGTTTTGTGTTGTTTAATCTTCAACTAAATTGTAGTATACGTAACTTGGCAAATTGAGGGATCAATTGTGTATTTTAAAGTGATTATTGAGCGGGAGTTTTAAGTATGACAACGGCAACCAAGACAAATTCAGGGACCAAGTGTGAAAATAAGTCACTATTAGACCCTTGACCGTCTCTAGCCTGAGACGCTATTTACTTGTGCACACAAACCAATAAACCCATCCACTACTTTTTCCACACACACATACAATTTCCAATGGAAGATTTCCCTATTTTGAATGAACTCATGAGATTGCTGGTTCATTAAACATAAATGATCATATGGCAGTGTGGTTTGGGGAAGAGGTTGCACAAGAAGGGCTTTTGAAAAATCTAGTTCGTGAGTGCATTGATTATCTGAAGAGGGGCATCATCAAGCGTAGGGAGCTTATTGAAGATAACGAAGCTTTGGGACCTCGGGGAATAACTCTTGACAGTTTGGATGGGCTGAGGAAAGCGCAGGCGAGGCACACCGACCTACTTGTTCGATTCATACAGATTCTTGGTGAAACTGATGAAGCTATTTGTTAGGTTCCCATATTTGTAACACAAGCATCAATATAAGAAATGAGAGAAAGAAAAGATCGGATGAACACTTAACCAAACTCACGCGTATGAAATGGAGAAAGTTTATGCGTAGGTGAAATAGAAAAGTGAACAACCAACTCTCTAATGAGAGTTACATGGGTATTTATAGGAAGGAACTAGGGCAACATGCAAGTTCCCTTCCTTTCCCTTATTGGGCTTTGGATAGGCTCATGGGCTTTCTACATGAGCCTAGCCTTGATTACTAACTTAAAAGCCTTAATTAAGCTAACTATTACATATTAATTACTAACATTTGAATTCTAGTTTAGGAGTGATTCCAACAATCTCCCCCTAAGTGTTAGTGATTGATGATTTGATCTTTAAACGTTGTAGGTGCTGATGTAATAATAGCTTTGACGTCTTCTGACATTCTTCTTTCTTGTGAGAAGAAGTGTCTTGATTCGAACAATCTCCCCAGTGTAGGGAAATTGTTTCCTTTGAAGTATTCTGCTTTGACGTCATCATTTTCTTTGTTCTTTGATCTTTGATCTTTGTTCTTTGTGATGGAAGTGATAGTATGTTGTGGTAGTCTGCATCAGGTTCGCTTCGTTGCTCCAGTGTCTCCACGTCTTTCTCCAACATGCTCACACACTCTTTAACGTTGGATTTCAGTGTTGATGTAGTTCTCTAAGTCTTTAAACTTTGTAGATTCTTAAGTTGATGAAGAATCATTTTGACTTTGTGTTGCTTTTGATCTTGTGAGAACTTCATATATGATGTGGTTGGTATGAGCATGTAGAGAATCAGCACGATCTTTTCCACCTGCAAGCATCCATAAGAAGAAAACAGAAAACATGGGTTAGAAATAATCCAGCACTTACAAGTTTGAACTTCGAGCGTGTTAACAGCATAGTGTGAAAACACATCTCTAATTCTCACAAAGGCTGTTCCTGAACTGGAGTCCCACAAGTGAGATAACGCGATATATCGAAGTACACCTACAGGATGAGCCGTTGAGGTACACAAGCATCACCACCATCGTAGACCGTTTGAGACACACTAAGCGTAATCCATGGGGAGTTACCGAAGTGACCTGTCGGGCTATTTGATGTTGACCTTGGCAGAGTTTCCATTCAATCACTGAGGATCACATGTGTGAACCTCTCATAAATGTTCTCGACAGATTGCTAAGATCTGTGAAGGATTCGATAATGTATCACTTGCGTCCTTATTGTTGAACTACAAGTGATGAAATGTCAAGTGTACCTAAGAGATATTTTGATGAATCTCGTGGCTCTAGACTCAATAGTGCGCTTTGGTTTTCCTGAGCGGAGACAAGGGAGAGGGTCTCCTTCTTCAATACCAGCAATCTCTAAGAGAAAGCCAATAGTTTACGTAGGGTTCCCTGTGAGAATGAAACAAGCTTCTGTTGAGAGAAACTTGAGTGGCTAAGAAGGTTTAGTGCATGCGTCACTGGGTCCATGACGACTTTAATCTTCAATACCGGTGTCATCAAGTGACAACCAGTAGCATATGAATTGAACCCGGTGTCTGCCCTAAGTTGAATAATCTGGAGGGCTATTTCTTTTCACCCTTTTCTTTACTTTTCTTTTTAATTCTTCAACTCCTTCTTTCTCCGATTCTCATTTTCTCCTTTTTATAATCATACCTAAGGACTTCTAATTCTAACTATTGGTGGTGTCCTTGGGTAGATCCATCCGGCTCTGGCGGATCATAGGACAGTTATTCCTAACCTTAGTCACCTTATAACACCATGACTAACCTATGTTGCCATAAAACCAATTTTCCTTGAAAATCTCTCACATTGGTTATGAACAAAAGCTTTTAGTACCACTGATGAGAGTTTAGGATTTTGCAGAAATACTCCCCCTCCACACGTGCTTAAGTATTTTGACAGAAATCTGCACGGTGAGAGAATAGCGCGCACTTTTGAATTGATTAACTCTAGATAGACAATTACCCACGAGACACGGTTACATTGTATAGTTAAAGAGTTACATTGTCAGCTTTTAGGTGACAACTAGCTCTAATAACTACCTTGAAGTTGTGGAAAAACCTCGAAAGGTTGTCAAACCCGTCAAAGTTCATGTCTACCAAGATTTCTCGAATGGTACATTCTACTAGGACAAGTCCTTTGCGACACACGTTTACATCACTAGCGAACTAGTTTGAAATTATTACCCGTCCCGGACAAGTCTTTTTGAGTTACTAACATTTAAGATCTCGTCAATTCATTGGTTAAGTCTTTTAGCACAACGATTCATTTGCAATTCACAACATATTTCTTATCACATAATTTTTCTCCCCCTCAAAAATGGCATATAAATGTTATTTTTGACGAAATTTTGATATCGAATATGTCCATTTTGAGTTTTGCGGGAAGATTACCACGAAGAACAATTTGTGAACAAAGTTTTTAAGCAAATACTATCCCTCAACAAGTGATGTAAACTTTTAAGGTTTTGAAAAACATAAGGGGAAGTACTTGTTCTTTTGAGCAAAACTTTGAAAATGAAAGTTTTAATAGTTTTACTCAAAAGTAAGAAGCTTTCGCTCCTTTTATAAGGATTGTGGCACTGAAGCGTACCACAGGGTCCTTTGATTACACGAACGGGTTGTACACTGTTATGTGTGCACAAGCCATTATCAGTTAGAAATCACACATCCAAATGATAAGTTAAAAAAACAAATCAAGGGTTACCAGGAGAATCAGGTAGTCCAACAATGACTCCGGGAATGCGTTCTGGATGTTGATAGCCTGTGAGAGATATCGACGACCACCTACTGAAACTCTCCAAAGTTCGAATCGATCCCTTCGAACAACCTTTCATCGATGCGAGTGATGATCTTCTTCACATCCCTTCTTTCCCTCGAATTCCATCTCTTAGGTGACCCAATGCCTTCTTGTATTGCCTTTAACCGATAAGCTAACCCATCCCTGACTTTCTTCAATGTGTGATCCCCAAACTTATGAAGCTTTTTGCACGCCATTAAGCAATTTCGGTGTAGTTCACTACGGTAGACTACTCCAAATGGTTTTGTCGATGAGGGTGTCTGAGCCATATGGTTAATGTCGGGAAGGTCTAGCGAGGTTTAGTGAGGTTAACACGCGCGTCGATACGATTCCACGGCAAGTCAGTATGTCTTCTACACGTTCTTGGATCACTATGCTTCTAATGTAGATGAGTAATGACTTGATGTATTCGCGTTGGATAGTTGTAGAGAAATGTCGTATTCGTCCTTGCACCTTAGCGAGATACATATCTTCAATGTCATTTAGCGACAGTCTCGGAAAATCCCTTCACAGAAGTCATAGTCCTCTTCGTCTTGTCGTTTGACCACAATGTTCTTGAGAAATGTGTAGTCCCACTTCGACGACAGAGTAACATGCTTAATAGCAATGATCCGTTTATCACTAAACACTTCCTTCTTTGATTTTTGAACCTGGCAGCTTCTGTAGAAGATTCTTCGACGTTCAGGCCAATGATGAATCCCATACATCGCATCAAGGTCATACTTTTCCACTTTGGCAGCAAACATATGTGAGGCTTCTTCCTCGATGGTCGGATTGTTGGAATATATTGTCTGGGAAAGGAAATGTGAGTGATGTAGCGTACTTCCTTGTAACATCGCTACCGTGTAGAAGAAACTCGAGGTCATTGTTGAAGAAGTAACGATATGGAATTTGAGGTTGATCCGGTCGGCCAATTGTTGGTAGCGGTATGGTCTAGTCTGTGTAATATGGAGCTTTGTCTTGTCTTGTGAAGTCGATGTTAGCTTCGGGATTGAGCCAATCAATATTGTTCGACATGGCGCGTGCAATGTTTTCGAGATGGTATTCAACTTCGATTGCACTTTCGAAATGTCTTTAAGCGGTTGGAAGGCTTCATTCTTAATTTTAGCTCACCTTAGTCATATTCTTCACTTTAAACTGTTCTTGAATCAGCTTCACATGCTCTATAGTACGGCCATCTACCATTTCTTGACCTTCTGGTAGTGAGGGAGTAGCATCAACAAGTGTAGAAAACCAGTCATATTCAGCGATTTCATTTTCGTCTAGCCATGAGACAACATTGGTCTTTGTCTTATTCTTCTTTGGCCTTGAGGAGGACTTTGGTTTCTTTGTTGAGGCGGGAGAGGTGGGTTGTTGTTGGGGCTCTGGGATCTCTTCATCGTCACCACCAGTGTACTCGAAATGATCACCGGTTTTCTATGTGTGAGGTGGTAACTCAGAGTCCTGAGGTTTATCTGTAGCAGCAGAACTTGGAGGAGATCTTCTGTCGGTTGGAGTCCTTTGGAGTGGTGGTGGCATAGAGGAGGATTCACCAGTATTCTTTGGGCGTTTAGGCTCTTTGTCTTTATCCGCATCGTCATCATCTCTAGGACGCTTAGCCGCCATTTGCCGCTCGCATCCTGTTTTAAGTTGGTAATCCGGCAATGCTTCAAACGTTTACCTTCGTCGAAGTAAACGTTCGGCATCGTTTTACATTTGAAGTACAAGCTTGGAAACCAATTCTGTATCAGAGAAAGTCAGACTCAGTTGGGTTGTTTGTAACAGTTAAGGGCATTGATTTGATTGTTTGTTTGGCCAACTGCATGAGATTCGGATAGAGTTGTCTGGTGAACATCTCTTTTGTCACTCCAGGAACAATGTCGAGAAGGAACTTATGAGTATATTCCCTAATCGTCTTGTTCATTTCCATTTGGAAATCTCCTTTGAGAAGCTTCTGGATTTGCTCCCTTTCTTTCAACATCTCGTTTATCCCGTTTTGAAGAAAGTTGATTCTGTCAGCGAGTTGATTCAGATTTTTGTTGGTCACGTCTTTATTCCTGACTTGCCTGACAGCTTTGACAATCTTTGTCTTAGCACGGGATATCCAAGAGTCGGTTGGTTTCTTTATTGACTTGGATGCGGATCTGGTTGTGCCTTTGGATGGTGGTGGAGATGAATGAGAGGATGAGTCTGATGAAGATGAGACATGAGGAGGCTCAGGGTCCTTTGGAGGCTTAGAAGTTTGTTCCTTGGAGCGTGCTGGACTATCTAGAAGAAAATCATCATAATCAACTTCGTCATCTTTTCAAGATTTGGCCATTTCTTGACCTTAATCCTGGCTTCTTCATCTGCTTTTGCTAGAGCTTCTTGTTCTGCTTTATCTTTAGCAGCAGCATCAACATCTTTATTAGTAATTTTCTCAGACTTCTCCTTTTCCGGTTCCTTAAAGTCATAGGTGATAGTGTCCTCCAGTTTCCTTTGTTGTTGTTCGTGGGTGGTGGTACCAGTTCCCTTATCGGGTTGATTAACCGCATCGGAAACTCGTGTCGATAGTGCACCACTACTTGACCCTCCGGGGCCACGAGTTTGTTCACGGGTGAATTCCTGAGCAACATGTTGGAGTCTGAGATTCTTCAACTTCTTTCTGTAGTCTCTGTCTTCATCCGGTGGCTCTTCGTCGAGCTCTTCTTCTTGCTCAAGCCTTTGGAGTTTTCCCTTTATCAGCCTTGGGACTTAGAGGTTTGGCTACTATCAAGGGGTCATCGATTGGAGTTTCAGAGTAGAGAACCTCTTCGTCTGTTTCAGTGTCCTCCGAGTCCTCGTCCATTAGTTTAGGTTCTGGTTTGGGAATGTGGATTGCCTCTTTTAATGGAACTTTCCTTTTACGGGAAGGACTCCTTTTCGGATACCTTCTAATACTCTCAGTGCTCGTAACACTTCCTGCACTGCCTCTTCTGGTTTTCCTAACAGGTGTGCCAGAATAGTTTTCATCCATGAATCCCACTTTGCCTAATGCAACTGCTTCCAAATAACGTGTGTACGATTGTAGACCCTTAATATCAGCAGTGAGAAGGCAATCAGGTAATACCGCACCTTGTTTCTTTGTTGTTGAGTCCTTAAATCCGACAACATTGAGTGTGGGCTCAAGCAACACGGAGTGATGTTTGGGGTCATTAAGTCTCAAGGGAATATCAAGATTATTCCCTAGAGCCCTTTGGATCAACAATTTGGTGTATCTGATGTAGGGGATCTTGGTGCCAGGATTTTTAAGGTATGACATCATGTCATCCCAGATCAGAGCTGCAAATTCGATGTGATTCATGTTGACCATGGCCCAAAATATTTGTAGTTCCATGAGCTTTGGATGCTCAAAACCACTGTCACGTCCAGAAACTGACTTGGCAATCATGATGTAGAGGGTTCTCCATGGTTGAGGAATACTTTTGAGATCTCGAGGAGTACTTTGTGATGATCCCAGCAGATTCATCATAGCCAATGTCGACCATGAACTGGAGAGCGACCTCTTCAGAAGGAGTAGCAGAGTAATCGGCAGGCTGGATGGTAGGAAGAAGAAGAACAGCCCTTAAATCTGCAGGAGCGATGGTGACTTGTTTGTTGTTAAGTGTCACCGCCACAAAGACTTTGACCTTTGACCTTCGTATCGTGTGCCGTAATTGGTGGAGATAGATTTCCGCACATTAGCGAATTTGTGAGCATGTTCGTAAGGGTGAGTCTTCGAATATCCACCTGCAATCGACAAGAAGACTCGAGCAAGTGAAGTTGTCAAAATCAACTCTGAGGTTGTTCTTCCCAATCTTCATAGTGTAACCGTCGGGAAAGATGTCTTCCTTTGAGAGAACATTTGGTGCATCAATGTATTCCATTTGGGCGTCCATGTCGTGATCTGAAAGATATTTAGCCAAAAGAACCAACATATCGAAAGACATTATGTTAGTCAAAAGTTGATTTTATTGTCTATTTATTGAATGTGATATGTTAATGATTGTTACGAGTCCAATGTCACTTGTTAGTCTAATAGTCCAAAGACGTCGTGATAAGTTTCGTGAGTAGATTAACTTTGAGTTTTAAAGTGCAAGTTTTCACTTATTTTCACAACTTATTCACCATTTAAGCTTATTAATGACATTTTGGTTTCGTGACGTTATGATTTATTTATTTACAAGTTTACACGCGTAACAATTCACAATTTTGGTTAAAATTTAGGCTTAGGCGTAGGTTTTGCAAGCTTATGCGTAAACAGTGAACCATACGCGTAGTTATAAGCTTATGCGTAGGATCTAGACATACGCGTAAGAAATGTAATGCGTAGGAAAAGAGGGTCTTAAGCATAGAGCTTACACGTAAGCGTATGTGGAACCTTACGCGTAAGGATTACTCGTAAGAGTGAACCTTATGCGTAAAGGTTACTGTTTACGCATATCCTTCACAGGATACGCGTAGTCCCCTTTGTAGAACCTTACGCGTAAAGGTTACGCGTAAGATTTTTCTTACGCATAACATTCTACGCTTAAAGTGATCCTTATGCGTAGAAGCTCAATTAACCTTCATTCTGAATTTTCACGCGTAATAAACCTAAAATAAATTCATCATAACATCATCATTAACACATTTATTCAATACATTTCAGTTTTAACCGGTTATCTCAATCAGATATGGTTACGCGTAAGATTGGCTTACGCTTAAAAACTTAAACCCTAGAATTCAAATTTTACGAGTAATGAATCTAGCCATAGGATTGACACCAAAAGTTTTCTGGGATAACTAGGAGGCCTAAGGATATGTTTCCAACAAATTTTAACATCTGAAACCACACAAATCAATAATACCCAATTCGAATGAGTTTAAACCCTAAATTTCAATTTATCACCATTTGTTGTTTCTGGGTATGATTCAAGTGTGGATATGGTCAATTAAACATATAAGAAACATAACACAACCAACTAATATACCAAAAACTCTTCCCAAATGAAAACGCCCAATTCACGCGTATAAACCCTAATTTTGAAAATGGTCAATTCGTGTTTCTGGGTGGATTTTTTAAGATAGAAACTGTTTATGTATGATTATTTAAACATTTTAACCTAACCATTTTAACAAATAACACCCAAACATGATTATGTGTTCATACGCTTATGCGTAGAACACAAAATCAAGCCTAGGGACGAATCAAACCGTTGGATTTTAAAAAGAATCAAAACCATTGTTTGAAATACCACAAAGATCATGTAAACACTTACAAATTCGAGATCAAAAACACGGTTTTGAAGATGGATTCTTAGGCGTAGGATATGGTGGTTGGGTAATAAATAAGAAAGTTAATGTGTTTGGTAAGTTTGGTGAAAGACTTTTATTAAAATAAGTTTAAACTTTTGACAACTTTAGTCCCTCCACCTTAACCATTTTCATCCAACGCCCATAACTTCCATTTTGGTTACTTAAAGAATGATATTTGGAAAGAAACTTGACGACACTCCCCCTTGACTTAAGAAATAATGAAATTTTAAAAATTTGAGCCCGGGGAGAGTCAGTAAACCAGAAATGTGACCACCATTATCAAAGAACCAACCGGGATGAGGTAACATGCATGAACAAGGTTTTATGAAACCGAAAAATATTTACGTTCTCCCCCTCAACACTTGACTAACGAAATACTGAATTTTAAAAGAGTAAAGTGTTGACGGAAGAAATGCACTTGCCATGTTAACAGAAATATAGATAGAAGAATATTTTTGTTATTTTATCAGATTTTATATTTTTGTATTTTGTTTTTGAAAATATTTACAAAAGAGGTTTTGGTGTTTGACTAATTTTTAAGAATGTTTTAAAAGTTCATCCAGTTCCTCTGGAGTAAAACACCACATACCAATCCGGTAGACCAACTCATTAAACTTAGCTGGAGCTAAGGCTTTGGTGAGAATATCTGCCAGTTGGTAGTCAGTACCCACAAAGTATAATTCAACGGTACCCTTTTCCACGTGCTCTTTGATGAAATGATATCGAAGATCGATGTGCTTTGATTTTGAATGTTGAACAGAGTTGCACGAGATCGCAATAGCACTTCGATTGTCACAGTACATCGGGATTCTGTCAAATACGTAACCATAGTCTTTGAGTTGTGTTCTCATCCAAATGACTTGAGCACAGTACGCCGACATGGCTACTGATTCTCGCTTTAGTTGAGGACGGTGATGTACATCCTCCGCTTCTTCGATTTCCATGACACCAGTTTATCACCAAGAAATTTTAGAGCACAAGTACTTTCCGAGAATCTAAGCAACCTTGATCACGAAAAATCTATTAGTTCAAAACCGAATCCTTCGGATACGAGATCCCAAGTTAATGGTTCCCTTGATGTATCGGAGGATTCTTTTAGCCTCAGAGAGGTGAGTTTCAGTTGGTCTTGACCGATAACGGAGCAAAGATATCGAAAATATAATGTCAGGTCTACTGGTTGTTAGATACATGAGAGATCCAATGATACTTCGGTATTTGGTAGGGTCAACCAGTTTCCCATGTAAATCTGCATCCAGTTTGTTAGTGTGTGCCATTGGGGTGGCATAGGTATCACAACTTGTCATTCCATGTTTGTTTAAAATTTCAAGGGCATATTTGGACTGACCCAGGAAAATACCACGGGGTGATTGATGAACTTGCAATCCAAGAAAGAATGTAAGTTCACCCATCATGGACATTTCAAAATGTTTTTCATTAGTTTTGAAAAAGCGTTTGAGTACTTTAGATGTGTTGACCCAAAATGATGTCATCCACATAAATTTGAACGATTAAAATGTGTGCCCCGTGATACTGTATGAAAAGTGTAGGGTAGACCGAACCTTTTACGAAATTATTGGCGATAAGAAAGGATGATAACTTATCATACCACGCCCGAGGGGCTTGTTTGAGACCGTAGAGAGCCTTCTTCAGTTTGTAGACATGATTAGGGAACTCTAGATCAACGAATCCTTCTGGTTGGCTTACATAGACCGTTTCTTTCAGTTGTCCATTGAGAAAAGCCGTTTTGACATCCATCTGAAAGATCGTGATGTTCATGTGAGCTACAAACGTCAGAAAAATCCGTACAGCCTCAAGATGAGCAACCGGAGCGAATGATTCTTCAAAGTCAATACCCTCTTCCTGTCTATAACCCTTAGCCACCAGACGTGACTTATTTCTGATTACGGTTTCTTCAAAGATCCAATTTGTTTTTCCAAATCCATTTGAGACCAATGACGAAGACCCCTATTGGTCTTTCAACCAATTCCCATACTTCAAGACGTTTGAAGTGATTGAGTTCTTCTTGCATGGATTCGATCCAGTTATCTTTGGTCATTGCATCTTTAATGTTTTTAGGTTCAGATTGGCAGACAGTGAGTGCATAAATGCAATGTTCACCATCTGTGTGAAGACGTTGTCTAGTTACGACTGGTTGATTCGGGTTACCAATAATGTTCTCAAGAGGATGGTCTTTCGTCCAACGATATGTGGAAGGTTGATGTTGATATACAGTCTGCAGATTGGGAGGATTCAAATGAATTGTAGATGATTTCGCAACATCAGATGTGGCAGTTTCATTAGAAAACGGGTTGAAGAACGCATTTGGATCATAATTTGCAGGTGGGGGTACTTCATTGTTCGAAGATCATCACCGGTTCGCGTCGTTGGATGCGGTTTGTTCAACTGTTGTTGTAGAATCAACGGTGGTGCTTCCTCAAAGAGTTGTTGTAGCAGTGTATCGTATTGGAATTTGATCGGGTTGGCGGCAAAACATTGGATACACCTGGTGCACGTTCATCAATATCATCACTAAACAGAGGAGCAAATAGTTGTTCCATTTGACGTCGAGTTAGTTGTAAACTAGGTTAAGCTGATGATGGGGTTTGAGGGAAGTTTAAACAGCTATGACCGGGTTCCAAGCTGTTATGCTCAGAAGCCATTTCTGTAAGCTCATAGAAATGTGCATGAATAGTTTCCATAATCTCCTTTGTACGACGATTCCAGATCCGGAAACCCTTAGAGTTTTCACAGTATCCAATAAAGACTCCAATGTCAGCTTTGGCTTTGAGCTTACCAAAGTCATCACGATCATTATTCGGATAACAAAGGGATCCAAATACATGAAAGTGTTTGAGACTCGGTTTACGGTTGTGGATAAGCTCATAAGGTGTTTTGTTGTGGCTCTTAGTAATCATTGAGCGATTCTGAGTGTAACATGCGCTTGACACGGCCCCACAAGTAATTAGGAAGTTTAGCATTAATTAACATTGTTCTTGCGGCTTCCACTAACGCATTTACGGTTTTAGTCTTTCAACAACTCCGTTTTGTTCCGGTGTACGTGCAATGGATGTTTGATGCTCAATTCCCACTTTCTCATAAAATGCACTAAGAGTTTGATTTACAAATTCAGTTCCTTTGTGCTTCGATTTGTCCGACCGTGTTCCGGTGAACTTGAATTTTCGTGAGAAATGTGATGATCATCTGTGGAGCTTGATCTTTACTTCGAAGAAAATAAACTCAAGTCCATCTTGAGTAGTCATCTACAATTACCAAGATGTAGCGTTTGCCATTAATCGTCAGACGCCGCAACGGGCCACATAAATCCATGTGAAAAGATGAAGCACATCTTTGTGAGTGTGTTCCACCTTTGAAGGAAAGTGAGCACGAGTGCTTTTCCCTTGTTCACAGGCTGAGCTTAGGTGATCTTTAGAATACCGAAATCTTGGGAGACCTTCAACAAGTTTGTATCGTGCAAGATTGGTTATGGTTTGAAAGTTTAAATGTGAGAGACGACGGTGCCATAGCCAGGATTTTGTAGATGTAGCCTTAGAAAGTAGACAGATGGGAGATGAAGCAATCATGTCTTGCATTGAGATAGTGTAGAGACTTGATGTGCGTTGACCAGACATAAGATCGTTTCCTTGTAGATCACGAATGAAACAATTTTTCTCCCTAAAAGCAACTTCCAAATCTCCATCACATAACTGACCAACATAGAAGAGATTGTGACCGAGGCCTTCCACATAATAAACCCTGCTAATTTCGATGTTGCCATTGATGTAATCTCCTTAGCCCATGATAGCTGCGAAGTGATCATTCCCGAACTTGACAGTGCCAATGAACTTTGAAATAAAGTTTGATAACAGTTTGAGATTGCCTGTCATGTCCCAGAAACATCTGCTATCAACAACCCAGAGGATAATCTGTATCACCTGCATTACACACAGACGACACAGATGGAATAGAATTAGATGTGGAACCCGAAGAGTTAGAGGGTTCCGATGCAGATATAGATGAAACACACATGTTCATGATTTTAGGTATCCATTTAAATTCAAGTGTATTATGGTCTTAGCTTTGGTCTTAGTGAATGCACTAGGTGATAAGTTCTTCCTAGGAGGTGAGGGGGTACTATGGGTACATCAATGATCTTAGCCGGAACAGTAGAAGGTGGTTTACCTAGCACAGACTTAGAAGCATTAGTGGGCCTAGAGGTATTCCTTTTTCTATTATTCTGTTTATGATTCAAGATAGCCTTAGCAACACATCTATCATGACAACCAGAAAACATGTTTTTAAGACAACCAACACAAGAGGCTTCAAACAAAACATTAAGAGTACTTAAAGATTTAGCATTCGTTACATCACTTTGTTCATTACATTTGTCAGACGCAATATCTAAAGTGGGTGCAACGTGAGTTTTATTCAAAGTCCTAGGGTGTTCTTCTACTTCAACATTCTTTATTGTTCTTTTCTTACGCCGCAACTTCCTATTCTTCCTTGTATTGCTCCTAGGTGTGAAGTGCAGTGGTTGGGAAAAGAGGCAACTATTCCTGTTTTAGTAGAGGGAAGCACATTAGTTTCTTGTGGTTTGTCATTAGATGTACTAGAGTCATTTTGAATTTGTGTAGGTGCAGTTACTACAGTGTTACTATCCCTATCTTGTTTAAGTTTTACCAACTCTGTTTGTAGATCATGGATTTTGTGTAACAAATCTAGATTTTCAGAACGAGTGAGACCATTTCGTTGTAAAACATCTTTGGTGTAAGCGAGATGATCATCAAGGTCTTTTGACGCTTTAGCACGAGTCTTTTTTAGGGAATCAGATATGACACTATGTGCCTTTTTAATTTTTGAAAGTTCTTGTTCATATTTTGAGACTTGACACTTCAAAGACGCATTTTCATCATCCAGTTGCTCAATTTTTGGATTAAGAGTTTTGGTATGCAACTGGTGAAGTTTGTTTTGCCAAGCGAGTTCACGAGTGTGACAATCTTTTTGACACCATTGAAGACGACGTTTTGCCTTTGAAAGCTCGTTTAACAATCGCTCATTTTCAACTTTTAAAGACTTGATTTGTGACACATTATCGGTATTCTCAACATTTTCAAATGTAATCACAGAGATATAATCAAATGCATATGCAACAGAATGAAGTAACACAATATTATGGATATCAGCACAGATAAAATCTTTCAAGAGTCGATCAACATCTTTTCTCAACATTTTCTTTTTGCATTTAGTATTTGAAATCGATGTTTCTGTTTGTTCAAAAACTCTTTTCATAAGTCCAAGTTCCTTGTGAAAATCCCTTTCCCAATATAGTGCACAATTTTTCAAATTGAGGACGTGTGGTAAAAGTCTTTTCTGAAAAATATCTCTTTGGGCACGCGCTTGAGGCGATTGAAAATGTTCAACTTTTATTTCAGAATTGATTTCAATTTCACGTTCCAAAAGTTTGATGTCCGATAAGAATGTTTCAAAATATTTTATAACTTTACATTGTTCGGCTAATGGCTTTATTTCACTGAGTGAAGGTAAAGGACCATTAATTTGTGCAGTATTGGAAAGGGGACCCTCATTAGAAGACTCAGAATTAGGTGTGATAATCCTGTTGAGTGACGAAAGTGACGGCTTTTAAATAGTTAAATGGTTTGTTATAAACAACATTTTCCAATTTTGACCGACTCACGTCTTCTGCATCTAATTCCTCTTGACGATTGTATTCAATAACACTCATAATGGAATCATCAATTCTATGTTCTGCACTGTAAACTTCCGGATTTGGTTTGAATGCTCTATTTGAAAACTTAGGTTTGTAATCAGCAAGATTCGGTCCATATCCATTTGGATTTGGTTTGAAAGTAAACTTTTGAATCGTTGTGATTGATTCACCATGTCTATAAACAACAGTTTTAAACTCTTTGATTTTGTTTTGTAAGTCTACAATTTCCTCAAGATAGTCATCTATTCGTTTCGTTGAATGCTTTTTGTACTCATAGAACTGTTTTTGACAAGTTAACAACTCAGACTTGGCTTTTTGATTTTCCAAAGTAAGGGCGTTAAGTTGTTATTTATGATCATATTTCAGTTGTTCTATTTGAGACAACAAAGCATTCTTAGATGCGACTAGATCAATGTGATTTGTCGTTCTAATGATTTTTCGTTTTGGTAAGATTTAGCAAAAGCGACTTCAAAACCTTGTTCACGTTTTTTTTTAGTTTTAAAAACGTTGAGTTGCCTTTTTAAGCATTCAATATCCCTGGTTAACAAAGGCATTTTTATTTTTAATTGCTGATTGATGTCATTGTATTTTTCTAGTCGAGATTCTTGGTCATTAATTAAGGTCATGAGCTCAAGATCTGGATCCGACATAGTATCAATTTGTTCAACGTGAGTCTCAACATGATCATTATTCAGATCCTCAAGTATAACCACGGAGTCAACTTGATTATTGATAACGCTACACGCGTCGTTCGGGGTCAAAGGAACTTCCTTTTCGTCGAGCAAGTTTTTCAACACCCTAGGCAGTGAACCTAATCGTTGTAGTGTAGTATTAGGGTAAGCCACGGGAATTGATATCGTTCTCTAGGGGAATAGGAATGCTAGTGAGAAGTTACTACGCTAAGGTTGGGGTTGAGGAAGATTATTTTTTATCTTTTTATGTTTTTTAGGAAATGGAAAGGTACGAATCTCGGGGTTTGGATTTGGGGGTTGGTATTTCTACCGATTACTTCTACTTATCTAATTATCTAATCTAGTGGTGTATGTAGTCTATGTCTAATTATTGTGTGCTCGTATGATGATTTAAAGATGTGTTTACTTAAGTTTTATTACTCCTTAATTATCTCCTATTGATAGTTGAATTGTCACGTCCTTATTCTTAATCGCGATGTGTGTCTAAGGTCGTAGGGTATGCGTTTATCCCTATCTCTTTGAAACTACCAAAGGTTAATGACTACAAAATCTCTAGGATTTATAAACTTTAACTCTAAGGTACTCTTCGGATGGTTTAGCCTACAATGACTCTAGGTACTATAAGCTAAGGTTCACAAAGATTAATCAAGCATTAACTACACAACGGATGACCTATCGCAATACTAGATCATTAACAATTAAGATAAGAGATAACCAATCAATATTTAATAATTAAGTTTCATATTCCCTAAGTAAACACACAAGTAAATTAGCCGGACATGGGAAACATGCAAGCATACACACAAGTAATTGAAGACATAATTGAATTAATGAAGTAAAACACTTATCTTGATGTAAGATAGGGTATGAAACCCAAAAATACTGTACAAGACAGCCTTGGTTCGGTTTAGGTTTTACTCCAAAAGACTACACACTGAAAACTAAAAATTCGGATTATATATATAAGATTACAAATGCGACGGCGCCCTTTGATCGGAATTCGCCGTCATTAGGGTTTCGTCTTGGCCACGTTAGTCTTGCGGCGGCGTCACCTTATGCTTGTGACGCCGTCCCCTTCATCTCGACGCCGCTCGGATCAAATATAGGCCGTGCTTAACGACCTACTCTTTTAAAACCTGAAGCCGTCACTTATAAATAAGCAATTTGGCTACTGAGCCGTCACAAAAGTTGTCCGACGGCGTCACTGTTTTGTGCCTGACGTCGTCCCCTTCAGCTCCAGCAGCCTGATTGTGTTAGGATCCAAATATTATTGTGTTGATGATTCGGGTGGTCTTGGATGATCAAAATACATGTTTGCCATAGTTAGAGAGTTAGTAGAGAGAGAGGGTGTTCTTGCTAGAGGTTTACACAAAGTATGAAATATTAGATTAATGAAGAAGCACCACCCCTTCCATGGATGGAAGGGGTATTTATAGTTACAAGAAATACGACCTCCTATCGGCCTGTGGATCAGGTATACAGTGGGTAAAGACCCGTCCTTCCTCCACGGTGTTGCACTATGCTAAACTAGACTAATAACTAACTAATAAAACAGTAAATAACGTAACTAACGATATGTCTACGAGCTAACTTATGCTAGATAATACTTGGGGTGACCGACACTTCACTATGGAATTTTCTAATTCCTAACAATCTCCCCCTAAGGGAGGTCACCCCATGTTTTACATTTCGAATCCTAGCATTCTATTTTATCTTGTTCTTGTGCTCGTAGACTTTAATTCTTCACTTTCGCAATCTTTGTGCTTAAGTAGTGCAACTTCAAAGTCCGCATTGATTTGTACTTTTAGTGGAGGCCTTTAACTGATCCACATCTTTGATGACCTTCGAGCTCTCATTGAGATCATCACCACAAGAAATCTCTCGGATCACCCTTTATTGTGTTGCCATCATGTGAAGTTGTGACTTTTGGACCGACATGCTCACACTTTTGAATCATGACATCTTTCCATTAGAGTAGCGGAAGCCTTCTTGGTTCATGATATTTGCATCAAAGATAGCGAAGCATAGTATGAAATATCGAGCCGTGTTATGTAGATATGCACCGATCATGATTTCTTCAAATTAAGTGTGGATGCCGTGAGCATGCGGCTTTGGATTGACTCTCAATTCGATCACCGCAACCGTCCAAATGTACCTGCAAACAACATTAGCAATAAAACACACGAAAGTGTCTTTGATCACTTTCGTTGAATTGAGGTACACGGGTTCCCCGTTGATCAAGATAAATCGCTTGGATCGTAGGATTCCTAAGAATCTCCTTGACAGGTTTCGGCAATGTTCTAGTCGTTCTCAAACCGAACGCGTCTCAAAGAAGACAACACGGAGTGAGTGAACCAAATAATTGAGATTCACCGATTGATGAAAAATGATTTGAAAAACAATCGCGTATTGCTTGAAGAAAGAGTTTTGCAATACGACGAAGGTTTTATGAGAAAGATCAATTTTCAATCAAAATACTTTTGTATTAGAGAATGAGTACACATTCGACGTGCTAGCGAAAAGAAGAGATTCGCACATCGAACGGTTTTTCTAAAAGTATTTTTCAATCAGAGATACTTTTGAATTTGAAATGAATACACATTCGACGTGCTAGAGAAAAGAAGGTTTGCACATCGAACGGTTTTTCCAAAAGTATTCGTCAATTCCATTTCTGGACCAAGGTTGATTCAAGACTGAATCGCCCCATTGTTTCTATCCAGTTGTCACAAGTTTGATCTTACGAGAAGATCTCACATGTCACCCACCAAGAGCTTGTTTGATGTTGGCTCTAGAAGGATTTCCATCTTCATCGTGAATACTTTACATACCACTCGGATGTTTCGCTATACCACAAGGATAATGCGCAGGACTCTAAATATATACTTACTTTCCACATTGTGTGAAACAAAGAAGTCTTCATGAATTTAGTGTCCTAACGAGATATTGTGGATGATCTCATGGCTCTAGACTCAATAGTGCATTTTTGGTTCCTATGCGGAGACTAGGGAGAGGGTCTCCTTCTTCAATATCAACAATCTCTAAGAGAAAGTTGATAGATTATGTCGGTTCCCCGTGAGAATTAAACAAGCCCTTTTTAAGAGGAACTTGAGTAGCTTGGGAAGTTTAGTGCAGTGCATCACTGGGTCCATGATGTCTTGTCTTCAATACCGGTGTTACCTTAGTAACACCAAGTAGCATATGTATTGAACCCGGTTTCTGCCCTAAGGTTGAATTATTGGAGGGCTATTTCTTTTCACCCTTTTCATATTCATTTGTTTTTCATTCTTCAACCCCTTCAGTGCTTACCGAGACTTCATAACTAGAACCTTGTTGGGTTTATTCTATTACTAGCTCTGTCTCAATCCGCACTCTTCCCGTATCTCACTTTTCTCCTTTTTTTCAATATACCTAAGGACTCTACACTATCTAGTGGATTGTCCCTGGGAAGATCCCTCCGGTTCTGGCGGATCGTGGGAACAAATACCTAACCTAACCATCCTTATAACTTCATTCATAAAATAAATTGGTTGGTCTTTCGGTATTGTTCTTTCCTTCATGAAACCAATTGAAAAATCATTTGGAAAACCAATCAAGGTACTTGTGATACGAGATCAAAACATTTTGTACCTATATAGTTTTGATCATTTAGAAAACCTCCCCCTCAACATGGGCATATGATTTAGAAATTGTTTAGCACATGGAGGCAAGAGGACTTTGAAATATTTTATTTGATCACAATTTTCATACGAAAAAGCCATTTGATTTTCTTGGTAAAATTCTCCCCCTCAATATGTGCATAGGATATTTAAAATCATTTTATCACATAGAGGCAAGAGTTCTTTTGAAGTACATCCACGATCACAAAAGCCATTAAGAAACCATTTGAATACTCAATCAAGGTACTTTATAAATCACTTTAAAAAGCTTTCGTACCTCGATAGTTTATTAGCTCCCCCTCAATATGTGCTTCCAGATTCAAAGGCGTTTAGCACATATGAGAGAGCAGCCTGCACAATTAAATCAAAACGATCACCTTTTATCAAATTTCATTATTAAATCACAAATTCTCCCCCGATCAAAAATATCAAACCCTTTGAGATTTTGGATCCCAAGTGATTTAATAAGGTTTAGAAAACATGGGAGAACTTGTGGCCTGGTTTAAATACTCATCTTGTTTTTGGATAAATCCTCCTCCTCATCATGTGCATTGTGTATTTGAAATCGTTTGGCACATGGAGGCAGGAGTGCCTATAAAGGACTAAAACCGATTCCAACTAAACAGATAAGAGATTTAACTCACGATCTCTACCCCGATCAAAATTTCAAACCTTTTGAGATTTGTGATCCCAATTGATTTAAATCATTTAAAAGATTTTGGGGAAAGACGTGGCTTGATTTAACTATGAAAAATGACAGATTAGGACCATTTTAAGACATTAAAGATTGTTAGTGTCACGTATGATTGTTTTAAGAGATCTTTTAGGTAAAATAAAACAATTTCACAATCAAACAAGAACCGAAAAAATTTCATTTTGAAAGATCTTGATTCTAAAGAAAATCATACCATGACATAACATTAAATCTTTAGATCACCACTTAATTATTGTACAAACGGAACTTTTGTGAAGAAATATCGTTTGAAAATATTTTATTTTAAATCACTCTCCCCCTCAATCCATGACCGAAGTCAATAATTGAGTGACTTAGGTTTTGATAAAAAGAAGTCCGGTGATTTTCAAAAATTAGTCCAATATATTTTCAAAACAATATTTTCCATTTTCAAAACAATTTAATCAAATTATTCAAAATTGTTTAAAAATGGTATCCTGCACAAAGATACGTTAGTGGTTGAGAAGCTTCGTTGTTGTTGTTTGTAGGGTTTGGAAGAAAATCCATCTGCTGATGCAGTGAGACTTCTTACGTTGCATTTATGCCAACTCTCCATAGAAGTCCAATTAAGATCCGTTTCTTCATTTGTCAACCCAAGAAATGGTTACCCTTTCCTTTCGGCATCCAAACATCATATTATGTGGGATCCTGATCGGGAACATTCTTATACCCAATATACCTGCATATACGTTAGTGAACACACATACAGATATATGGTGGTCGACATCACCCATAACAGCAATCGACTAATAAAAGTCAATTCATCATAACAATCAGATCATATAAGTGTATAGGATAATGTGTTCATCAAACTCTAATCATCTAATCCTAGCAATCATATCCTAGGCACCTAGTTCTTCAACATAGGTTAACATCATTTTTAATTAAGCATATTAGGATAATTAAGACAGCCCGTTAGATGATGTAGATTTGAAAACATTATCCCCCTCAATCCATGACTCATTTTTTGAAAAGTTTAAAAGCGCTGAAGTCATTGATTGAGTTTTTAATTTTACAAAAACTCTGAATCTGATTGTTTTAAAAGCAACTCATTAACCACCATTTTGTTAAAACAAATATTTTTCTGAAGAATTTTAGAAGGAAAAATATTTGAGTAGGAAAAGAAGTCCTTCGACATACTTTCCTCAATTTTTTTTTAGGATAAGTGCACGAAATTTGAAAATGGTTTAGCGCAGACTTTCCTTCTTTGAAAACGGGTTGCTATCGGAAATAATAGCAAGCCATAGTTTAAGCTGGTCACGATCAAGTAATCGCAAGCCATAGTTTAAGCACGGTCACAAATAATGTAAGCCATTTTTTGAGACATGTATAGAAAAGAATATTTACACCTCCTGCTCGAACTTCATCTATGGTCCGTGCCATTATTGAATGACATTTCTAAGACCGTAGATGTTATCGATACCAGAAGACATGTCATGTGAAAACATATTTTTGGTATTTTTCAATTTTCTGATTTTTATGGGCTTTTGAGGGTTTTATATTTTTCTATTTTCTTTTTGTTGGTTTTATATTTTTGTATTTTGTTTTTCAGATAAATATATACAAAGATAGAGTAGATGATATAGTTTAAGAAGATGATGATACGAAGTAAGAGATAAGGATATCGAAAAGCGACGTCAGTAGAAGATAGAAGTCATCAACTCTTAAAAATTCACCACCAAAGCTTCCAGGGGCTCTTGAATTGAGAGAAATTGAACCATCCGAAAGTGAGACTGGCAGCTTCCCCAAACCGAAAATCCTTTAGCCGAGCTGATTCAAAGCTTTCTTACAAGCTTCCTTAGCCGGTGCACAAAGAAGCACACCATTGTCATCGAACTTTCTGCTCCTTTTAAGAATAATCACCGTGATTCTTCGTTCGAGGTTATATCATCCAAAAGAACAACCACGTATCATCCCACAAATAAATAACTCTTCTCAAATTTCATTCCACTAAAGTCAGAAGTAATCCATTCCAGAAGGTGTCAAGAGACCACTTCCCCCACGTAGTTGAATTGATGCAGTCGGTCTCTTAGACTAGAGCTCACGAACCTGAATACACATACCCAATGACAAAGAAACTTATACCATCAGTAGCAGATTAAGTCCGATAGCCAAAGAATAACCCCGATGTATACTTTTCTCTTCCCTAAAGAAAGTGTATGAAGCTCAAGAACCCGGTACCGAATGCCCAAAAGAGAATAACCGATAACATTGAAGAAAGCAGCCGAATCACGATTATCTCTCGGATGACAATCTCTGCGGATGTCCACTCCGAATAAGTGATTAATCCCTCAAGTGAGACGGTGGCCCCAATGTACACAATCTCTCTCTCTCGATGAATGCGATAGCATCATCACACACTTGTGTACCTCTTTTATCATCAGAAACTAACTCTTCCATCTCTTCCCCTACATAGTTGGAATAAAAAACATCAACGCCATGAGTCAAATCTTGAGTTTCTCTGCGGTAATGACAATAGTCTTACCGGGATATCTTCAATCACTTAGAAGTATTAAGCTCGTCAAGATTACTCGCGGATAGATGTGTGTCTCCTTCCCCTTCTTTGGTTTTGATACTTCGTAATCAGCAACTCTATGTAAGCCCGTATACATGAAATCTTTTGAGAAGAACACTGGTAATCTTGTGGGAATCAACATGATGAAGTAGAATGTGAGCAAGTCTAATTGGGGATTAAATCGACATTTCACCTCCCCAATTAGTGCTCTCCCTAAACCGACAATCTGCTTGATAGATGCCCGATTAAGAAGAAGTCTTTGGATAATAAAATGCAACTCGCCTTTAGTCTTCTAACATATAGCGTAAAATGTAGAACGTGATCAGACTCGACCTTCTTCAAGATTGTCCAGTTGGGGATTAGATAGTTAACATCTTCGACTCACCAAAACACAAGAACATCACCAAAAAGCATCCCAATTAACTTACATCTTGCAAATTCCCTTAATTAAGATCCCTCCCAATCAAACAAGAACAGAAAGATGTTCATCAAGGAAATCAAAGAATCACCAACGAACACACGAAATGGTAACACCAAGCAAACAATCACATCAAACAAGAACGAAGGTTGTTCGAATCATCATGTTGATGTGCACGCGAAGCATTAATCGAAGCACTTTGTCAATAAACTCATATCAGCTTGTGAAGATGTCAACTAACGGCTCTTAGAATAAACGCCATGTAAAGATGAACCGATAAGAAGAAGCTCGGTTCTTACATGAGTTTAGAGCCGTTTGACCATTTATTCTCAGATATCGATCAACCATGCAGAATTATCATACTTCTTCTCCCCCTCAAGAATTGCATACGAAGATGCCATTCTTGATTAAGCAAGTGATTATCTTCAACAATGTAGTCTATTCACACTTCTCCCCCGCAAAATTAGCATAGGATGTCGCCATCGTCATTATAGTTGAGAAAGTGGAATCAGAAAACAATCAACAAGAGCCGGTTCACTTGATAATAGAAAGCACATGGAAAAAGTATGAAGCATGTTGATGAGAATGGTCATAAATAGAAGATTTCTCTTCTTCAAGATAATGCGCCAAGCGCATACACATTTCTTTTCTTTGGAGAACGAGGCATGAACTGATGTGTTCATACGTCATAAGAAGATTTCTCTTCTTAAGATATGCGCATGAAACGCGTACATTTCTTTTCTTTGGAGTACGAGGCCGAATCGATGTGAGCAGACGTCATAAGAAGATTTCTCTTCTTTCCAAGATAAAGCGCATCAAACGCATACACTTTTCTTTTCTTTAGAGTACGAGGCTTGAACTGTTGTGTTCAAACGTCATAATCTCTCTTTTCATCATCTCTTTTGGCAAAACATGTAATCAACCCCATTATCATTCAGTAGGCTCTTTGTAGTAACGGTGATGGAGAAAACCCAATATGATGAATTTGACCACAAGTAAAATACCCGAACTCGTGACTTAAACTTGCACATATGTAACAAAGAGCGGTGCCGAGACTTCATGCCCAATTGAATCTCTAAGTACTCTATACTCTTCAACCAACCAACCATCAAGTATTAGACGTATATCACCTCTTGAAAATCCACAATTGAATGTGACACTAAGCACTACAACGTAACTCCTTAAAGTGATAGTTATTTTGTAGTGGTATGAGCCCAATTCCCCCAAGTGGTAAAAGAAAAGGTAAAAGACACCCAACAATAACTAGATTTCCAAGTCTTTTTTTTTGATAATAAGCTCGAACAAGGATCATGAAGAATCTTCATCCAACCAACCCCGATACCTTCCGATACTAAGTACACTCGCCCGTGATATTTCACTTCAACCTCAATTAAATAATACTGAATTAACGCCGTTGTCACATCTTCTGAACTGCTCAAATCTAGCCTTCTTTGACATTTAAATGAACTATGATAATGGTTTCATCCCGACCATGGTTAGATGAACATAACCCCGTAAAACTTTGAAGTAACCAAACCGCCATGACGAATATCCAAACACACATCCAATTCATGAAGTACACCCATTTATCCCTTCTTCGAGCGTAAACAAAGTAGCACCAAAGATCAAATGAGATCCCGAAATACACTTTCCTTTCTCTAGGATGGTTCCATCATTACGGGATTTTACAACTCTATGGTTTAAACCGAGAAATAGGTTCTTTCGCGGGATTTTACAAAACCAAGAAAAAACCGTAAGATAGATCCGGAAATGTACTTTACTATTATCAGGATGTTTCCATTGTCACGGGATTTTACAAGTCTGTGATTTAAACCGAGAAATAGGTTCTTTCGCGGGATTTTACAAAATCAAGACAAAACCGTAAACAATGTCAACTTGAATGTGTTATGACAACTTTGGTTTCGGTGAATATCTGTTTTAGGGGAACATGCAGCGGTTCATTAACGGTTCAATAAACAACATCAACAATCTCATCAACCATCCAATAATCACTTTGGTAAACACATCATTCACGCATTCTATCGGCTGTTGCTGTGACCACTTGGTGAAGTAGACCCGATATGTCAAACTTGATCATGAAGTGAAATTCCCCAGATTTGTTACTTAAACTTGTACTAATCCTTGTGAAGAAGAAACGGAGTACCCAATGTACAAAACCTCTTGACATTCTCAACAGAGTGAGACACCGAAGTGATAGTTGCGTTGTGGGTTAAATGAGAAAGATTCATAAACGTAACTAAATAGCCAAGTCTTTATCACACTCTATAAGCGCCCAAACAAGTCATCTTCGCGGAAGGGTAGAAAGAAAGAAGACGAAATAAGTAAATGCGCCCGAAAAACCTCACTTCAAATCCAAATAAGAGATAACGTCCAAACAACCCCGCAGTCAACTTTGGTCATATAAACAATTTCAAGCTGTGACGAAATATTATCCATGAAAATGTATATACCAAAGTACTAAGCCCAATAACAACAAGTCTCATCATTTCATCAATTCTCATCAAATATCTTCGTCAAATCTCATCGTAAGATCTCAGATCATCATCAAATCAATAACTCTCAG